>CM075201.1:24756174-25348674 GCA_037577475.1 Chaunax sp. Z400
TAACCCTAGCTCAAAACCCTAACCCTAACCCTAGCTCAAACCCTAACCCTAACCCTAGCTCAAACCCTAATCCTAACCCTAGCTCAAACCCTAACACTAGCTCAAACCCTAACCCTAGCTCTAACCCTAGCTCAAACCCTAACCCTAGCTCTAACCCTAGCTCAAACCCTAACTCAAACCCTAACCCTAACCCTAGGTCAAACCCTAACCCTAGCTCAAACCCTAACCGTAACCCTAGCTCAAACCCTAACCCTTACCCTAGCTCAAACACTAACCCTAACCCTAGCTCAAACCCTAACCCTAACCCTAGCTCAAACCCTAACCCTAACCCTAGCTCAAACCCTAACCCTAACCCTAGCTCAAGCCCTAACCCTAACCCTAACCCTAGCTCAAACCCTAGCCCTAACCCTAGCTCAAACCCTAACCCTAACCCTAGCTCAAACACTAACCCTAACCCTAGCTCAAACCCTAATCCTAACCCTAGCTCAAACCCTAACCCTAGCTCAAACCCTAACCCTAGCTCTAACCCTAGCTCAAACCCTAACCCTAGCTCTAACCCTAGCTCAAACCCTAACTCAAACCCTAACCCTAACCCTAGCTCCAACCCTAACCCTAGCTCAAACCCTAACCGTAACCCTAGCTCAAACCCTAACCCTAACCCTAGCTCAAACACTAACCCTAACCCTAGCTCAAACCCTAACCCTAACCCTAACCCTAACCCTAACCCTAGCTCAAACCCTAACCCTAACCCTAGCTCAAGCCCTAACCCTAACCCTAACCCTAGCTCAAACCCTAGCCCTAACCCTAGCTCAAACCCTAACCCTAACCCTAAACCCTAACCCTAACCCTAGCTCAAACCCTAACCCTAACCCTAGCTCAAACACTAACCCTAACCCTAGCTCAAACCCTAACCCTAACCTTAGCTCAAACCCTAACCCTAACCCTAACCCTAGCTAAAACCCTAACCCTAACCCTAGTTCAAGCCCTAACCCTAACCCTAACCCTAGCTCAAACCCTAACCCTAACCCTAGCTCAAACCCTAACCCTAACCCTAAACCCTAACCCTAACCCTAGCTCAAACCCTAACCCTAACCCTAGCCCTAGCTCAAACCCTAACCCTAACCCTAGCTCAAACCCTAACCCTTACCCTAGCTCAAACCCTAACCCTAACCCTAGCTCAAACCCTAACCCTAACCCTAACCCTAGCTCAAACCCTAACCCTAACCCTAGCTCAAACCCTAACCCTAACCCTAGCTCAAACCCTAAACCTAACCCTAGCTCAAGCCCTAACCCTAACCCTAACCCTAGCTCAAACCCTAACCCTAACCCTAGCTCAAAACCCTAACCCTAACCCTAGCTCAAACACTAACCTAGCTCAAACACTAACCCTAACCCTAGCTCAAACCCTAACCCTAAACCTAGCTCAAACCCTAACCCTAACCCTAGCTCAAACCCTAACCCTAACCCTAGCTCAAACCCTAAACCTAACCCTAGCTCAAACCCTAACCCTAACCCTAGCTCAAACCCTAACCCTAACCCTAAACCCTAACCCTAGCTCAAACCCTAACCCTAGCTCAAACCCTAACCCTAGCTTTAACCCTAGCTCAAACCCTAACCCTAACCCTAGCTCAAACCCTAACCCTAACTCAAACCCTAACCCTAACCCTAGCTCCAACCCTAAACCTAACCCTAGCTCAAACCCTAACCCTAACCCTAAACCCTAACCCTAACCCTAGCTCAAACCCTAACCCTAACCCTAGCCCTAGCTCAAACCCTAACCCTAACCCTAGCTCAAACCCTAACCCTTACCCTAGCTCAAACCCTAACCCTAACCCTAGCTCAAACCCTAACCCTAACCCTAACCCTAGCTCAAACCCTAACCCTAACCCTAGCTCAAACCCTAACCCTAACCCTAGCTCAAACCCTAAACCTAACCCTAGCTCAAGCCCTAACCCTAACCCTAACCCTAGCTCAAACCCTAACCCTAACCCTAGCTCAAACCCTAACCCTAACCCTAGCTCAAACACTAACCTAGCTCAAACACTAACCCTAACCCTAGCTCAAACCCTAACCCTAAACCTAGCTCAAACCCTAACCCTAACCCTAGCTCAAACCCTAACCCTAACCCTAGCTCAAACCCTAAACCTAACCCTAGCTCAAACCCTAACCCTAACCCTAGCTCAAACCCTAACCCTAACCCTAGCTCAAACCCTAACCCTAACTCAAACCCTAACCCTAACCCTAGCTCCAACCCTAAACCTAACCCTAGCTCAAACCCTAACCCTAACCCTAGCTCAAACCCTGACCCTAACCATAAAACCCTAACACTAACCCTAGCTCAAACCCTAACCCTAACCCTAGCCCTAGCTCAAACCCTAACCCTAACCCTAGCTCAAACCCTAACCCTAACCCTAGCTCAAACCCTAACCCTAACCCTAGCTCAAGCCCTAACCCTAACCCTAACCCTAGCTCAAACCCTAGCTCTAACCCTAGCTCAAACCCTAACCCTAACCCTAACCCTAGCTCAAACCCTAACCCTAGCTCAAACCCTAACCCTAACCCTAGCTCAAACCCCAACCCTAACCTAACCCTAGCTCAAACACTAACCCTAACCCTAGCTCAAACCCTAACCCTAACCCTAGCTCAAACCCTAACCTAGCTCAAACCCTAACCCTAGCTCAAACCCTAACCCTAACCCTAGCTCAAACCCTAACCCTAACCCTAGCTCAAACCCTAACCCTAACCCTAGCTCTAACCCTAACCCTAACCCTAGCTCAAACCCTAACCCTAACCCTAGCTCAAACCCTAACCCTAACCCTAGCTCAAACCCTAACCCTAACCCTAGCTCAAGCCCTAACCCTAACCCTAACCCTATCTCAAACCCTAACCCTAACCCTAGCTCAAACCCTAAACCTAACCCTAGCTCAAGCCTTAAGCCTAACCCTAACCCTAGCTCAAACCCTAACCCTAACCCTAGCTCAAACCCTAACCCTAATCCTTGCTCAAACACTAACCTAGCTCAAACACTAACCCTAACCCTAGCTCAAACCCTAACCCTAAGCCTAGCTCAAACCCAAACCCTAACCCTAGCTCAAACCCTAACCCTAACCCTAGCTCAAACCCTAAACCTAACCCTACCTCAAACCCTAACCCTAACCCTAGCTCAAACACTAACCCTAACCGTAGCTCAAACCCTAACCCTAAGCCTAGCTCAAACCCTAACCCTAACCCTAGCTCAAACCCTTACCCTAACCCTAGCTCAAACCCTAACCCTAACCCTAACCCTAGCTCAAACCCTAACCCTAGCTCAAACCCTAACCCTAGCTTTAACCCTAGCTCAAACCCTAACCCTAACCCTAGCTCAAACCCTAACCCTAACCCTAACCCTAGCTCAAACCCTAACCCTAGCTCAAACCCTAACCCTAGCTTTAACCCTAGCTCAAACCCTAACCCTAACTCAAACCCTAACCCTAAGCCTAGCTCAAACCCTAACCCTAACCCTAGCTCAAACCCTAACCCTAACCCTAGCTCAAACCCTAACCCTAACCCTAAACCCTAACCCTAGCTCAAACCCTAACCCTAGCTCAAACCCTAACCCTAGCTTTAACCCTAGCTCAAACCCTAACCCTAACCCTAGCTCAAACCCTAACCCTAACTCAAACCCTAACCCTAACCCTAGCTCCAACCCTAAACCTAACCCTAGCTCAAACCCTAACCCTAACCCTAGCTCAAACCCTGACCCTAACCATAAAACCCTAACACTAACCCTAGCTCAAACCCTAACCCTAACCCTAGCCCTAGCTCAAACCCTAACCCTAACCCTAGCTCAAACCCTAACCCTAACCCTAGCTCAAACCCTAACCCTAACCCTAGCTCAAACCCTAGCTCTAACCCTAGCTCAAACCCTAACCCTAACCCTAACCCTAGCTCAAACCCTAACCCTAGCTCAAACCCTAACCCTAAACCTAGCTCAAACCCTAACCCTAACCTAACCCTAGCTCAAACACTAACCCTAACCCTAGCTCAAACCCTAACCCTAACCCTAGCTCAAACCCTAACCTAGCTCAAACCCTAACCCTAGCTCAAACCCTAACCCTAACCCTAGCTCAAACCCTAACCCTAGCTCAAAACCCTAACCCTAACCCTAGCTCAAACCCTAACCCTAACCCTAGCTCAAACCCTAAACCTAACCCTAGCTCAAACCCTAACCCTAACCCTAGCTCAAACCCTAACCCTAACCCTAGCTCAAGCCCTAACCCTACCCCTAACCCTAGCTCAAACCCTAACCCTAACCCTAGCTCAAACCCTAACCCTAACCCTAACCCTAGCTCAAACCCTAACCCTAGCTCAAACCCTAACCCTAGCTTTAACCCTAGCTCAAACCCTAACCCTAACCCTAGCTCAAACCTTAACCCTAACCCTAACCCTAGCTCAAACCCTAACCCTAGCTCAAACCCTAACCCTAGCTTTAACCCTAGCTCAAACCCTAACCCTAACCCTAACCCTAGCTCAAACCCTAACCCTAACTCAAACCCTAACCCTAAGCCTAGCTCAAACCCTAACCCTAACCCTAGCTCAAACCCTAACCCTAACCCTAGCTCAAACCCTAACCCTAACCCTAAACCCTAACCCTAGCTCAAACCCTAACCCTAGCTCAAACCCTAACCCTAGCTTTAACCCTAGCTCAAGCCCTAACCCTAACCCTAACCCTATCTCAAACCCTAACCCTAACCCTAGCTCAAACCCTAAACCTAACCCTAGCTCAAGCCTTAAGCCTAACCCTAACCCTAGCTCAAACCCTAACCCTAACCCTAGCTCAAACCCTAACCCTAATCCTTGCTCAAACACTAACCTAGCTCAAACACTAACCCTAACCCTAGCTCAAACCCTAACCCTAAGCCTAGCTCAAACCCAAACCCTAACCCTAGCTCAAACCCTAACCCTAACCCTAGCTCAAACCCTAAACCTAACCCTACCTCAAACCCTAACCCTAACCCTAGCTCAAACACTAACCCTAACCCTAGCTCAAACCCTAACCCTAAGCCTAGCTCAAACCCTAACCCTAACCCTAGCTCAAACCCTTACCCTAACCCTAGCTCAAACCCTAACCCTAACCCTAACCCTAGCTCAAACCCTAACCCTAGCTCAAACCCTAACCCTAGCTTTAACCCTAGCTCAAACCCTAACCCTAACCCTAGCTCAAACCCTAACCCTAACCCTAACCCTAGCTCAAACCCTAACCCTAGCTCAAACCCTAACCCTAGCTTTAACCCTAGCTCAAACCCTAACCCTAACTCAAACCCTAAGCCTAGCTCAAACCCTAACCCTAACCCTAGCTCAAACCCTAACCCTAACCCTAGCTCAAACCCTAACCCTAACCCTAAACCCTAACCCTAGCTCAAACCCTAACCCTAGCTCAAACCCTAACCCTAGCTTTAACCCTAGCTCAAACCCTAACCCTAACCCTAGCTCAAACCCTAACCCTAACTCAAACCCTAACCCTAACCCTAGCTCCAACCCTAAACCTAACCCTAGCTCAAACCCTAACCCTAACCCTAGCTCAAACCCTGACCCTAACCATAAAACCCTAACACTAACCCTAGCTCAAACCCTAACCCTAACCCTAGCCCTAGCTCAAACCCTAACCCTAACCCTAGCTCAAACCCTAACCCTAACCCTAGCTCAAACCCTAACCCTAACCCTAGCTCAAACCCTAGCTCTAACCCTAGCTCAAACCCTAACCCTAACCCTAACCCTAGCTCAAACCCTAACCCTAGCTCAAACCCTAACCCTAAACCTAGCTCAAACCCTAACCCTAACCTAACCCTAGCTCAAACACTAACCCTAACCCTAGCTCAAACCCTAACCCTAACCCTAGCTCAAACCCTAACCTAGCTCAAACCCTAACCCTAGCTCAAACCCTAACCCTAACCCTAGCTCAAACCCTAACCCTAGCTCAAAACCCTAACCCTAACCCTAGCTCAAACCCTAACCCTAACCCTAGCTCAAACCCTAAACCTAACCCTAGCTCAAACCCTAACCCTAACCCTAGCTCAAACCCTAACCCTAACCCTAGCTCAAGCCCTAACCCTACCTCTAACCCTAGCTCAAACCCTAACCCTAACCCTAGCTCAAACCCTAACCCTAACCCTAACCCTAGCTCAAACCCTAACCCTAGCTCAAACCCTAACCCTAGCTTTAACCCTAGCTCAAACCCTAACCCTAACCCTAGCTCAAACCTTAACCCTAACCCTAACCCTAGCTCAAACCCTAACCCTAGCTCAAACCCTAACCCTAGCTTTAACCCTAGCTCAAACCCTAACCCTAACCCTAACCCTAGCTCAAACCCTAACCCTAACTCAAACCCTAACCCTAAGCCTAGCTCAAACCCTAACCCTAACCCTAGCTCAAACCCTAACCCTAACCCTAGCTCAAACCCTAACCCTAACCCTAAACCCTAACCCTAGCTCAAACCCTAACCCTAGCTCAAACCCTAACCCTAGCTTTAACCCTAGCTCAAACCCTAACCCTAACCCTAACCCTAGCTCAAACCCTAACCCTAACTCAAACCCTAACCCTAACCCTAGCTCCAACCCTAAACCTAACCCTAGCTCAAACCCTAACCCTAACCCTAGCTCAAACCCTGACCCTAACCATAAAACCCTAACCCTAACCCTAGCTCAAACCCTAACCCTAACCCTAGCCCTAGCTCAAACCCTAACCCTAACCCTAGCTCAAACCCTAACCCTAACCCTATCTCAAACCCTAACCCTAACCCTAGCTCAAGCCCTAACCCTAACCCTAACCCTAGCTGAAACCCTAACCCTAGCTCTAAGCCTAGCTCAAACCCTAACCCTAGCTCTAACCCTAGCTCAAACCCTAACTCAAACCCTAACCCTAACCCTAGCTCCAACCCTAACCCTAGCTCAAACCCTAACCGTAACCCTAGCTCAAACCCTAACCCTAACCCTAGCTCAAACACTAACCCTAACCCTAGCTCAAACCCTAACCCTAACCCTAGCTCAAACCCTAACCCTAACCCTAACCCTAGCTCAAACCCTAACCCTAACCCTAGCTCAAGCCCTAACCCTAACCCTAACCCTAGCTCAAACCCTAACCCTAACCCTAGCTCAAATCCTAACCCTAACCCTAAACCCTAACCCTAACCCTAGCTCAAACCCTAACCCTAACCCTAGCCCTAGCTCAAACCCTAACCCTAACCCTAGCTCAAACCCTAACCCTAACCCTAGCTCAAAACCTAACCCTAACCCTAGCTCAAACCCTAACCCTAGCTCAAACCATAACCCTAACCCTAGCTCAAACCCTAACCCTAACCCTAGCTCAAACCCTAAACCTAACCCTAGCTCAAGCCCTAACCCTAACCCTAACCCTAGCTCAAACCCTAACCCTAACCCTAGCTCAAACCCTAACCCTAACCCTAGCTCAAGCCCTAACCCTAACCCTAACCCTAGCTCAAACCCTAACCCTAACCCTAGCTCAAACCCTAACCCTAACCCTAAACCCTAACCCTAGCTCAAACCCTAACCCTAACCCTAGCTCAAACCCTAAACCTAACCCTAGCTCAAACCCTAACCCTAACCCTAGCTCAAACACTAACCCTAACCCTAGCTCAAACCCTAACCCTAAGCCTAGCTCAAACCCTAACCCTAACCCTAGCTCAAACCCTAACCCTAACCCTAGCTCAAACACTAACCCTAACCCTAAACCCTAACCCTAGCTCAAACCCTAACCCTAGCTCAAACCCTAACCCTGGCTTTAACCCTAGCTCAAACCCTAACCCTAACCCTAACCCTAGCTCAAACCCTAACCCTAACTCAAACCCTAAGCCTAACCCTAGCTCCAACCCTAAACCTAACCCTAGCTCAAACCCTAACCCTAACCCTAGCTCAAACCCTGACCCTAACCATAAAACCCTAGCCCTAACCCTAGCTCAAACCCTAACCCTAACCCTAGCCCTAGCTCAAACCCTAACCCTAACCCTACATCAAACCCTAACCCTAACCCTAGCTCAAACCCTAACCCTAACCCTAGCTCAAACCCTAACCCTAACCCTAACCCTAGCTCAAACCCTAACCCTAGCTCTAACCCTAGCTCAAACCCCAACCCTAACCCTAACCCTAGCTCAAACCCTAACCCTAGCTCAAACCCTAACCCTAACCCTAGCTCAAACCCTAACCCTAACCCTAACCCTAGCTCAAACCCTAACCTTAGCTCTAACCCTAGCTCAAACCCCAACCCTAACCCTAGCTCAAACCCTAACCTAGCTCAAACCCTAACCCTAGTTCAAACCCTAACCGTAACCCTAGCTCAAACCCTAACCCTAACCCTAGCTCAAACACTAACCCTAACCCTAGCTCAAACCCTAACCCTAACCCTAGCTCAAACCCTAACCCTAACCCTAGCTCAAACCCTAACCCTAACCCTAGCTCAAGCCCTAACCCTAACCCTAACCCTAGCTCAAACCCTAACCCTAACCCTAGCTCAAACCCTAACTCTAAACCCTAACCCTAACCCTAGCTCAAACCCTAACCCTAACCCTAGCCCTAGCTCAAACCCTAACCCTAACCCTAGCTCAAACCCTAACCCTAACCCTAGCTCAAACCCTAACCCTAACCCTAGCTCAAACCCTAACCCTAACCCTAACCCTAGCTCAAAACCTAACCCTAACCCTAGCTCAAACCCTAACCCTAACCCTAGCTCAAACCCTAAACCTAACCCTAGCTCAAGCCCTAACCCTAACCCTAACCCTAGCTGAAACCCTAACCCTAACCCTAGCTCAAACCCTAACCCTAACCCTAGCTCAAACACTAACCTAGCTCAAACACTAACCCTAACCCTAGCTCAAACCCTAACCCTAAACCTAGCTCAAACCCTAACCCTAACCCTAGCTCAAACCCTAACCCTAACCCTAGCTCAAACCCTAAACCTAACCCTAGCTCAAACCCTAACCCTAACCCTAGCTCAAACCCTAACCCTAACCCTAGCTCAAACCATAACCCTAACCCTAGCTCAAACCCTAACCCTAACCCTAGCTCAAACCCTAAACCTAACCCTAGCTCAAGCCCTAACCCTAACCCTAACCCTAGCTCAAACCCTAACCCTAACCCTAGCTCAAACCCTAACCCTAACCCTAGCTCAAGCCCTAACCCTAACCCTAACCCTAGCTCAAACCCTAACCCTAACCCTAGCTCAAACCCTAACCCTAACCCTAAACCCTAACCCTAGCTCAAACCCTAACCCTAACCCTAGCTCAAACCCTAAACCTAACCCTAGCTCAAACCCTAACCCTAACCCTAGCTCAAACACTAACCCTAACCCTAGCTCAAACCCTAACCCTAAGCCTAGCTCAAACCCTAACCCTAACCCTAGCTCAAACCCTAACCCTAACCCTAGCTCAAACACTAACCCTAACCCTAAACCCTAACCCTAGCTCAAACCCTAACCCTAGCTCAAACCCTAACCCTGGCTTTAACCCTAGCTCAAACCCTAACCCTAACCCTAACCCTAGCTCAAACCCTAACCCTAACTCAAACCCTAAGCCTAACCCTAGCTCCAACCCTAAACCTAACCCTAGCTCAAACCCTAACCCTAACCCTAGCTCAAACCCTGACCCTAACCATAAAACCCTAGCCCTAACCCTAGCTCAAACCCTAACCCTAACCCTAGCCCTAGCTCAAACCCTAACCCTAACCCTACATCAAACCCTAACCCTAACCCTAGCTCAAACCCTAACCCTAACCCTAGCTCAAACCCTAACCCTAACCCTAACCCTAGCTCAAACCCTAACCCTAGCTCTAACCCTAGCTCAAACCCCAACCCTAACCCTAACCCTAGCTCAAACCCTAACCCTAGCTCAAACCCTAACCCTAACCCTAGCTCAAACCCTAACCCTAACCCTAACCCTAGCTCAAACCCTAACCTTAGCTCTAACCCTAGCTCAAACCCCAACCCTAACCCTAGCTCAAACCCTAACCTAGCTCAAACCCTAACCCTAGTTCAAACCCTAACCGTAACCCTAGCTCAAACCCTAACCCTAACCCTAGCTCAAACACTAACCCTAACCCTAGCTCAAACCCTAACCCTAACCCTAGCTCAAACCCTAACCCTAACCCTAGCTCAAACCCTAACCCTAACCCTAGCTCAAGCCCTAACCCTAACCCTAACCCTAGCTCAAACCCTAACCCTAACCCTAGCTTAAACCCTAACCCTAAACCCTAACCCTAACCCTAGCTCAAACCCTAACCCTAACCCTAGCCCTAGCTCAAACCCTAACCCTAACCCTAGCTCAAACCCTAACCCTAACCCTAGCTCAAACCCTAACCCTAACCCTAGCTCAAACCCTAACCCTAACCCTAACCCTAGCTCAAAACCTAACCCTAACCCTAGCTCAAACCCTAACCCTAACCCTAGCTCAAACCCTAAACCTAACCCTAGCTCAAGCCCTAACCCTAACCCTAACCCTAGCTGAAACCCTAACCCTAACCCTAGCTCAAACCCTAACCCTAACCCTAGCTCAAACACTAACCTAGCTCAAACACTAACCCTAACCCTAGCTCAAACCCTAACCCTAAACCTAGCTCAAACCCTAACCCTAACCCTAGCTCAAACCCTAACCCTAACCCTAGCTCAAACCCTAAACCTAACCCTAGCTCAAACCCTAACCCTAACCCTAGCTCAAACCCTAACCCTAACCCTAGCTCAAACCCTAACCCTAACCCTAGCTCAAACCCTAACCCTAACCCTAAACCCTAACCCTAGCTCAAACCCTAACCCTAGCTCAAACCCTAACCCTAGCTTTAACCCTAGCTCAAACCCTAACCCTAGCTTTAACCCTAGCTCAAACCCTAACCCTAACCCTAGCTCAAACCCTAACCCTAACTCAAACCCTAACCCTAACCCTAGCTCCAACCCTAAACCTAACCCTAGCTCAAACCCTAACCCTAACCCTAGCTCAAACCCTGACCCTAACCATAAAACCCTAACACTAACCCTAGCTCAAACCCTAACCCTAACCCTAGCCCTAGCTCAAACCCTAACCCTAACCCTAGCTCAAACCCTAACCCTAACCCTAGCTCAAACCCTAACCCTAACCCTAGCTCAAGCCCTAACCCTAACCCTAACCCTAGCTCAAACCCTAGCTCTAACCCTAGCTCAAACCCTAAACCTAACCCTAACCCTAGCTCAAACCCTAACCCTAGCTCAAACCCTAACCCTAACCCTAGCTCAAACCCTAACCCTAAACCCTAACCCTAGCTCAAACCCTAACCCTAACCCTAGCTCAAACCCTAAACCTAACCCTAGCTCAAACCCTAACCCTAACCCTAGCTCAAACACTAACCCTAACCCTAGCTCAAACCCTAACCCTAAGCCTAGCTCAAACCCTAACCCTAACCCTAGCTCAAACCCTAACCCTAACCCTAGCTCAAACACTAACCCTAACCCTAAACCCTAACCCTAGCTCAAACCCTAACCCTAGCTCAAACCCTAACCCTAGCTTTAACCCTAGCTCAGATCCTAACCCTAACCCTAACCCTAGCTCAAACCCTAACCCTAACTCAAACCCTAAGCCTAACCCTAGCTCCAACCCTAAACCTAACCCTAACCCTAACCCTAGCTCAAACCCTGACCCTAACCATAAAACCCTAACCCTAACCCTAGCTCAAACCCTAACCCTAACCCTAGCCCTAGCTCAAACCCTAACCCTAACCCTACCTCAAACCCTAACCCTAACCCTAGCTCAAAACCTAACCCTAACCCTAGCTCAAGCCCTAACCCTAACCCTAACCCTAGCTCAAACCCTAACCCTAGCTCTAACCCTAGCTCAAACCCCAACCCTAACCCTAACCCTAGCTCAAACCCTAACCCTAGCTCAAACCCTAACCCTAACCCTAGCTCAAACCCTAACCCTAACCCTAGCTCAAACCCTAACCTTAGCTCTAACCCTAGCTCAAACCCCAACCCTAACCCTAGCTCAAACCCTAACCTAGCTCAAACCCTAACCCTAGCTCAAACCCTAACCCTAACCCTAGCTCAAACCCTAACCCTAACCCTAGCTCAAACCCTAACCCTAACCCTAACCCTAGCTCAAATCCTAACCCTAACCCTAGCTCAAACCCTAACCCTAACCCTAGCTCAAACACTAACCCTAACCCTAGCTCAAACCCTAACCCTAACCCTAGCTCAAACCCTAACCCTAACTCTAGCTCAAACCCTAGCTCTAACCCTAGCTCAAACCCTAACCCTAACCCTAACCCTAGCTCAAACCCTAACCCTAGCTCAAACCCTAACCCTAACCCTAGCTCAAACCCTAACCCTAACCTAACCCTAGCTCAAACACTAACCCTAACCCTAGCTCAAACCCTAACCCTAGCTCAAACCCTAACCTAGCTCAAACCCTAACCCTAGCTCAAACCCTAACCCTAACCCTAGCTCAAACCCTAACCCTAGCTCAAAACCCTAACCCTAACCCTAGCTCAAACACTAACCCTAACCCTAACCCTAGCTCAAACACTAACCCTAACCCTAGCTCTAACCCTAACCCTAACCCTAGCTCAAACCCTAACCCTAACCCTAGCTCAAACCCTAACCCTAACCCTAGCTCAAACCCTAACCCTAACCGTAGCTCAAGCCCTAACCCTAACCCTAACCCTAGCTCAAACCCTAAACCTAACCCTAGCTCAAGCCTTAAGCCTAACCCTAACCCTAGCTCAAACCCTAACCCTAACCCTAGCTCAAACCCTAACCCTAATCCTTGCTCAAACATTAACCTAGCTCAAACACTAACCCTAACCCTAGCTCAAACCCTAACCCTAAGCCTAGCTCAAACCCAAACCCTAACCCTAGCTCAAACCCTAACCCTAACCCTAGCTCAAACCCTAAACCTAACCCTACCTCAAACCCTAACCCTAGCTCAAACACTAACCCTAACCCTAGCTCAAACCCTAACCCTAAGCCTAGCTCAAACCCTAACCCTAACCCTAGCTCAAACCCTAACCCTAACCCTAGCTCAAACCCTAACCCTAACCCTAACCCTAGCTCAAACCCTAACCCTAACCCTAACCCTAGCTCAAACCCTAACCCTAACTCAAACCCTAACCCTAACCCTAGCTCCAACCCTAAACCTAACCCTAGCTCAAACCCTAACCCTAACCCTAGCTCAAACCCTGACTCTAACCATAAAACCCTAACCCTAACCCTAGCTCAAACCCTAACCCTAACCCTAGCCCTAGCTCAAACCCTAACCCTAACCCTAGCTCAAACCCTAACCCTAACCCTAGCTCAAACCCTAACCCTAACCCTAGCTCAAGCCCTAACCCTAACCCTAACCCTAGCTGAAACCCTAACCCTAGCTCTAAGCCTAGCTCAAACCCTAACCCTAGCTCTAACCCTAGCTCAAACCCTAACCCTAACCCTAGCTCCAACCCTAACCCTAGCTCAAACCCTAACCGTAACCCTAGCTCAAACCCTAACCCTAACCCTAGCTCAAACACTAACCCTAACCCTAGCTCAAACCCTAACCCTAACCCTAGCTCAAACCCTAACCCTAACCCTAACCCTAGCTCAAACCCTAACCCTAACCCTAGCTCAACCCCTAACCCTAACCCTAACCCTAGCTCAAACCCTAACCCTAACCCTAGCTCAAATCCTAACCCTAACCCTAAACCCTAACCCTAACCCTAGCTCAAACCCTAACCCTAACCCTAGCCCTAGCTCAAACCCTAACCCTAACCCTAGCTCAAACCCTAACCCTAACCCTAGCTGAAACCCTAACCCTAACCCTAGCTCAAACCATAACCCTAATCCTAGCTCAAACCCTAACCCTAACCCTAGCTCAAACCCTAAACCTAACCCTAGCTCAAGCCCTAACCCTAACCCTAACCCTAGCTCAAACCCTAACCCTAACCCTAGCTCAAACCCTAACCCTAACCCTAGCTCAAGCCCTAACCCTAACCCTAACCCTAGCTCAAACCCTAACCCTAACCCTAGCTCAAACCCTAACCCTAACCCTAAACCCTAACCCTAGCTCAAACCCTAACCCTAGCTCAAACCCTAAACCTAACCCTAGCTCAAACCCTAACCCTAACCCTAGCTCAAACACTAACCCTAACCCTAGCTCAAACCCTAACCCTAAGCCTAGCTCAAACCCTAACCCTAACCCTAGCTCAAACCCTAACCCTAACCCTAGCTCAAACACTAACCCTAACCCTAAACCCTAACCCTAGCTCAAACCCTAACCCTAGCTCAAACCCTAACCCTAGCTTTAACCCTAGCTCAAACCCTAACCCTAACCCTAACCCTAACCCTAGCTCAAACCCTAACCCTAACTCAAACCCTAAGCCTAACCCTAGCTCCAACCCTAAACCTAACCCTAGCTCAAACCCTAACCCTAACCCTAGCTCAAACCCTGACCCTAACCATAAAACCCTAACCCTAACCCTAGCTCAAACCCTAACCCTAACCCTAGCCCTAGCTCAAACCCTAACCCTAACCCTACCTCAAACCCTAACCCTAACCCTAGCTCAAACCCTAACCCTAACCCTAGCTCAAACACTAACCCTAACCCTAGCTCAAACCCTAACCCTAGACCTAGCACAAACCCTAACCCTAACCCTAACCCTAGCTCAAACCCTAACCCTAACCCTAGCTCAAACCCTAACCCTAAACCCTAACCCTAACCCTAGCTCAAACCCTAACCCTAACCCTAGCCCTAGCTCAAACCCTAACCCTAACCCTAGCTCAAACCCTAACCCTAACCCTAGCTCAAACCCTAACCCTAACCCTAGCTCAAACCCTAACCCTAACCCTAACCCTAGCTCAAATCTTAACCCTAACCCTAGCTCAAACCCTAACCCTAACCCTAGCTCAAACACTAACCCTAACCCTAGCTCAAACCCTAACCCTAACCCTAGCTCAAACCCTAACCCTAACCCTAGCTCAAACCCTAGCTCTAACCCTAGCTCAAACCCTAACCCTAACCCTAACCCTAGCTCAAACCCTAACCCTAGCTCAAACCCTAACCCTAACCCTAGCTCAAACCCTAACCCTAACCTAACCCTAGCTCAAACACTAACCCTAACCCTAGCTCAAACCCTAACCCTAACCCTAGCTCAAACCCTAACCTAGCTCAAACCCTAACCCTAGCTCAAACCCTAACCCTAACCCTAGCTCAAACCCTAACCCTAGCTCAAAACCCTAACCCTAACCCTAGCTCAAACACTAACCCTAACCCTAACCCTAGCTCAAACACTAACCCTAACCCTAGCTCTAACCCTAACCCTAACCCTAGCTCAAACCCTAACCCTAACCCTAGCTCAAACCCTAACCCTAACCCTAGCTCAAACCCTAACCCTAACCCTAGCTCAAGCCCTAACCCTAACCCTAACCCTAGCTCAAACCCTAACCCTAACCCTAGCTCAAACCCTAAACCTAACCCTAGCTCAAGCCTTAAGCCTAACCCTAACCCTAGCTCAAACCCTAACCCTAACCCTAGCTCAAACCCTAACCCTAATCCTTGCTCAAACATTAACCTAGCTCAAACACTAACCCTAACCCTAGTTCAAACCCTAACCCTAAGCCTAGCTCAAACCCAAACCCTAACCCTAGCTCAAACCCTAACCCTAACCCTAGCTCAAACCCTAAACCTAACCCTACCTCAAACCCTAACCCTAACCCTAGCTCAAACACTAACCCTAACCCTAGCTCAAACCCTAACCCTAAGCCTAGCTCAAACCCTAACCCTAACCCTAGCTCAAACCCTAACCCTTACCCTAGCTCAAACCCTAACCCTAACCCTAACCCTAGCTCAAACCCTAACCCTAACCCTAAGCCTAGCTCAAACCCTAACCCTAACTCAAACCCTAACCCTAACCCTAGCTCCAACCCTAAACCTAACCCTAGCTCAAACCCTAACCCTAACCCTAGCTCAAACCCTGACCCTAACCATAAAACCCTAACCCTAACCCTAGCTCAAACCCTAACCCTAACCCTAGCCCTAGCTCAAACCCTAACCCTAACCCTAGCTCAAACCCTAACCCTAACCCTAGCTCAAACCCTAACCCTAACCCTAGCTCAAGCCCTAACCCTAACCCTAACCCTAGCTGAAACCCTAACCCTAGCTCTAAGCCTAGCTCAAACCCTAACCCTAGCTCTAACCCTAGCTCAAACCCTAACTCAAACCCTAACCCTAACCCTAGCTCCAACCCTAACCCTAGCTCAAACCCTAACCGTAACCCTAGCTCAAACCCTAACCCTAACCCTAGCTCAAACACTAACCCTAACCCTAGCTCAAACCCTAACCCTAACCCTAGCTCAAACCCTAACCCTAACCCTAACCCTAGCTCAAACCCTAACCCTAACCCTAGCTCAAGCCCTAACCCTAACCCTAACCCTAGCTCAAACCCTAACCCTAACCCTAGCTCAAACCCTAACCCTAACCCTAGCTCAAACCCTAACCCTAACCCTAGCTCAAACCCTAACCCTAACCCTAGCTCAAACCATAACCCTAATCCTAGCTCAAACCCTAACCCTAACCCTAGCTCAAACCCTAAACCTAACCCTAGCTCAAGCCCTAACCCTAACCCTAACCCTAGCTCAAACCCTAACCCTAACCCTAGCTCAAACCCTAACCCTAACCCTAGCTCAAGCCCTAACCCTAACCCTAACCCTAGCTCAAACCCTAACCCTAACCCTAGCTCAAACCCTAACCCTAACCCTAGCTCAAACCCTAACCCTAGCTCAAACCCTAAACCTAACCCTAGCTCAAACCCTAACCCTAACCCTAGCTCAAACACTAACCCTAACCCTAGCTCAAACCCTAACCCTAAGCCTAGCTCAAACCCTAACCCTAACTCAAACCCTAACCCTAACCCTAGCTCAAACACTAACCCTAACCCTAAACCCTAACCCTAGCTCAAACCCTAACCCTAACCCTAACCCTAACCCTAGCTCAAACCCTAACCCTAACTCAAACCCTAAGCCTAACCCTAGCTCCAACCCTAAACCTAACCCTAGCTCAAACCCTAACCCTAACCCTAGCTCAAACCCTGACCCTAACCATAAAACCCTAACCCTAACCCTAGCTCAAACCCTAACCCTAACCCTAGCCCTAGCTCAAACCCTAACCCTAACCCTACCTCAAACCCTAACCCTAACCCTAGCTCAAACCCTAACCCTAACCCTAGCTCAAGCCCTAACCCTAACCCTAGCTCAAACCCTAACCCTAGCTCTAACCCTAGCTCAAACCCCAACCCTAACCCTAACCCTAGCTCAAACCCTAACCCTAGCTCAAACCCTAACCCTAACCCTAGCTCAAACCCTAACCCTAACCCTAACCCTAGCTCAAACCCTAACCTTAGCTCTAACCCTAGCTCAAACCCCAACCCTAACCCTAGCTCAAACCCTAACCTAGCTCAAACCCTAACCCTAGCTCAAACCCTAACCGTAACCCTAGCTCAAACCCTAACCCTAACCCTAGCTCAAACACTAACCCTAACCCTAGCTCAAACCCTAACCCTAACCCTAGCTCAAACCCTAACCCTAACCCTAACCCTAGCTCAAACCCTAACCCTAACCCTAGCTCAAGCCCTAACCCTAACCCTAACCCTAGCTCAAACCCTAACCCTAACCCTAACCCTAGCTCAAACCCTAACCCTAACCCTAACCCTAGCTCAAACCCTAACCCTAACCCTAGCTCAAGCCCTAACCCTAACCCTAACCCTAGCTCAAACCCTAACCCTAACCCTAGCTCAAACCCTAACCCTAAACCCTAACCCTAACCCTAGCTCAAACCCTAACCCTAACCCTAGCCTTAGCTCAAACCCTAACCCTAACCCTAGCTCAAACCCTAACCCTAACCCTAGCTCAAACCCTAACCCTAACCCTAACCCTAGCTCAAACCCTAACCCTAACCCTAGCTCAAACCCTAACCCTAACCCTAGCTCAAACCCTAAACCTAACCCTAGCTCAAGCCCTAACCCTAACCCTAACCCTAGCTGAAACCCTAACCCTAACCCTAGCTCAAACCCTAACCCTAACCCTAGCTCAAACACTAACCTAGCTCAAACACTCACCCTAACCCTAGCTCAAACCCTAACCCTAAACCTAGCTCAAACCCTAACCCTAACCCTAGCTCAAACCCTAACACTAACCCTAGTTCAAACCCTAAACCTAACCCTAGCTCAAACCCTAACCCTAACCCTAGCTCAAACCCTAACCCTAACCCTAGCTCAAACCCTAACCCTAACCCTAGCTCAAACCCTAACCCTAACCCTAAACCCTAACCCTAGCTCAAACCCTAACCCTAGCTCAAACCCTAACCCTAGCTTTAACCCTAGCTCAAACCCTAACCCTAGCTTTAAC
This sequence comes from Chaunax sp. Z400, assembly GCA_037577475.1. Classification (NCBI taxonomy): domain Eukaryota; kingdom Metazoa; phylum Chordata; class Actinopteri; order Lophiiformes; family Chaunacidae; genus Chaunax; species Chaunax sp. Z400. Next base: position 24,774,553 of record CM075201.1, read on the forward strand.
CCTAGCTCAAACCCTAACCCTAACCCTAGCTCAAACCCTAACCCTAACTCAAACCCTAACCCTAACCCTAGCTCCAACCCTAAACCTAACCCTAGCTCAAACCCTGACCCTAACCATAAAACCCTAACACTAACCCTAGCTCAAACCCTAACCCTAACCCTAGCCCTAGCTCAAACCCTAACCCTAACCCTAGCTCAAACCCTAACCCTAACCCTAGCTCAAACCCTAACCCTAACCCTAGCTCAAGCCCTAACCCTAACCCTAACCCTAGCTCAAACCCTAGCTCTAACCCTAGCTCAAACCCTAACCCTAACCCTAACCCTAGCTCAAACCCTAACCCTAGCTCAAACCCTAACCCTAACCCTAGCTCAAACCCTAACCCTAACCTAACCCTAGCTCAAACACTAACCCTAACCCTAGCTCAAACCCTAACCCTAACCCTAGCTCAAACCCTAACCTAGCTCAAACCCTAACCCTAGCTCAAACCCTAACCCTAACCCTAGCTCAAACCCTAACCCTAGCTCAAAACCCTAACCCTAACCCTAGCTCAAACACTAACCCTAACCCTAACCCTAGCTCAAACACTAACCCTAACCCTAGCTCTAACCCTAACCCTAACCCTAGCTCAAACCCTAACCCTAACCCTAGCTCAAACCCTAACCCTAACCCTAGCTCAAACCCTAACCCTAACCCTAGCTCAAGCCCTAACCCTAACCCTAACCCTAGCTCAAACCCTAACCCTAACCCTAGCTCAAACCCTAAACCTAACCCTAGCTCAAGCCTTAAGCCTAACCCTAACCCTAGCTCAAACCCTAACCCTAACCCTAGCTCAAACCCTAACCCTAATCCTTGCTCAAACACTAACCTAGCTCAAACACTAACCCTAACCCTAGCTCAAACCCTAACCCTAACCCTAGCTCAAACCCTAACCCTAACCCTAGCTCAAACCCTAACCCTAGCTCAAAACCCTAACCCTAACCCTAGCTCAAACCCTAACCCTAACCCTAACCCTAGCTCAAACACTAACCCTAACCCTAGCTCAAACCCTAACCCTAACCCTAGCTCAAACCCTAACCCTAACCCTAACCCTAGCTCAAACCCTAACCCTAGCTCAAACCCTAACCCTAGCTCAAACCCTAACCCTAACCCTAACCCTAGCTCTAGCTCAAACCCTAACCCTAGCTCAAAACCCTAACCCTAACCCTAGCTCAAACCCTAACCCTAACCCTAACCCTAGCTCAAACACTAACCCTAACCCTAGCTCAAACCCTAACCCTAACCCTAGCTCAAACCCTAACCCTAACCCTAGCTCAAACCCTAACCCTAACCCTAGCTCAAACCCTAACCCTAGCTCAAACCCTAACCCTAACCCTAACCCTAGCTCAAACCCTAACCCTAACCCTAGCTCAAACCCTAACCCTAGCTCTAACCCTAGCTCAAACCCTAACCCTAGCTCTAACCCTAGCTCAAACCCTAACTCAAACCCTAACCCTAACCCTAGCTCAAACCCTAACCGTAACCCTAGCTCAAACCCTAACCCTAACCCTAGCTCAAACACTAACCCTAACCCTAGCTCAAACCCTAACCCTAACCCTAGCTCAAACCCTAACCCTAACCCTAGCTCAAACCCTAACCCTAACCCTAGCTCAAGCCCTAACCCTAACCCTAGCTCAAACCCTAACCCTAACCCTAGCTCAAACCCTAACCCTAACCCTAGCTCAAACACTAACCTAGCTCAAACACTAACCCTAACCCTAGCTCAAACCCTAACCCTAACCCTAGCTCAAACCCTAACCCTAACCCTAACTCAAACCCTAACCCTAGCTCAAACCCTAAGCCTAACCCTAACCCTAGCCTAAACCCATAGAAGTAAGTATGGGTTCAAAAAAAGTTACTCCACAAATGGTACCAATCAGCTCCAAATGGCCTGAAACGTGCTCCTACACACTTCCTGGAGACATGATTTTGGCCTCAACACTGAAATTTTCACTCCATCCGGCACCCATTCATTCCAATGGGGGACACATTTCGGTCTATAACTCGGGAACGGAAGGTCGTAGAGACTCGGGACCAAGCTCCATCTGCTATAATTCGGGGTCTCTGAACACGACAGACTTGTCCCCGAGTCTCTACGACCTTCCGTTGCAGAGATACAGCTATTCAAAATATGCCGCTACTGGACATGTCAAATAATGTGTAACAAAGAACACCATCCTACATCTTGAAGCAACGGAAGGGGCTGGAGATTCTGGAGAAGGGCCTAACATTCATTCCAACTCCAAATCCTCCCACCCGACCGGAGCTCAGAGGGGACCTCCATACATTCCACAGGAGACTTAAACTCTTGGACCACTTCCCGGGGGAGCAGGAGCGACAGTTTGTTCCCTTCTCCGGACCGTCCCATTGGCAACCGCACCCAGATACCATCTCACCTGAAATCACACAGTTAATCACACAGAATCACAACACACTGGCAAAATGGCGTTCTTTACCGCCAGTACAACACAACATCACACATGAACAAAAACAGATCATAAAAGCACTGGGCAATAACAAACACATAGTAATAAAACCGGCGGATAAAGGAGGACAGATAGTTTTCCAAGACAGGAACAACTACATACTGGAAGCTGACAGACAATTAAATAACAGCACATATTATAAACCTCTGAAAATACCTCTTCAACCAGAAACACACACACTCATCCAATCTATTACCAATCAATTACATCAACAGAAATACATCACTTTAAAACAAAAAGCCTACCTGGACGGTCCGGATGAACCTCGACCCCGCCTCTTCTATCTGCTCCCCAAGATCCATAAACCTCCTGATACGTGGACGGTCCCCTCAGTGGTTCCGGTCGGCCGACCCATCGTGAGCGACTGTGGCTCGGAATCCTACAGAATAACAGAATACATAGATCATTTCATAAATCCACTGTCAAAACTCCACCCTAGTTACATCAAGGACACATACGAATTTGTCAATAAAATCAACAAAATGCAGGTACCGTCTAATACTTTCCTCTTCACTATAGATATAGATTCATTATACACCAACATTGAAACACCACGTGGCCTAGCAGCCATTAAACACACCTTGGATAAATACCCAAACCCATCAAGACCGGATAAACTCATATTACAGGCATTAGAAATTACTCTCACCCGCAACGATTTTCAATTTAATAATCAGTATTATCTCCAGCTTTGCGGGTGTGCCATGGGAAGGAAATACTCACCATCATACGCGGATATCTATCTCGCCCACTGGGAAGACACGGCTTTTCATAAATTAACAATTAAACCTCTGCTTTACTTCCGATACCTCGACGACATCTTTGGCCTGTGGACTCGGTCTGAGGAAGAATTTCAATCATTCATCCACGTCCTCAATTCACACCACCCAAAAATAAAATTAAAATACAATTTACAACCCCTTACCGTCGAATTCTTGGACACACAGGTCTTCTTCTGCGACTCCGGTGACCAGAAAAAAATAATGGCTACCAAGGTTTACTTCAAGGACACTGACAGACACGCCCTCCTGCACAAAACCAGCTTTCATCCCAAACACACGTACAGGGGTCTGATAAAGTCTCAGCTGATCCGTTTCCATAGAATATGCACTTTCCCGGAGCATGTGGAGGAAGCCACCAAAATCCTTTTTAGCGCGTTAAGGCTGAGGGGTTACTCGAGGCGCTTCCTTAGAAGCATCAAGGCGGAGGTCGGCGGCACCTTCAATAACACCGTGATTACGAGAAAGCAGCCGCCGGAGCAAACCCTCGTCCCCATGGTGACCACTTATTCTGATTGCTTAAATGGCTTTTTATCAAAACTAAGAGTGAATTTCCAGGGGGCGACGGAGTCCGGCGGCTGCCTGGAGAGGTGCCACATGATCTCTGCCTATAGAAGAAATAAAAACCTGAAGGACCTACTAGTACACACTAATCTTAATAAAAACGAAAAGAATAGGGAAGCGTCTTGAGGATCGGAAATTAACTTTACTCGTCTCCCCCACATCTACAATAAATACGCTTAAGTGGGTTTTAACCCAGGGCAGGCCCTAAAACCCACCACGGCTAACGTAATTTACGCGATCAGCTGTCGGGCCTGCCATAAGTTATACGTGGGGGAGACGGGAAACGAACTATACAAAAGAATAAAACAACACATATATATTATGAATAGCGGGAACGGCACGGCAGCATTTTAAACTCCACGGCCCACACAATGTTGAAAGTATGGGTCTGGAGAGTAATCACCACTGGACCACGACGCAACGGCAAGCAGCGGAGAGGAAATGGATACATTTTTTAAAAACGATACACCCCAACGGTCTGAACGAAAAGTATTAAATGTATCTTTTTTCCCCCCCTTTTTTTAATGCATATATTTTTTTTCTCAGTGTTTTTAAAAAAAAAAAAGCACTATTCCCTGGTTTCCCCTGTTCCTTTTTCTCCTGCAGGTGCTCTGTCGGGGCCCTCCCTCCAATGCGGTGATCCCTAAAAGAGTTTTACGCCTTTTTTTTTCTCTCTCTCTCTCTCTCTCTCTCTCGCCCTAAGAAGGTCAATAACCTCTATCTTGCTTCCCCCACAAAAGCACTTTCCTCCCACATCCAATGTTCTTTAATTTTAGCACCTGGACGGATGTGGGTCGAAGCGGAGGAGAAATGGTCCGAGGTGAACCCGCCTGGAGGGACGGCCCCGGAATAAATAACGAAAAAAATGTGTGTTTTAAGGAAAAATAAAACTGAAAAAGACATTATATGACAACTTTCGTTCCCTTTTTATATGTTATTAATAATTTATAATGTTTTAACCATTTAATTTTATGAATTTTTACCCTTTTAAAGAGGTACCACACAAATGACAGATATACCTGTATGTAATCATCTTGCATGAAATTTTATAATGTTTGGGTTTTATCTAAGCACTTTCATATATTATATTTTATATTGGATTTATATTTGGCGTGTTGCATGTTCTTTTAACCATTTGAAAGCACTTATACCTTTAAAAAAAATACTTTTAAAGCACTTATTACCTCAGCACTTTACCCCAAACAGAAATTTTTATGTATAGGTATAACAGGCCCTTTGTGTAGGCAACCTCTTTTTATTAGCACTTATATTTAATGTTATAAACAATCCCTCACCCCCACCTATTTGGGTTTATTTATTTATTTTTAAATGTTTTGTCCCCGTCTTATGATTTACATGTAAGTTTAGGACCCTAAGTTTTCAGACAGTGCCTATAAGAATCTTTGGTTTTATCACACAGACCTGCAGGAGAAATGATCCGAGGTACCAGTTATTTTAATAATTATTTTAATAAATATTTATATTCCCTCTGCTCTCCATAATACATGAATCCAGTGGTGACCCTTTTTAAATATGGTTTTATTATCAATAAACCTTTAATTTCCCCTTTCTTTTTAATTTGGAAGTGTTTTCTTGCAAAAGTGTCGGGAGTGGACTGTGGCCATGGTGGGGATTGAACCGCCGACTGGCGACTTGCAGGGCACTCGCCCTGCCCCTAGACCACAGTTACCTCTAAGATATCCTGACATCACCGAGCATTTGACCTCCACAGGAGAAACGAATTTTAATTAATTTTTTCTAGAAAAAAGAGTTTTTTTACCTGTAATATATCTAGCCACCTAGACTGAAGGTCGCAAGAGACGCCCTTTTTATTCCGTTTATTTATTTTAATTCGGTTGGTTTTAACGCAGAAGAGAATTGTTAACGAGCTCTTTTAATTATTTTATAATTAGTTTCCTTGTGCCCGCGCCCCTCGTAGTACCCTTCAGGGTACCACGCTGAACACAGAACCTAACCCTAACTACAACCCTAACTACAACCCTAACCCTAACCACAACCCTAACCAAAACCCTAACCCTAACTACAACCCTAACCAAAACCCTAACCCTAACTACAACCCTAACCCTAACTACAACCCTAACCCTAACTACAACCCTAACCCTAACTACAACCCTAACCCTAACCACAACCCTAACCAAAACCCTAACCAAAACCCTAACTACAACCCTAACCCTAACTACAACCCTAACCCTAACTACAACCCTAACCCTAACTACAACCCTAGCCCTAACTACAACCCTAACCCTAACCACAACCCTAACCCTAACCACAACCCTAACCCTAGCCACAACCCTAACCCTAGCCACAACCCTAACCCTAGCCACAACCCTAACCCTAACCCTAGCCACAACCCTAACCCTAACCCTAGGCCTAGCTCTAACCCTTTCTTTGCAACTTTGATGTGTCATAAAACATTTATTGTCAATAGTGGATTCATGATACTCATATTTCCGGTTAGAGGACATAGAGTCTTACAATTACAATCATTATGAAGTACTTTTCTCTTGTATTTTTCGAGTAATCCTACCTTGAATTACCATGCAGCGATCAAAATAATGTTTTTTTTCCCTACAATAATGCATTTCTTTGCAACTTTGATGTGTAATAAAAGCTGTATTTTCAATAGTGCATTCATGATACTCATATGTCCGGTTAGAGGACATAGAGTCTTACAATTACTATCATTACAAAGTACTTTCATTGTGTACTTTTCGAGTAATCCTACCTTGAATTACCATGCAGCGTTTGAAATAATGCTTTTTTTCCCTACAGTAATGCATTTCTTTACAACTTTGATGTTTCATAAAACACTTACTTTCAATACTGCATTCAAGATATTCATATTTTCAGTTAGAGGACATTGTGTCCTAAAATTACTACTATTATGAAGTACTTTTACTTTGTTCTCTTTGAGTAATCCTACCTTGAATTACCATGCAACGATCAAAATAATGCTTTTTTCCCCCTACAATAATGCATTTCTTTGCAACTTTGATGTTTCATAAAAACTGTATTTTCAATAGTGCACTCTTGTCACTTATATTGGTGGTTTAAGAAGATATAGCACTACATGTACAATTATTATGAAGTACTTTTACTTGGTACTTTTCGAGTAATCCTACCTTGAAATACCATGCAACGATCAAAATAATGCTTTTTTCCCCTACAATAATGCATTTCTGTCCAACTTTAATGTGTCATAAAAACATTTATTTTCAACGGTGCATTCATGAGCCTCATATTGCCGGTTAGAGGACTTAGAGTCCTACAATTCCTATTATTATGGAGTACTTGTACTTTGTACTTTTCAAGTAATCATACCTGGGAATACCATGCAACGATCAAAATAATGCTTTTTTTCCTACAATAATGCATATCTTTCCAAATTTGATGTGTCATAAAACATTTATTGTCAATAGTGCATTCATGATACTCATATTTCCGATTAGAGGACATAGAGTCTTACAATTACTATCATTATGAGGTACTTTTATTTTGTACTTTTCGAGTAATCCTACCTTGAATTACCATGCAGCGATCAAAATAATGCTTTTTTCCCCCTACAATAATGCATTTCTTTGCAACTTTGATGTGTAATAAAAACTTTATTTTCAATAGTGCATTCATGTAACTGATATTTATGGTTAGAGTATATATAGTAGTATATATACAATTATTATGAAGTACTTTTACATTTTACTTTTGGAGTAATGCTACATCAAAATACCAGAAAGTTAATTTCACAGAAAGTGCTTATGCATTTGGAAAACCTTCATTCTAATCGCTTAACACCTTATTTTGAAAAACAGATGTAGACCCATAAACCTCAGATTATGGGAGCAATCTTCTTTTTAAGAGCGGCTGGCTTGACCGTGGATAAAAAACCACGGCTGGCTTGACCGCAGTTTGCGCAAGAGGGTTTTGTTTGCAGAGACTCTAAGTGCAGCGCAAACAAAACTTCCTGATGTTAATTATACATCAAAACTCTGAGGCAGTAACGTCTGCTTTTACCCACCCGACAGTTGTGCACTTCCACAGATATAAACATTGTATGACTGCAGGAATCGGCACACATCATACAGAAGTTGCTGGAGGAGTTAAGCTGTTGTGTTGAGGGGAAGATGTGTTGTTGTGACCCGTTTTTGAAAGATCTGCGCTCCTTTCTTTTCTAGAAGTCTCTCCTCGTCCGTCCCGGCTCATCATCCTGGTACGTTCTCCTGCAATAATTCCCACAGCAGCCTCATGAAAGATTCATTATGTTTCAGGGTCGGTGCCTTTCTGAGGAGCTGCTGCCGAGCTGCTGTTTGAAGGACAGTGTTAAAGGTGTTTTGACAGTCGCTCCAGGAGAGCGCCTGTCACGCTGCTCCAATAACACCTGTAGAAGCAATAATGTTTCCTGCCTCAATGGAATGGACGGATCACATCCCCCGATGGCCTCAGCTGATTTTTATTCCCCCTCACTCGTACTCATGAGGGTGGATTAGACATAGGTCATGGTGCTGGGAGGTCGTCCCTTCGAAGGCCTGAATGGTTCGGAGACCTCGGAGTTAATATTCAGGAGAGAAGGGGCGTCCTGCTGGGCGATCAAACAAGATGTGGGGGGTAAAATCAGATTTTTCTTACAATCTTTATGCTCTGATCTTTAAATCTGCACTAATCGGCATTTTCCCATTAGTAATGGAACGACTGGACTGTGATTAATGTGAAAAATTTGACTTATAGTGATGAACACTGAGAATTATCACAACTCTGCCATTTAAATAACATTTCCACATTGAAATGTCTCTAAAGATAATTTGACCTTTTTATTTATTTATTATTATTATTAAACTTGTCACTGCTTATTTACAAATTTACTCAAACTAGTTTGTGTCGGATGAATATAACAACCCGTAATTTATTTTTATTCTAATTTTAATCGCATATATTTTTTATTTCATGAGTAACAAAAATGACACCACGAACATAAACACCATAAATTTCTCGGGTAACATCAACCTGAGTAAACTTTCAGTGTGTCCTCTGACCAAAAAGCGAATTTAGCTTTAAATGCCACACATTACGCTGTTACGTTACACAGCTGCTTCTCCAGGGATCACATGAGGCGATGCATTCACTGTTCCCTCTGACACGAGACTCTTAATGAAATCTTGTAGTGTGAGCCCAGCTTTAGATGACATGTTTACTTTTAGCTCTGCTTTGGTCTCCACCATCTCCTGACACTTTAAGCTGCTGAATTAGCCAGTTGCTACCGTTGTCTGAGCGTTTTCACTGATAAACTGCTGTAAATGAGGTTGATGAGGGCGATGAGGTTGAGCCATTCTGTAAATCGACTCAGATTCTCCAGCATCAGCCTGCAGGCGACTCCTTTCACCTGAGTGTCATCTGATTTAAAGTTAATATCGCAAACTTGTGATCTCTGGATTACAGGCGTTGTATGTAGAAAAGCACTTTTCTTTGCCGTGAACCTTTGACCTCTCAGCTCAGTGGTATTTAAGCACCAAATGGAAGAAACAGACTTTAGAGGAATTAAAGGTGCCTGCAGGCTCTTCTGTTGTTTGTCATTTGCATAAATTATTCCTCTTCCTTAAAATCCTGTTTAGATGGGAGCATGATGTCCTCGCCACAAGAAGTAATTTTATCACATCTTGCTGCTCCGTTTCTGTTTATCAGCGCTTCTGATCTCTGAGATGAAACAATGAGATAATGATAAGCTTTATGCAAATCAGACACAAGCATGAGAAGAGGAGAAAGAGGTGAGTTTTGTTTTTGAAAGTCTGCAGCACGATCGCACCGCCAGGCTTATTAATCTCTTGCTCTTCTGCGGCGCAGTGTGGTACCTCATCTTCACAAGGCCTGCTGTTTCCTCCACCTTCCTCCCAAATTACAGTTGATAATCTGTTTGGCACTCAGAGGAGAGAGAAACACCAGGAAACAGATTGACAGAGAAATAAACATTTTAATTAGGTGTTTGGCACTGAGACATTTCACACACACAAACAAGATAACGTCTTCAAAATTAAATAAGATTTGTCTTTAGATATACATGAAGTTAAATAATTTGAGATATGGCGGCACAGACCTGCCCTCCTTCTCAACACTGACACTCTAAAACATGTTGGACAAGCCGAAGGTGAAAAACACTCAGGTGCCACATGAAATAAGACTGTACATCTTATTGAGAGGCAAGAATAAATACAAATGTTTAAAAACTTCAGGGGGTTTGGGGGAAAGTCGTCTGTTTGGATATCTGTCACAGTGCCAGGAAGCACATGTCAATAAACAACTATGTCTGAGTCACGCTACTGTGGCGGCGTCCTGTGGAGAGGTAGATATCGCTCGTCGGTGAACTGTCACACACATGTGTCCCATTGGAGAACGGGTCAAAGGGACGGATTAAAAAGCAAGTATAGTCCCTCATATGTGACGGAGATGCTCTGATTGTGGTGTTGCTCCTCATCAGAGCTGGATTCAGGTAAAAGAAAATGTCTTCTGTGGGATTTCACCTGCAAAGTTCAGTTCGGTCCGTCCGGCTTTAGTACGTGGAGAACTGTCTCAGAGAGCTTTTCAGACCTGGTATTAACCTCGGTCCGGGTTAATCCGGTCACAACTGGAGCGCTTTAAGTCCAGCTGTTCACAATTGGCATTAGAATGCGTCTTGAGTGACCTTATTGGATCTTACTTCCTGCTCTATACTGGGACAAACGGACACAATGATTTTTACACAAAGAAAGAAAAAAATAGTTATTTTTACCCCACTGGCTGAAAAAGAAGTACCCTATATTATTTACTGTTGACTATATTTGTAAAATATGACATGTTGACGGTCAATAAAAAGGTCTTCTTTCATAAATTTTAAGTAAATGGTGAAATCAGTGTCGACAAAATGACACTTTTTATAAGGAGAGAAAACTGTTGCTAAGCTCGTCACAATTATTACATAATCGCCTGATTGGGATTATTTGCACTGATCATAATTATTTTGCATAATTGTTAGAATGGCCTCCACTCGCTTTTCTGAAAACATCTGGATGAAACAGAAATATGTTTGACTGGCACTCGTTGATGACATCATCTGGTTGCTCAGAGTGGAGCATAGATTAGCCTTTAGCACCACCGACTGTTTCTTTGTGAAGGTGCTTATCAATGAGCATCCACTGACGGGATCATCATCGATCTGCTGCAGGTACGAGAGTCCAAACGTAATTAGCATTACAGTGAAAACAAGTGGTGGTCTTTCAGATACATTAGCATTCACCATGCTAACAGAATGTGGCTACAGGTGGCCTAGACCACCTGTACTTCGAGCCGTCCACTTGTGATTGGATGGCTCAGGTCTGTAGAGGACAAAAATAAAAGTGTGTCGTTCTGCTTTGCAAACTCCTCTGGTTCAGAACTGTTGTGGAGACAACATCCAATCGTTTTCCTGTTCTACCTTTTCGAATCCTTTCTCTCCTCTTTGTTAACTTTCCACTGAAAAGGCTGAAAGTGTTTCCTGGTGATTTCTGTCCTTATTTCCTGTGCTAGCAGTCGGGAAGGTCACTGACAAAAACGTGAAACCATACAGCAACTGAAAAAGAAGCCAAAAACACAGAGATGGTTTAGGGAAGTCATCATAGGTCACCTTCTCTGCTTGCTGTAATCTGGGCCATGAGCTTCACTTTTCAAATTTGGAGAGAGTCCTGTAAAATGATGCTGTCTAACCCGGCTAGAAGTTGGTTGGGGGTGAGTAATCCAGATTAGGGTAACATCTGTAAATCATCCCAAATCCCTCTTTCCTCCTCATATCTTGGTCTCTTTGTGGTCGGCTCTGAAGGAGTCCCGGATCGCCAGGAGACCGGAGGCCAGAAGATGTCCGCTCACTTTGCTGTGCCACTCCTGAGATCGACCCCTGGAAGACAAAACGGAGGGAGAAAGTCTTAAAGCAAAGAAAAGGACATGAATGAATGACACGATGAGCCTAGAGGCATTTTCTCCTCTGTTTAGGTGAACAGACGTTACATTCGAGGGTTGGAGGTCTGGCCTCCACAGCTGCTTTACTTGTCCTCCATTATCAAAGTGATATTTATTTGCATCATTTAAGCATCTCTGAACTTGTTTTCTCTCCAGCCTAAACAAAACCTTCATGTTTCACTGAGGCCAAACCATCTTTAATTTCCTCTGCAGGCGATAGGATCTGTTTCAGGCCCATACTGTAAAAATCCACATTGACCCCGATGATGCGGGTCTGTTGTCTCGCCTTGGAAGCTAACAAGCGCTTGAAATTAATGCCACAGCAAATAAGAAGGCTCGGTGCATCAGTGTTCAGTTTGAGCTGTGTCATGAGAGAAAATTAAAGGCCAGAGGAAGTGACAGAGGAAAAAGTGAAGGGCGTTTGTTTCCTCTTCTTCCTCATATGATCACTCTTGTGTAACAGGACCTTTTGGCTGCCTCAACTGCTGGTTGCTTGAAAATCATGTTGGAATTGAAGCTTATTTTCCTTCTGCACAGGCTAACATTTTGAACTAAACACTTAAAATGTGAAAGTGTGTACTGTTGATAACAGCAGCAGTTTGGTTGTTGGCCATCGCTCCACACTCATCATCAGACAATGATGAGACACGAGGCTGTGAATGTGATCCTCCCAGTTAGATCGTGATCCTCACTAGACGCCTGCTGAGATAATCACACAGCTTGACGTCTCCACGTTCAGTCTCAAATGCTTCGATTCCAGCTCAGTCTGTTTTCATGGAAATAAAACTTAGTATATTTTAATTATGACTGACCGTTTTGACCTCAAATCAGAATTTTTGTCCATGATTCTTGGACAGAAAAATTGTTTAAATTCTGAGATTCAAAATAATCAAATTCATCAACCCTTGATGACGTTGAAGATTGATTGATGTGTGGATGTCATGATTATTATTATTGGTTAAAGTTTCGCTTTCCACCGTCTGAAGTCTGACTGGCTCTCGTTAATGATGTCATCTGGTTGCTCTTAGGGGCCGTTTCCACGACAACCATTCAAAAAACGATTAACTTTTGTTGCGGTTCAGCCGTTCGTTTACACGACACAAGCCAAACATAACTGCTCTGAAAACGATGACGACACAGCCACACTTTGCACGTGTCTATTACGGCTCTAGCATAATTCATATCAGACAGAACAACAACAAAAACAATGTCTGACAGTCTGATCCGGTTCTGTTGAGTTCATTTACGCTCCTCCAATGTAGATCTGCTGAACCACCACTGCGATCTTATTCTGTGGTGTTGATTTGAAAGGTTACACCTCCATCTACTGGCCTGGCATAGAAACTACAGCAGAGAATCGTTTCCAAAACGTTGTCTTGTGAACGCAGAACTTTTTTTAAACTCAAAGTAAAAACTTTTGTTTTCAGCAAAACTGTTGTCATGTGACCAGAGCCTTAATCTCTTATGAGTGGAGAATAAAATGAGCCTTTAGCGCCACAGTTTCTCTGGAGGAGCTCAACTTTTCGTTGAGCATCTTTTGACGTGAACACGGATCATTTAGTGGTAAAGCCAAACACCACAGCGCTTCTGTGGACACGTTTTGTTTTTAAGCCAAATATAAAAGACTCCAATAACTTGTAGGAGATGATTTGAGGTTATCAGCTTTCTTTTCCACCCTTCTTTCCTCATGTGCCTCCCGTTATATTGAATCTGTGCAGAGGAACCACTCAGCGTGTTCATAACTGAATCGACCAAATCTGCAGCCTCGGCTGGAGGAAACAAACTACAGTGTGGTTAAACGAGGCGCTGCGAGCCTGGCCCTCTGCGAGAGAGCCGCCGCCGCCACCTGCTTCCTGTCGCACTGAGGTTCATTTCATTTAATCAACTGAGACAAATAGAGCTGCAGGGCTCCGCTGAGAGTCAAATTGATCATGTAAGCAGCAGAAAATCTGCAGCAACTTAGTTTCAAAGGGCATGAATCATGAGGAGGGCTGTTCCTCCTCCTCGCCTTCCTCCCCAACAGGGAGGTTGTGATGGTGCTGCAGATAGATGCTGGCAGAGGTCAGAGACACACAACAGGCTCCATTAAGACGGATGAGATGGACTGAGAGCTCTCTCCACACCTTTCTGCTCTCAGTCTCTACAGCTTTACCCCTGCTTTTACTTCTGTCTTTATTTTGTAAAGGACCCTTGTGCTGTTTTAATTTGATTTGAACATACTTAAAGATAATAATGATTGATTTGTAATTAACCAGTACCACCCACGGCGATGTAAAGTCTGAGTTTCTCAGTTCACAAATCATTTCTGGTGCTTCACAGCAAAACAGCATCACAGCTTTCTCCTGAAGAACAGGGTGTCTGCACATTTTAACGTAAGGACCTTTAAGACCTTTTTAATACCTCTAAAATGAAAAATTAATAACCATCACTGCAGCAAGAGACATTGTCAAACTAGAATAGAGTATACACCATAGAGTTTTACTTAATTTGAATAACAGACGAAGTTCAGTTCACATAAGCTGACATAGCTGCCTTTTAATAACTGATTTATTGGATGGGATGTGTGGAAGTATGTAGGTGTTGACAGACAGACTGTTTACGTATGCAGAGGGAGGATAAACTGGCCTTTACTCATCCCAGTCTGATGCTAACATGTAAAATGAGCAGAGATTCATTCTTTCTCTCTCCATCTGTGTTCCTCCTTACCTGGTGTCTGTTCGACAGAAGTGTGTCAGTCGGGTCCTTCTGGCTCCGGTGGGCTCCAGCAGGTAAAGGCAGGAGTGGACGTGGGCTCTAAGCCCTTCCAACAGCACCTCAGGGTGCTCCGTGGACACAGAGGACAGGTACAGAGGGCCGGAGGATGGGTCTGCCTGCCACGTCCTGAGAAAGAAGGAGAATCCAAATGTGTCAGAAAATGACCTGACACTTATATATATATATATATATATATATATATTATAGTATAGTATAGTATAGTATATATATAGTATAGTATAGTATATATAGTATAGTATAGTATATATATATATAGTATAGTATATATATATATATATAGTATAGTATAGTATATATAGTATAGTATAGTATATATATATATAGTATATATATATATATATATATATATATATATATATATATATACTAGTATATATACTAGTATATATACTAGTATATATACTATATGCCTGCCAGAAGGAAGGAGAATCAAAATGTGTCCGAAACTGACCACTTCCTACGATACTATATAGTATACTATGTACTGTATACTACTATATATAGTAGTATATATATATATATATATATAAACTATATATATAATATAGTATATATATATTACATAGTATAAATATATATATATATATATATATATATATATTTATATATATAGTATAGTATATATACTATATATATATATTTATATATATAGTATATAAATATATATATAAATATATTTATTATATATATATACATATAGTATATATATATATATAGTATATATATATATAGTATATATACTATATATAGTATATATACTATATATAGTATATATACTATATATAGTATATATATATATAGTATATATATATATATATATATATATATATATATATATATATATAGTATATATATATATATAGTATATATATATATAGTATAGTATATATATTTATATATATATACTATATATATAAATATATATATAAATATATTTATATATATATTTATATATATAGTATAGTATATATACTATATATAGTTTCAAAGGCCTGTGTTTACGAGCTCACTTCTTCCTGTCCTAGCTCACATTATGTTGGAGTGTAAGAGTCCAGTGGTTGATGGTAATTACAACAGTGCCATCTAGTGGTCGGATGTTTAACTCGTAGTTTAAGTACACACAGTAAAAGATGACTGAGCTACACAGAGTGACCTGATACAGCTGCAAACACTCATTTCTCATTTGACTTTAGGGCTGGATTAAAATTTCATCAACCCCTTTTTGGACCTCAAACACAAAAACATGGAACCATCTTAAACTTTAAATTATCTAAAATTTTTTAGAGGATATCTGGCTTTGAGTCTTCCATCCTCACCGCTTGGTGGAGCTCAACAGGTTAAGACCCAAAGGCCTGTGAAGCCTGGGGCTCACCTTGACTTATTACCTGAGCAGCAGCTGCTCCTGCAGAGGCTGGGAAGCCAGGCCATGGCCCTGGCCCTGGAGGAGGTAGCGGTAGACTTCGGCATCCCTGGACAAGGTCTGTATGACAGCAGTATGAGCCAGGTTTCCCTCCCACAGCTCCTGCTCCCTCAGCAGCCGGTGGAGCAGCTCCGTCTGCGGGACCTCCACCTCCACGGAGCCCCGCCACATCCACAGCGGACAGCCGTCGTCCATCTGCAGAGAGAATGACACCATCGATGAGCCATCATTGATACGTCAGTAAGAAAAATCATTTTCAAAAATCTTTAAAATTGATTATTTCTTTAAATTTTTTTTTTTCAAATGATCTCTAAACGTACCTTCTTGAAGGCCAGCTCCACGTGCTCCGGAGCTGGGTGGCCCTCCCAGCCTCGGCTCTTCTCTCTGGCCTCCTTCAGGAGCTGCTGGGTGCTCAGATGCAGTTTTCTCCTTCTCTCCTCCTGCTCCTCCTCGCCTCCACTCTGACCAGGGGACACCAAGCCTCCTCCCTCCTCAGAGAGGGAGTCCTCGGTGGGGGCTGCAGCACCTAAACACTGACCGGGCCAAAACTCTGGGATCTACAGGAAGGATTTTTGACTTGTTAAACTGAATTAGTCCATTCAGTCTGTTCTGATCAGAACTGTTTGCAGTCTGCTGTTTGGTTCCAGATTGTTGCTTTCTGTACCTGGAACAGTCTCTGGGCTTCTGTGATCATGTTGGCCAGGCCCTGCGTGGCAGCCAGGTTCTCGCTCAGGTCCCGCTGGTCAGGGCGTCCCAGGCTGTACTTCCTGTGACTGGACCTGCGTAACAACACAGGAACAAGGCCACGGTCACATTCGGTCACATTCGTGTGATTGCAAATAAACAACCTTCAAAATGCTACATTGAAATAAGAGAATGTAACTTCTGATCTATTTTCATTTGTGTGCAGCGTAGTTTAGGAACCAACTTCTGCCACGTTCAGTAAGAACCGAAGTAACTATTGTTAAATGTCCTGTGACCTGAAGTAAGGCCTTACAGACACAACACACAACGCTGCTCCTTCTGTTTGTTAATGAGGACCATCCCAGCTGATGTCATATAGGCTGTAATGGTGAGGAATCACTCTGCTGTGATACACAGAGTCAAGAGGTTTAAACACAGAGGGAGAAGCTTGCATATATAACGTATATATAAATAACACGTAATCAAGTCCAGACAAAACTGCAGATTGTACGATGGTCTTTATACTAACAGAAGAAAAGAAAAGCTTTGAGCAGCTTACAAACACAACGAGAATCAACACAAGAGGTCTGCGAAATTGGGGAGACAAACCGATGTCCATCCTGAGTAGCGGATGAGATCAACCGCTATTTAACAACATGCTCGACACATTTGTACGTCAGACTAGATGCTGATGCTGCTGATTAACACGTCACGACTCTTTCACTTGTGGAACGGCGACATACTGTCTGAAATCACAATGTTTGGTTGGGTGTAAATAAAGGTGAGAAGGGTCTCGATCTCTTTGTAAAAATGGGTTTTGACATCTGCACAAAAGGAGCTCAGTTAGCTTAGTTCATTTTGGACACAACAGAAGAAGAAACTCCATCATGTTTTTAGTTAATTGTTATATATATCCTGTCTTTTTATGGCTGCAGCATGGATGGAGAGCCCAAAGACAATAAAGACAATAAAGCGAGTTGTGATCTAAAGAACCGCCTACTGATGGTTCATCGATACAGATGCTGCTACGCTACACTTTCATTTCCATCGTTTCTTTTACAGGAAGTGGTTGTGAAACGTGACACGTCTCCTCCTCCTCCTCCTGGTTCAGGTAGTTCTGGTGTCGGTCAGCTGAGGCCGTTTTCACAGGCAGCTGACAGGGATCAGCGGTGCTGCGTCACCATTACTACAGCTGACAGATTCAGGTTATTCTGAAAAGCTTTTAAGTTGCATCACTGAGGATTACTGGAAACGGCAGATTCACAGGATTTCATTTATTCTACTTTCTGCTGGCTGAGAAAAAGTAAAAAGTCCTCTCAGCGCTGCAGAAACTAGGAAATTAGATTTCAACACTTCAAATCCAACAACCAGTTGGATTAGAGCATTAAAAGCACACAGATCAGTAGGTGGTGAATCCTGTCGCAGCAGAACTATGAGCAGGAGGAGATGAGATTTCATAGATCTGTGGGAGAACAGCTGCGAGCTGCAGTCAATTTTCCAAGTTATTGTTCTCACCACAAAGTGTGACATGATTTCTGACAGGCCGGCTTCCAGGAGCAGGGAGGCACAAAGTGCTGATTGTGTCGTTATATCATTTCCATCTACTGTCAGCCTGAAGGGAGGAAAAGAGCCAAAGTGGGAAAAGGAAGAGGTAAGAAGGAGAGGAAGGGAAGAAAAGAGTCAAAGTGGAAAAAGGAAGAGGTAAGAAGGAGAGGAAGGGAGGAAAAGTGCAGGAGGAAGAGGAGCCAATGGAAAGTTTATTATGAGAATGAGAGGAAGATGCAGCGAGGAGGAGGCATCGGGAGGAAGATGATGAGCAGACTAGAGGAAAATGACAGGAGGGTGGATAGAGAAAAGGAGGATGACAGAAAGGTGGAAGGTGAAGCTTCCAGACTGGACTATTGTAATTCCCTATTATCAGGCTGTCCCAACAAGTCTCTAAAGACTCTCCAGCTGATCCAGAATGCTGCTGTACATCTACTGACCAATCAGAGATCATATCTCTCCTGTATTAGCCTCTCTGCATTGGCTCCCTGTAAAATCCAGAATAGAATTTAAAATCCTTCTCCTCACGTACAAAGCCCTTAATGGTCAGGCACCAACATACCATCAGGAGCTCGTAGTTCCCTACTACCCATCTAGAACACTACGCTCCCTGGATGCAGGGTTACTTGTGATTCCTAGAGTCTCCAAAAGTAGAGCAGGAGCCAGAGCCTTCAGTTCTCAGGCTCCTCTCCTGTGGAACCATCTTCCAGTCTGGGTCCAGGAGTCAGACACCCTCTCTACATTTAAGAGGAGGCTTCAAACTGTCCTTTTGGATAAAGCTTAGGTCTTTAGCTATGCTGCTACGGGCTTAGACTGCTGGGAGACTTCCCATGATGCACTGAGCTCTTCTCTTCTCCTCTCCCTCTCCCTCTCTACACATTCATGTCACATTTATTCACGTTACTATCTTGACTTTTTCCGGAGTCTTTGTGCTTTCTTGTCTCGCCGGTTCCTCTGGATCGTGATCGGACCCTTTGCTGTGGTCCTGATTGATGTCCACTGATACCATTATTAATCGTATCAATATTGTTAATATTGATTTTATGATAATACCGGTCAACACAGATGACCGTCCACCTGCAGCCATGATCTGCTCAAGGTTTCTGCCTGTTAGCTGTGCTCAGGGGAGGATCGGGTCCCTGTAAATAAAGAGAATGTTCAAGACCGTCAGATAACTTAAGATTTAGGCTAAATAAATAAATAAATTGACCTAATCAACTGTACAGGATTTATCATTCTCAAGTCTCTCTCTGTCCCCGCACTCTATCTTCCTCATCCTCCTCTCTCTATTCTTTTTTTCCCATGTATAACTTCCTGCCCTCCACGACTCTCAGCTGAAAAGCAAATAGAACATATCTGTCATATCAGGGAGTGAAGTGGAGGCCAGATGGAAACTGGTGGAGGTTATGTAATGTGCTCTCTGTGTAAACCGCGCTGACAGCTTCTCATCACAGAGAGAAAGAAAGTGTGTGAGCTGAACGGCTGGATCTGTTCCAGAGTGGATGTCATCTGTGAGAACGAAGACATTTGGAAACATGACTTATAATGAAAAAAGGAGGAAGGAATGTATGATTTACGGGATCGAAATGTCAGCCTGCCGTGGGAGACAGCGAACGCACCCATTCAGACATATATGAATGCATTAACCAAAGGTGAAGTCGTGATCTGAAGACCAATCAGAGGCTTAAAACCTGAACTATGATGGAGGCTGAGGTAAGCAAACTGTAGCAACTTTCTTTGCACAGAATTCTGTCAGAATTAATTGACTTTATTACGAGAGCTGTTATAGCTTGATGCCTACAAACCCTGTGATTTTTATCACTGATGAATATTTTACAGATTGGTATCCAGGCAGCCATTGTTTTGCATTCATCATAAAAAACAACTGCGATTTGAAACTTGCACATGATCATTAATCTGACAGTAAACAGTAAAAACAGAGTTTATTTGTGAGCAGAGGACTCAAAATCATACTTTGTGATGTGTTCAAGGACACTCCCATATCCAAGGACTGATGAGAGGCAGAGCACAGTGAGGTATGCTTCAGATGAAATTTCATATAAATTATTTGCAGCTAATGAGCTCAAGTCCCAGAGAAATACTGGAATTGTCATGTTCTCCACGTTTTTTATATTAGGCCAACAAAAGTTAAATTAAAGCAAGACATGCAGAGCAGAAGAAACAGCAGAGGTCTTATGTAATGGTATAAATATGATGTCATATTTCAAAACTGAAGCTTAAAAAAAGTTT
Organism: Chaunax sp. Z400; assembly: GCA_037577475.1. NCBI lineage: Eukaryota > Metazoa > Chordata > Actinopteri > Lophiiformes > Chaunacidae > Chaunax > Chaunax sp. Z400. The sequence continues at coordinate 24,795,066 of CM075201.1, forward strand.
TTGGATGATGGAAACTAAGATTTAAGGCTTGTGTAATGATCTGACAGGCTGAAAAAACTTCCAGTCTCTGCAAATGTTATTTATTGGTTGAGTTTCTCCTTCTTCACAACTACAGAATTATTTACAGTTTCTCCAACACGTTCTCAGAGTTTTAAATGTGTCACTGTTCCCACTGTATATTAGCTTGTTTTCCACAGACGGTTACGAGCTTGAAAGTCACATGATTTCTGAGAGCGCCGTCTTGTTCTCGTCTGAAACTCTAAAGCGACACAGACGGGGGAAAAAAGGATCCTGGAGGTGGGAGCATTTCTATTTTGTTTGCTCTCTTCTGAAGTAAACTCCAGTCACATGTGGTGTCTGCCATCTTCACAAACAGGAATCTGACAGGTTGGTTTCGGCTCACCTGGGCGCGTTCGTGTCTCTCTTCAGCGTGTTGAGGTGAAACAGCGACGGCGCTAAACAAACGGCGATGTTGGTAGGAGTCATTTGGTTCTCGTCCACGCAGGCCACAACATCCCGCAGGAAGAACAGCAGCGTTCGCAGCGCCTCCCTGTTCTCATCGGGAAGCAGCAAGATGGCCGCCTGAGCCGCAACCAGCTGCTGATCCTTGGGGAAATCTGCAAGCAGGACAATAACTAGTGAATGTTTAATAGTGCCTTCACGTGTTCCATTTTCTGAGTTGGGAAGCCGTTATTTCAACTTTGGTGAATTCATGAGTCGAAATGTGGGAAGACCTGCTGTATTTAAGTGTTTAAACAACATGTTGATGCTGTTTGAAGTTAAAAACTTCATATTACAAAGTGATTTTGTCCCTGGCTTCTTGCTGCACCAGCAGATTCCCTAAAACCGCTAAAATACTGCTTTAGCTACTACGTTACATGATATCAGGGTCAATATTAGTAACTTTTACGACTCATATGGGTCACTTACACATGGATGGACACAAACGGTTAAAACCTGAGGTCATATTACAAATGTATGCAAAAAATTGATATTCGGTATGAGAATTATGAAAAAGTTTCTAACCATCAAACAATATTTTACTTTCATCTGCAATGATTCTGAGTCTACAATGTCAAACTCTGGAAGTCGTGTACAAAATTTTCTCAGAGTTTCTGAGTTGTTTTAAGGCAGCATTAACATGAATTTTCCTGCTAATGTCCTAACTAATACTTCTAATTATTCCGACATCACATGAATGCACCATGACAGTTAAATTTGTCTCACATTCAGTCTGAATACACCTCAGACCCCGACAGCACAGAGGATCAACCCTACAAGAGCAGCCACGACAAATCATGCCTTGGAAAAGCAGGACAGCAGACAACAGGGTGGTTGTATTACATGTTTTTGGTGGTGGGAGGAAGCCGGAGAACCCGGAGAACCCTGAGGGAACCCACGCAGACACGGGGAGAACATGCAAACTCCACACAGAAAAGTCCCAGGTCCTCAGGTGGATTTGAACCCAGGACCTTCTTGCTGTGAGGCGTTACCCACTGCACCACCGTGCCGGCTAGCATATTAGTGTTTATCTAAATCTTAGCATATAAGTAGATTGATTCTGATTCCTGGAATCACACAAATAGCTAAACGCAATAGTTGGTTGATCTCCAGTCTGTTTTAGTCAAACTTTGCTGCTTATTGTACAAAGTGAGCAAACAGAAACCACACAGGTAGACGTGTTCTTAAGGTGAGTCACATGATAACAGTAACTGCTCACATTGGTAAATGTGGAGGAAGGACTCGCAGAGTCTGCTGGTGAAGATGGGTTCAGGCAGGTCTCTGAAGTACTGCTTAACCATGTCGGCCACGTCAAACGCAGACTGACTTTCGTACGAAACTCCATCAGGGTCCGACTCCACCAGCTCACGAAGGTACTGGATCCGGGACTTCACCCCTGACTTCCGGAAAAGACCCACCTGAGAGAGAACACGACACGGATGAAACAAAAGTGTCTGTATTTTTATTGTAATCTGACACTGTGGTGTTTTGCTCCATTACCTGGTCCAAACACTCGGTCCTCAGATAGACCAGTGCTTTGAGGATGCTGGGAGGAAGCGGCTCGCCTGTCTGCTGGACGCTGAGCAGCAGAGGAACCCCAAAGACGCGCCGACCTTTCGTCTCCATCACCTTGGTCTTCCTTGGCGGTTTAGGAACAGTCCTGCGGGTGTCAGAGATGTCGATTAAATCATGACATCTTTAGGAAGATCTACAGCATTACTGAGGGAAGAGTTATGGAAAGTAAATATGCTAAAAAATGTTCAGTCTAGTATGAAAAATGTATGTCTACATCTGTAGCCGTTACAGGCTTTCAATGGTGATATCAAAATGGAATCAATCATATCATCTCCCCAGAGAACCTTTCCCTATGTAACCAATGAGAAGACTACGCCTTTCCCAGACCAGCCTAAAAAAGGTCCCTAACTATACTATAATAACTATATTTTGCTGAATAAAGATGTCATCTTTATTTTTAATTGTGTCTTTATTTATTTTTACTTGTCCTTTATTTTTTGGGGGGATTATCTTCTTTTATTATTATTTTTTACCCGTTTGTTTTAGTCTTATTCTGTGATTTTACCCTCAGAATGTGACGTTTTCTTATTATTATCTTCTTATTACCTTTTAATGTCTTCTATTTATCTATTATTTATTACTTTGTTATATTGATGTACTTTTATATTGTCTTCATATTCAGTCTCTCTTGTATTTATTGACCATTACCTTGACTTTTCCCCATCTGTGTATTTTGTATTTTGATCGTCGGTTGTAATTCTTTGTTTGTCTGGATGGTTTTGTGCTTACAGTCGTCATGTTACCTTGAGTTTCCTGTCTTGTCTGTCAAAGCACTTTGTAAACAGCTGTTTTAAAGGTGCTATATAAATAAAATTTATTATATTATTATTATTATAATAAATAAAAGAGGATTAATTTGTACTATTCCCACATAATCCAGTTTGAGGTAAACATTATTTGCGTAAGAACAAGTCCTTTGGATTTCAGAGTTTGTGAGCATTTAAATCTCCTGCTTTGTTGAAAAATGTTTACTTGATGTTTTCCTCATTTTTCCCTGAGAGGTCAAGTCTGAGTTTTCCCTTCTTTTCATGTGTTTTATTAAAGTTTAAACTCTAAAAATGGTGCATTTAAAACAGTAAAACAACACACCTTATCTACAAAAAGCCTTCTTAAAGCAGCTATTTTTCCTGAATCCTACCTCCCTCCTGAACCATACGCCTGTTTGATCCTACAATTATTAAGGCAAATATCTGTGAGGAGTTATTTCAGGAGGGTTTTCTGCTCAATGCTCAGTTTCCTCATTCAGCCTTATCTCATTGAGCATAGCAACCTCAGCAAAAAGAGTAATTGGTTTTCTACTAAAGCATAAAACAAGCAGGTCATGTGTTATTTCAGAGCACATTAGAGAGCACAAAATGTTGAGCAGAGTAAACAAGCTACAAATCTGAATGCTTTATTATTCTTAAATATTCATTTGTTTCAAATTTGCATGAGGGCTTATTTCAAACAGAGTGTAGGAGGCAAACACTGATCGCATTAAAATTCAAGTATAAGTCAACAAAACATGCAGGAAAAGCTTCCTACGTTTTAAACAAGCTACAGTCTGCAAGTCCACAAGTCTACAACTGTCCCTTTGGGCTTGCCGTATCCTCACCAACTGTACGTTAAGGAAAATACAAACACAAAACTAGACACGAGTCATCTGGACCCCCGACCCCCGCAAAAAACTGTACAACAAATGCATCATTATACAACATATCCTCCATTCCTTTGGAGAAGATTTGATTTATTTAAGATTTAAAATATGAAAAGGTACAAATACTCATTGTGGTTCATGTATGTGTAAAGTTTGGTGAAGCAAGGATGTATAATTTGCCAAATGTGCTTTGAACAAAGTGACCAGAATGTATTTAAATCTAGTATGAAGTAGTTTGTGTGAAGAGTCAACCAACCAAACATGTGTGATCATATGACCTCCTCCAACTCTTGCTGGTGATTAACAGACATAAATCTGTTAAAGCCAGTAAGAATGAAAGGATGGTTCTGCTTTATTTCCATAAATGAGGTTCTATGGGCTGTTCTAACTTTACAATCAGCAGCTCTGTTGTTGAGATGTTCCATGATTTTGTGTGCAGGGATCTTGTTTGTTTTTAGGTGTTGATCTCAACCAACTACTGCACATTAAGATCTAGGAGATGTTTGGTGAGTGAAGCATAATAACAAATGTAAATACATTTACTAAAGAGGAAAGAGAGTCTGATTTCTGACTAACTAATTCTTCAGCAGTTAACCAGCCAGCAGAGAGGAAATCCCCCAGAAGTCCAGTCCGAAGCGGAGGCACCAGCAGTCCTTCCAGTTTATTCCTCTGGAGAGATTTTGTTAATTTCTAAACAAAGGCAAGTTTGCAATTGTGCCATGGATAATAAAGGAATTTTCCATTTGGCTTGCCCCCCTTTCCAGAGTTGCTTCCTTGATGAACGATGCAGCTCCATGCAGCTGTGCAGGAGCAAAGAACCTAAGATGATTTTGTTTGCAGAGTTCTGCTTCTTACCTACGTCTCTGCTAACTTTACCCCCAACACCTGCTTAACCCTCACATTTATTTTAGACCTCTGTCCTTTGACACTTCTTACCAGTTCCAGCCCTGCTTGCTGGACGGGGAGTATTTGTCCATCAGGGCGGTGAGTTTGAGCAGGGAGAGTTTCTGCAGGAGGATGAACTGGGAGACGGACTGGTTCCAAATTCCTGGACTGGTGGGCAGGGAGGGCAGGCTGTGGTCGCTGGACCAGTGGAGCCGCTGGCTCACTCTGCTGGAAACACAGCAAACACACACATGGTGCCAGTTTTTAACGAGAGAAATGTGAACCAATTAAAGTCATAGTTTGCATCAGAGACATCTAAACATGGCATATCAAAAATGCCTTTCAACCTCTGCTGCAAAAAGTGATGCTGAAACTGACTTTAGGATGTTAGCTGGGTGCTAGCATAAAACAAAACAAGTTAGCATTCTGCTAACAAACTAGGTTTAGTCTCAAGTGTAACTCTGTGTTGTTTATTTGTGTATCTGAGTTGAAACCAGCACAAAACTGGTTGCTGTCAACAGGATAGCATGTTAGCATTTTGAGACTTACAGTTTCACAAATAATCGGGGTACACTTAGAACCTAGATTTGAGCACATTGCATTTAATTTTAGTACTTTCTGAAACTTTACAATCTGGACATGCTATGGTCATTATACAGCTGAGATTCTTAGCTTTCCAATGAGCTATCGAACATGCTAATGTGGCTCCCTAAAGGGCCACGTTTTAATAGACACCAGCTCTGTGCACACGATCACACACAGAGAAGCTTCATTCAAGCTCCATCGGTTTCATTTCGGCCTTTGAGAATCGGTCGACCCCTAAAATTTACACAGAGCAGAAAATGAGAAAAAAGCAGCGTCGCTCAGCATACAGAGATGATGTGGCTAACTTTACATTACATGGGAGGCTTCATAAGTCTTTATTACTCTATAAAAGAAAGAAAGAGGTAAAATAAAAAAGCAGCATCATAAGGAGGTGATGAAAACTATTCACCATGAGGTTACTGTTTTTATCTGAAGTGCCTCAGAGTAGGCAGACTCTTTACATTGGTTGTTGCCTGAGGGGGAAAAACCCTCCATAACTCATTATTACTGCTCTGCTGGACACAAAGGCTTACATTTACAGGGCAACTTAAAGTGTCCAATAATAAGTTTGTATTTTCTGACCTGACCTTTGATCAATGTTTGCCAAAACAATGAGCTTTTAACTGAGGAACTTAAATGTCACGTCTCCACCTCCTAAATTCTCTGTCGTATCTTTTTAATGACCCTGATCTGTTGTTACACTTATTCACTAAAACACTTTGAGTTATACTGGTTGTGAAATATGATACGCTCTGTACATAAAACTGGATTTGATTGCATCTTTTAATTTCTTGCACTTCACGCTAAACTTCCTCACCGGCTCCTGGGCTGTGGCGAGCTCATCTTTGGCTCCTCTCGATTCTCTGGTATCTTCTCACAGCTCCCTGCCTCCTCTTCCTCCTCCTCCGGATGCTGCACCTCCAGGTGGATGTGGCTGGGGGAGGAGGGGCAGGGGGAGGCATCAGAGGAGCCGTTGGCAGGTGAGTCCTGCGAGGAAGAAGAGGAAGATGAGGAGGAAGGAGAGGACGAGGAGGAACCTCTATGACAGTCGTCCTCTGACAGATTCTCGGACCAGCTGGAGACCAGTTGCTGGAGGTCGCTGATCCTCTCCAAAACGCTGTCCAGAGCTGAGAAGACGTCTTCGCCTGCCAACAGCCGGCTCACCTGACAGAAAGAAGGAAAATGGTCATAAGAAATTTTCCACAAGAGACTTTTAACATTTCTCACCAAAACAAGTGTAGAAGCTTAGAAGACACTAGTTTAAATGAGGAACCTCATGATGACAAACCAGACCTACAAATATGACATTTTTTGATTATCACAGACACAAAAATGAAAAACCCCCAGACATCATTAAATTTACATGGAATGTTTTTTTTCTTTTACAGTACTGCACACAGTCTTAACTTTCTCTTCAGATGACTGACTCAGCAGATTATAGGAATTTGCAAAAAAGGATTTGATGTCACAAATCACTTATGGAGAAAATGTATTTCTTCATAGGATCTGAAGTTAAGAAAAAATAACAAGTTCCTTCAAAGACTTCTATATTTTATGTCAACTTTTACGTCCATGGCTGCCATCTGTTTGTTTAAGAGGTTATGTTTTCACCCATGTCTGTGTTTTTTTTAGAAAAATCAAGCAAAAACTACAAAAGAAAAACATATCCACAAAGTTTTGTGGAAATCAGTGATTTTGCATACATACAGTTTGTATATATGCCTAATGTGTTCAGGCTATTCTGGAAGGAATATAAATCTAAATATGTAAATATAAAATTAAATACGACTAGAGTAACTTCGACCCACCTCTAACTCCTCACCCAACCGCTCTGCGTCGCTGACACTTTCGCCGCCGCCTCCTTCACTTCCACACAGCTGCTGTTCGTCGGGCACGTTGTCATAGATACTCAGCCGATGATCCAGCGCAGCGAGCTGGCTGGTGACATCACAGGAAGAAGAGGACGACGTGCCACGGCGGCAACTGTTTCGCCCCCGGTAACCGTGAAAGCTCCCGGTCCTCCAGTTGACGGAGGTGCTGTCGATGATTGGGGTCAGGATGGTGTGTTTGTGTGCGAGGGAGGTGGGGAAGGTCCCCGGTTTGTGTCCGTGGGGGATTTGGAAAACCAGACTCTCATGGAGGCTGTTGTTGTTGTTGTTGATCTGGTTCCTGTAGTCCTGAGAGGTTGAATACATGAAGGTTTAAAGGAAAGGAAAAGGACAAACTAAGGACAGGATAAAGTAATCACGACTTTTACTTAAGCACGTGGTTCATACTCTGATTACTCCAGACAGTTCACAGACCTTGTAAGCAGGAACTATTTTCTGTCTGTATCATCTTACAGCTGTTGTGATGCGCTGTGCTAATAAGAAAAACACTAATTTAGACTCGTTTTTTCCTCAACCTCTTGAACTGACCTCCTCTGTTCCTGTGTGGTTCTGGTTGTTTCGGGTCGTTCCATCACCGATCCCGACACCGCTGCTGGAGCGTTTGCAGTTACCCCTGACCCGGGTGACCGGGCTGGGCGTGCTGACGGTGCTGCTGCTCTCTGAGTGGCTGTTACTGCTGCTGCTGCTGATGGTGTGAGGAGATGAGGGCGTGGAAGACGCACGGCTGTTGGGTTGAGCCTGCAGACTGGAGACATTCATGAAGGAGGAAGAAGAAGGAAGGATCTGTGGTTTCAATTTGGTAGTGAATTTATTCTACCAATGACACAAGAAAAAGGTCTTTAAACTACAAATGTTTGGAAACATGTTAAATACAGGAGGAGGATATTGAGGAGCCTTAAATATTGTTCGACAACCTTTTGGTTTTTGAAAGAATGCAAACCACGATCCTCACCTTGACGGGCAATGCAGCCTCTCCATTCGCTCCCCCTCCTGGACGAAAACCGGCCGGCTGATAACGTGCCGGGCCTGACTCCTACTGTTACTGTGAGCAGAAGGGAGGAGTCCGGTCGTCCCCCTCAGCCTCAGTTTCTCCATCTTCTTAAGCAAACTGGCGCCCTTCTTCCTGGGCGGTTTATCTGGGAAGCAGCCTTCAGCTTCCAGAATCATGGGACCACTTCCACCGGGTGAGGGGGGTCCACTGAACGAGGTGTCCAGGGATGGCGACTTGTTTGTGGAGGAGCAGCGGGAGGAGCTCCTGCTGGTCTCCTGGTCGTCTGTGGTGCTGGTAGTAGCAGTTGCAGAGGTGGTTGTGCTGGCGGCAGCGTCTCTGTCACTCCTATGTCGTCCGTCGTGGCCTTCGCTCTCTGTGCTGCTGGAGCTGTGGATGGAGCAGACGTCATGGCGGTCGCCGACGTCACACAGAGACTCAACCTGAGGTTCAGCAGGGCTGTCAGACACGGGGAGGAAGTCCACCGTGGAGTCGAGGCGACGCCATCCTCGTGTCCGCTTGTCGTAGGTCCAGTTGGGGCTGATGGCACAGAAGTCTTCTTCGTCACAGTCTTCTCCCTGGAGGAGGTTCACAAATGGAAATCTTTTGTTAACCTGTTAGGTGGAAATGTTTAGTTTGTTCTTACAGAAGAAGGGTCTTCGTTTGGAAGAAAGAACTGCCCTCAGTCTTTAGACATTTACAGACTCTAAATCTTTTTCTTGTTCTCTTTTTTTCAGAACACACTTCACTCCCTCCTGGAAAGAGAAACTGAGGAGGAGGAGGACTGATCAGTTAACATCAAGCGATGCTTAATGAGACTTCACGGTGTGACGCCCCCCATGGCTCCGGCTGCTTCCATACCAGAGTCCTGCTGCGGTTGAGTTTCACAGTGTTTGCTCTGAACACTCACCCTGCGTTTTGGTCTCCGTGGCTCCAGCCTCATTTCCACACATTTGTTTAAAGTGCTTAATCTCCTGAATTTGGACAAAGACAGGAAAGCGGATGGTGGTTAGACTGGAAGTGTCATTCAACTCTATTGCATGTACAACCGTACCAACCAAAACCAATCGACCAAAACCAACCAACCAAAACCAACCAACAACCAAAACCAACCAACCAAAACCAATCAACCAAAACCAACCAATCAACACAGGTGAAATCCTTGGATGAGGTAACAGACACTTCTCTGCTCACTGTATTTAAAGAATGTATTTTCTGCTATGTGGTTGAATTACTTAATAAAAGCTGATATTACATCCAACCTTCCTGTATGGCATTTGGACATATAAGCACATCTGTACACACAGTTATCTATATGTTACCTGCACAGTGAATCCAGAGCATCCTTATCCAGGAAGGGGTGATCCCGCTTCACCCATTCGATGTCGATGGGGAACCTGCAGTCTGACACACAGACAAGACAAATACACAATAAGAAGCTGCCTAAGATCATCATCTGTATCAACTTGGACTTGACTCTGTGGGTTGTGCAACACGGGATGACAGCCTAATATTTACCTTTGAATAATTGCACATACTGAGGGAAGCCGGCTGCTCGCAGCCAATCACAGGCCTCCTTGGCTTCAATCTCTGCAAACAGCGAGAAGGAAAACAGCAATTGAATCAATTATAATCATTTCATGCACCGTCTGCTTTAAGAGGGCAAATATTTGCACTTAATCGGTCGTCTGTTTATGAAGTTTAATTACATTTGCATTTGGGTTTTAAAAAATATGGAGAAAAATCTTGAGGCGCATAGAGGCTATAAATTATCTGTGACTCTAGGGAGAGGGCATTTTAATTACTGCTAATTAGCTGAGTGTGGGGATCACAGCTTCTGAGAAGAAAAGAAGATATTTTTTTTAATGTTTCCCTCCTCTTCATCTTCTATCCTCCACCTTTCTTCAACCTCTGAGGTTGTTGCTCTCACATGCTACTCATCCTCTGGTGATAACCATGAGAAAGGATTGGTTTGAAAATGTGTCTGTTGTGTAATAAAAATCAACATTGTCAGCTTTGGTTAGCAAACACATGATGAGCACACAAAGACGGGCAAGAAACACAAAGACAAACAGACAAGCATAAAATCATGACCATGTGTTGAATATGCCAACAATAAAGTTCCAATGCAGACACTTATTTTTGTGGGACTCAAAATATTAGAAAAGTCTGAGTAGAAAGAAAACTGCAATAAAATTTGAAGCATAAAAATCTCAGAAGAGGATTTGGCTTTTCCGAGAGGTCTCAAAATATTTGTCCACCACACCCCGCCATGAAATGTTAAACCTGCGCTCTCTCCATGCAGAGGATGCCTGTTGAGCTTAGAATACGGCCCAGGGCATTTCTTCTTTTCATATTCAGACAGCATGAAATATGGCCAACATTAGTCTGCACTGAAGAACAACAGCAGCAGTTTGCCGACGACTGATCGCTTCTTCAAACCCCTCTTGACTGGTGGTTGTTTCTGTACAGCCTGCCTAAGATGAAGAAAGGCAGCTCAGTCACATCTGATTTTTTGTGACTTTTCAAACTTTACTTGACAGGATTTAAATTTACTTTGCTGCTTCCCCAGACATCCTCGGGTTAGGAGAACAGTGCAACACTAAGCATACGGCCCAGACACGTAAACAATGGTGGGAAATTCTGCAGGCATCAAGATGATAAAGTTGACTTAAGAGGAAGTCCAGAATTAAAGTGAGTAAGATGAGTACAGGCAGGGACGAAGGAGGACCCCGTTTACCACATGTTAGGACCTATAATCGTAAACACTGGGATGGAACTGATCTGGATCTGGAGCCTGAATGCATCGTACTGTCTGGTGGAAATGTATGCATCATACAACAGGTGGAAAAAACTCTAAATATCTTCCTCAAGTGGTGTATGGAGTACAACTCATAAAGGTTGTAGAAAGCCACACTTAAACCACACATACTCATCACCAGGTGTTAAAGTGGGATTTGGCAGGCGGGGTCTGGTGGTAAGAGTCAGACTAAGTCCTGAGAAAATATGTAATTTAATGAAATACCATTTTATCCCCAAGTCTAAAACCTCGAAGTAGCGAAAATTCATTAAATGATTCATTGTAAAAAAAAACAAAAAAATGATGGCGAGAATCAAGCTGGTGTCGTCTGCATGACAGGTGACCGTGGTAACCATGACACCACACCATGACAACGCTGGTGGCCCCGGCTCCCGGCGAAGGCAAGTTCAGCTGAAAAGTAAGCTAGCGTGACATTATTAAGCATGAAACTGCAAATCAGATCGATTTATCCATCGAAGGTGCAGGAACACCGTTCTGGACTGTTCCGGTCCACTTCAACCCGTGCTCATCACTAATACTAATATAGGCATTGGGAAAAGAATATTTATTCCAATTGGAAGTCATGAGGTTGGGTTACGAGTCCTGATCACAAGAAGCTTGGCATTCAAATGATTGAGTCATGACAAAAACACTACGATAATGATGAAAATCTTTAAACTTCCTGGATCAGCCCACCACATCTGGATCCAGATCAGAATTGATTGGGTTTGATCCTGGTCCACGCCCCATCCTTCCACCAATCAAACAGACACAGGTGAAAAGATAACCTCCTCAGCTGGGGGGTTAAAATGAGGCCTTTGGGAAACATTTTCCTCAGACATACAACAAAATTCCAAAGAAAAAGACAATGTGAATACAATTACAATATCTTAACTTAGCATTCATCATAAAGTTATCCTCCATGGCCACTGCCATGACTTTAAACATCAGCAAACACTTTGCAACTCATAAACTTGGAGCTGTCCAAACATTTCCTCCTCCGAGGTCATGAGAGAGGAAAATGACTTTTGTCATTGACACAGTAAACACAACCCCAGTAGAAGGTTGTGATAATAATATGTATGAGAAAGGGGTCGTATATAGATCTGCAGAGGAGACATAACCTTCTGGAAATGCCTACAAATAAAATACTGTTTTAGCAGCATTTTTAACTGAGCACATATCACTTCAGGAAGGTTCTATTCAAACATTTTACATAATTCCTGTAATAGGAATATTTTATATATTTCCTGTAATAGGAATATTATATATATTCTAATCCTGTAGAATATCAGTCAGTGGAGCTTACAGCTCTGCCAAAAGCCAACAATCCTTCACATGTCTGTTTAGATTTCCTGACCCATCCACAATCACTCCAGAAAGTTTCATGGAAATCATGTATGTATTTAGGGAAAATGATGAAAAGAAATTGGCAATAAAATTCTGGGATCCATCCCTTTATCCACTCCAAAATGTCAACAGTCCTTTGCTGGCCTATACATGATCCTTCCACTGAGTTTCATGAACGTCCTTTCAGTTATATTTGTATCATCCTGCTTAAAAAACTAACAAACCTACATGATCACTATCTCCTTGACGAACATAGTGATGTCATCTTATGTGTAAGAAGTTGGAAAGAAATAACAGAGGTAAAATGACAGTGACATGATGTAAATATGTGAATTAATGACATGGTGTCCATGGTTATATTTAATATTCAGAGTGGTTCTCAGGTGTGTAAATGTTCTGTATCTGCTCGTTGATGTGCTGCACAAAATTTTAAACGGCTGACTCGAAGCAGGGCAAACGCAACAAAATTAAAACTGAATGGTTTCAGTTTGTTTATTCTGACCCTTCAAATGCACTGCGAGTTTTCTGGCATCACGATGGAGACGTGACGTGTGAGACAGTAAAGGGATCAGCAGTGCTCGATAAGCGGCCGTCTCACATGTCTGCGAGGGGATCTGTAAATCCAGGGGATGTGAGGATCTACCCTGAACGCAGCGAGGCACCCAAACCACGTTTACACCGCTGACATCACTCTGTGCACCGTCCTGATCCGTGACTAACTCTAAAAAACTACAGCCTGTCATCTTGCAACCTCGAGGGTCACAAGTTAAAAGCTCTCGTCATTTAAACACGTTTTCCGCTTTAAATAGGTCTGCTTTAAGGAAACCGGCTCAAAGCTTAGAGAGGAGGTGCTTCTGTTGAAAATCTTTGAGGTTACAGTCTTCAAGCCTGCAGGGAAAATCTTAGCAAAACATTCACACTCCAAGGCAGCTGTGGGTAGAAATGGATTGGAGCTGCACTGTAGGTAGACGTGAGATAAGAACATGTTGAGGTCAAATAAAGGCCTGCAGAACGTGGATCAGAAGAGAAATCCCAAACACAAAAGTCTGATTCTTTTGATTCCTTACATGCTTCAAGGTGTTTGGATGCACTCGGCATATTTACGAGGCTCCAAAAGGCAGCAAGATGTAAAATAAAATGAACGTTTCAACATCAAAACGCAGAAATCCTGAAGCAGACAGATAAACTGCAAAAAGATGTTTGAGTTTAGCAAATGTTCTGCTTGTTATACCCCAAAGATGACCTCCTGCACCAAACAGGGGAGAGTAAACGATTCAATGATGTCACTCTCTAGATGGAGGGGAGTCGTGTCAGGGGAGTGACCCCCCACCAGTCTGACAACCCCCCCCACCAACCAATAAACCTAGGGGAAACACTGAATAGTGAGAAAGAGGCCCCGCCTCTGACCGCCCTGACACATCCATGGACTATGTTAGCTAAAGGGATAACACACAGTAGGTCAGTGAGTCTTAATGGTGTCCTGGATTATTTGTCTAATTAATTCAACACAGCCTCCCCTTTGTTTCTTTGGTTAATTAAACTTTGTATCACAGCGATGCTACCCTTGGTGTCTTCAGTGAGACTTGGACAAACACAGAAAAAGAAGACGGTTTGAATAAAGTAATGCAGTCCCAGGTTGAGGAACGACCCTACATATCTGACCTAATTACTGTCTAAATCATGTGAGGAGCAAAACACTCCACACCTGTCAGAAACAACAATACACTTTATTCTCTGCCTCTATATTTGGTCAGGACTACGACTGGCTCCGCCTCTACTCGTTTACGTAAGCGATGGTATCTACTGAGCTCTTGGCCCGGTATGACCGAAGCGTGCAATGGCCTCTTCCTTTTCCAAATGATTCTGTCTCTGAGGAAGTAGTGATCTGGCCCCTCTGGGCTCTGATAAGAGATGTGGATGTGTGATTACGGCGGCTTCGCCCTGATAGCGCCAGGAAGCTGGATGTGTGTCTGGATGCTGAGAGGAACTGTGGCTGGTGGGGTTACGTGCTTGGTGGGCAGTTTGTTTAGATGTTTCTGCTTGTCTGGACACCAAATCTTTGACCTGGATTAATAGAATAACTGCTCGCCAGAAAGTAATTAAGGGTTTAATTTTTTTCTTTTTTTTTTGAAAGACCTAACACTACATTACTTCATGGGAAAAAAGACAGCTAAATGTGTACAATAAGGATTGTATGAATTTGTAATTTGTCTCCCCTCTCATAATCTGATTAAGCTGTCTGATATGTCCAGCGATACCAGTCAGTAAATGCAAGGCGACAGCCAGCAGCTAGTTAGCATGCAGTGCTCCCAGGATGGCCCTCTTTCCTGACTCATCAGCTCTCAGGTCATAAAGGGGGAACAACATGGATTCTAAAAAGAAGATGTGCTGTATTATAATCTATATGATGACAGTTGTTTAAAGTTTGAAGCTTTATATTAAAGTCCCTAAAACCACTCAAATATTGCTTTACCTGACTTGTAATCAGAGTCAATGCTTCAAATAATTTACATAAATTACAGATTGCATGTATGCAAAACATGATATTCAAAAGATGTGATCATCAGTTTACTTTCATCTGCCTTTTTCCTGCATCTATGATGCAAAATTTCCTAAATTTCAGTTTTCACACTCAAGAATTTTCGCATTTTTCCAACCCACAGGAATAACTCAATTTGAAGTCTTTGTGCAAATAGTGCAAATACCTATCTTTGCTCTGTCCAAAGGTAAAAAGCTGAGGTTTTCTCCACTCGTGTCACACAGAGATCTTCCCCCCCTCCTCCACGCCTGACTAAACACCTGCGTAGCTGGTGGGGGATAAAGAGCAGCCGCTGCTCTGCTTGCAGTTCAGGGAGATGCTTCAGAGTGTTTCGCAGGGCTTGAGCGGCTTGGTTGAAGATCGGAGGTATGTCAGCTGTCAGAAGGGGCGGACGCTGTTTCACTGATGGTTTTCCCCTGTTGGTCCAGTCAGCTCAGAGAAGGGAAGTTTAAGATGTCTGTGGTCAGGAAGGGCCGTGGGGTTAAATACTAAAACTATGCTGTTGTCACAAGGACAAACACTTTACTGATACTCCAGGACTTCAGGCTCCAACATAAGAACTTGTATTAAAGCTTTCTATCAGAAATAAGCTAATAAAAATACTACTATTGTTGTCCAATCAATAATCAGTTTAGATTCTTTAGTATCCTGTAATAATCTTTAATCTTACTGGCATGAAAGGACTTATTTCAACTCAGTAGCCAAAATAAATGTTAGCATTGATCCTTGCATGTTGACATTTCTTTATGTTTAAACTTTACATTTAAGTTTTAAATGTTATCTTATGGTCTGGTTAGGTTTAGGTACAAAAACCACACTTGGTTAAGGTTAGAAAAAGATCATGTTTTGGTTTAAAATATCTGGTTTTGTTGGAAAACTGCCCCAACATCTCGTTAAACATCACGACTTTGTCAGTTTAGATTGGAAACAAACTGTGGTCTATGTCTACATCAATTTAATCTTAAAACTGGTCAAACCAGGAGAATTTGTTGGGCAAATGAAGACGTGACCTATGATTGAACTTAGTGGGCTCAGGACCACAACCCCTCATTAATTATTTCCAAGAGGAAAAGTAATCACATTATGAATTTCAACGAGTGCAAAGCAGCAAAGAAAAAGCCTCTAACACTTTTCAAAAGGGAACAAAAACGTATTAACCTCCTGGCTGCATATTTCTTAACCATTATAGTAGGCAGAATAATCTCCGGCCTTTAGCTGACCCTCGTATTCACAGCAGTCTGCAGTGATTACAGCAGCATGCAGATTAAATCTATAAAGGAAAAACTGCAAAGACGAGCTGCGGCAGAAGGATTAATGAAGCTCTAATACTTTAAATCCAGACAGCAGAAATGTTTGTGTTTTGTAGATCATCACCGTCTTATAGGAAACTGTCTAACGTAACAGTGAAGAGGTTTCCTGAATGCCATTAAACTTCCTGTGTTTACAGGAAGATGTGAAAAACCAGGGTCACAACTTGAAGGATACCAGTTAATGTCAAGGGTCCAAAGATCCATCCTTTCATGCTATACATGCTTTATAACAGCAATAACAATAATGACTCCCAGCAGAGTGCATACATCTAACAAGGTTGCAAAAAAACCTTTTGGTCTACAGAGTTCTTATCATAGAAAAATGAAAGGGAAGAGATCTGATGACATCATTTATTTATCATAAAAGATAGCAAGTGCCAAAAGGTACACAAAAAGATAATGTAACACATTGTGTTTAGCTCTTACTACTCTACTTTTTACTCCTATTACTCAACTACATATCTTTTAAATTACAGTCTACACTGTATAACAATTAATTTTGAGAAATCTGAAAAATGAAACTTGTCCAAAATTCTTGGATCCACCCTTCTATCTGGACCTGCATCAAAATGTTTATTTTAGGGTGAAAACTGGTTCAATCGGGTTTTTTTAATAATGGAAAAATATCTATTGTGCAATGTTAAAGACAGTTCTAAAAACTGCTACACAGATCCACATCAACATTATCAGGTACTTCCCTGGATCTTCCTTCCACCAAGTTTGGTGGAAATCCATCCAGTAGTTTTTGTGTAACCCTTCAGAAGTGTCCTTTAGCTGCTTCATCAATAAAATGAAACTAGATAGAGCAAATAGATTACGTTTAGATTATATTCAAAAGAAGGAATCAGAATGGAGCTCAGTACAGTGTAAACCTCCACCAATACTGAAGAATCCTCCACGTCTGTCAGGCTCTTAAAAGTCAACGATGTGTCAGCTAACGACTGTATTAAAGGAGCGCTTAGCATATCCTTTTACTTTGGCCTTTTCAGAGGCTCATTTTAACCTCGGTGTCTTAGAAGTTCTGCTGTTTGAACATTTGAAAACTTTAGCGGTTAGCAAGTTCTCTCTCTCTTGTCACAATAAAATGCCACGAGCCATCAAAACACTTAAGTGGCCAGAGGTGCTGAAAGCCTGCAATCAAGAAAGACAAAATTCAACAGGAAAAGCACTTTAGCAGTCGGTGATGTTAATCTTAAAATGTTAATTTGAGAACCAGATCGCACAAATGTGAGGTATAAATGTGCTTATTGTGTCATTCTGTGATATAGTAGATGACCTATCTGACCATGACAGGTCATGATAAACCAGTAGCAGTCATTCTGAATTCCACAGTGGAAACAGTCATAAAGGCCAATATGATGGTGATCTAATCCCTGCAAGTGTCAGTATGAAGTAAAAGAGGACAAATACTTAATATAACAGGCAATAAGGTCAGTCTGAGTCTGAGTCAGGTTAACAGCATGGATTTTAATTTGAATAATTAGCCAAAGGTTAACTTTGTGGACATGTAGTCATGATCATACAAGACAAACCTGAGGGGTCAACGGTTAGGACTGCAGAAAAAAACCAACATAATTCTACTGTACAAGTTTACTTACATTCTGACCCTGAATCTTGGCTTCTTTTTGGAGACACTGTGTTATCGTATTATCACCTCATGTCCGTTTGTTTGTAGGCAGGATTACATAAGAGCGAATGGACAAATTCCACTTGGTAGAAGTATGCTCTATGTGCCATTCTAGTTTACCTGTAAAAATTATTCAAATTAAAGAGGGAAAAAATGATGCTTTGGTTGAATTGGTTATAAATGGTAGACATCTGCAGTAAGTGACAAGGACAGTTTTAAGTTTAAGGGTTCACAAGAGAAATAGGTTTGGAACGACCTCACTAGACCACAGGTTTCTCCTCGTCTCCTTCGAGGAGAGGTCATAAATCCATCACAGTCATATTCAGTGTCCTAAGTTGTTCAGGAGTCTCTCCATCCCCATCTTTCTTCATAATTGAAAGAAAAATTCTCCCTCACGGCTACTGACAGAAATCATCAGACGCTCTAATGGATGCACAGTCCATCCATGTCCGTCAGGCCTGGTTTATCTGAGGTGCATAAAATCAGAGTTATGTCAAGGGAACAGGTGTATTTACTCCAGTCTGGGTCTAGTTTACATCTCTAACAGGGCAATTTTATTTATATAGTACATTTCACCACAGGTAAATTGAAAAAAAAAAAGACTAGAATGTCACTCAGTACAGGCATACCTCCGCCAAGGCTGAACAACCCCACATGTCTGTTCAGAATGACCCACCTACCAGTTGTTTGTTGCTTAATAAGATCTTACAATGTTAAGGAAAATGGAAAAAAAACAAAAACAGGACCTGTATCAAACAGGGCCACGAATCTTTCCTGGGCCACGAAACATCCGTCCATCAAGTTTCATGGAAATCTTCCAGTA
Organism: Chaunax sp. Z400; assembly: GCA_037577475.1. NCBI lineage: Eukaryota > Metazoa > Chordata > Actinopteri > Lophiiformes > Chaunacidae > Chaunax > Chaunax sp. Z400. Next base: position 24,813,574 of record CM075201.1, read on the forward strand.
GCTTTTGCGTAATTCTGCTGATAAACCAACCAGCCAACCAAGCAGCCAGCCAGCCAGCCAGCCAGCCAGCCAACCAACCAACCAAGCAGCCAGCCAACCAACCAACCAAGCAGCCAGCCAGCCAGCCAGCCAGCCAGCCAGCCAACCAACCAACCAACCAAGCAGCCAGCCAGCCAGCCAGCCAACCAACCAACCAAGCAGCCAGCCAGCCAACCAACCAACCAACCAACCAACCAACCAAACGACCAATCTGCTACAAAATTTAATGGGTTCTTTCTCACCCAATCCCAGACCCTTCCACTGTTTCGTTGAAATTGTTTGAGTAGTTAGCAACCCTGCTAACTAACAAACAAACAAACAAACATAACTTCTCTGCCAGAGCTAATAGGAACTAAGGACACTGACAAACAGCCACCTTCCAAAAAGTAGACAATGGATGGCTACAGCTTGTTTTTAGGAAAGTTGTTTCTCTCTGTGAACCAGGTGACCCTTGATATTAACAATTCATTTATTTGGCAGCTTTGCAAAACACCCATAAAAGCATTTAATCATATCAAATTTCTATTTTACAGATAGATTCTCCCTATGTGCCTATGTGGAATGTCAGTCATTATATTATAGCTCAGTTTTATTTTTATTGGTAGTCTAATTAACTGTGATATAAGTTTAGACTTTTCTTGAAATTTCATGAGACCAGGCAGCAGGCGACACTCTCACTGAGTATGACTTGGCAGCTGGCAGGTATATCTGCATTAGCTCATGCGTAGGTACAGTATAATCATTCCTGCATGCTGTTGCCCTACGTTGCTAACAACACTGTCTGTGCTGAGCCTTCATGCCAGTGGAAAGATGTCCTAACTAAGTTCAGATAAACACTCTCAGTTTACCGTGAAGCTAATTGGAGGAACTGCAGGAGTATTTCACAGAAACAGATATGACAACAGAGCCCAGCAGCCTGCAGAAACCAGCTGTCACCAAACTAAACTAAACCATATGGAGAGTTCTGCTTTTTTACTCGTTGAATCTTGGTGCATTACACCTGTTGTGCTCCACATCCAAAATGAACTTTTCAGAGAACCAGCCAATCTCCAGAGTTTATCCTGCCATTTAAAATGATAAGAATGTTTCCCTCCCTGTAATCAGCTCTGCTTTGTGAACTACCTAAAAGTTTGTGAAACAAGATGTTTAACAAAGCAAATACAATATATACCCTGTGCAGAAAAAGTGAAGAATTACAACATAGATTTGGCATCACTATGGTCTGTAAAGACTCAATGAAACCTTTGCTTAAATCTAGGCGTTGTCAGTAGGAAATGGCCAAAATTGTTCTGCAAGCAATTGGCCTCTAGCATCATGCTATCCAGCAGGCTATCAGATGACGCATTACTTATATAACTACTGTGACATCAAAACTTGAATAATTCTGAGAAGACGACAGCTATACTGAAGAAATCTGAGAATATCAAATTTCCACTAGATTAAGCAACTAAACTGACATCAGAAGAACAAATAATTCACACATTTGCAGAATCAGGTTTCTCTTCACATACAGTAAACTACACATACTTCACTGAAGAGTTGGCATTTCTTTCTTTCTCCAAGCTTTTATTGAAGAGGAGGGTGATTTACCAGATAGCTACTCAGTTATTAGAAATATAAAAAGTCAAAGACATAGTAAAGAAATCCATCTTTCCATTTTCCAAAGCCACTCATCCTGTGCAGGGGTGGGGGCTGGAGCCTATCCCAGCTGGCATTGAGCGAGAGGCGGGGTTCACCCGGGACAAGTCGCTAGTTCATCTCAGGGATGACACATAGAAAGACAAACAACCATCCACACTCACATTCACACCTATGGACAATTTAGAGTCATCAGTTGACTTATATTGCATGTTTTTGGTGGTGGGAGGAAGCCGGAGAACCCGGAGAGAACCCACACAGACACGGGGAGAACATGGAGACTCCACACAGAACAGGCCCAGGTCCTCAGGTGGATGTGAACCCAGGACCTTCATGCTGTGAGGCCACAGTGCTCCCACTACGCAACCATGCCGCCCCTTAGTAACTATCTTAGTAAAATTACAATTCGTCTGAGCCCAAGGTGACTAATTCAAATATCTGTGTTGTCGAACCAGCAGTCCAAAAACAAAGATATTGAAAACTGAAAAAAGAAAAAAAATTCTAAATTGGTGTTTAATTTCTTTCTGTCAAATGACTGATCGATGACTAAATGTAACGGTTTGATCGCTGAAATCTCTGTGGTAATTTTACTGTTCAAAAACGTCAATAGTCTGTGAATAACGCACAATTATAACATGTCTTCACACATCACAACAGGAAGGGAAGACATGAGAAATGACTTCTGGGCAAATGTAATCACAACAGATCTACTGTCGAATGTTAAAAAGACCAAAAATAAATATAATTATAGTGATTTTAGATGGTTTCCGTGATGGAATGCATTACTACACATACATGTACATCTTTTAAAGACCAACATTCATATCATAATGTTTCAGTATTTCCACAGTTTTCTGTTCTTCCCCACAGATCACAGTTTAAAAGTAACCCACTCACATTCTGAGTGATTCCTACACTCGTGATGTGTTCAGGCCCACGGCCGTCAAACAACAAAGACGTCTCAGAGGATATTTGAATGCTTCACATTCTCTTTCCGCCACATGAATCAAGAACGATTTTACTCTTTGATTACGAATGCAGATACACTTAAAATAAAAATCTGTAGGAAACTAGACATTAAGAATCATCCCATCATCTTATGTGGCTTATAATGTGAAATATTTCTTCAGAGACTTTTGTAAGTCACTCAGGAGCCATATTCTGCTAATCAAGGCTCAATCAGGTCCTCATTAAATATCACTCGTTAAGCTAATTAACCAATCATCTCCTTAATGAATGTCATCAAGCACCAATTGTCAAATGTCATCAAAAAGAAAACAGGCAATACAGCGAGGATGAGGTTCTCATTATCTCCATGTCTGTCATATAGGAGCTATAAATGAACACATACTCACTTGTGATCAACATGCCTCTGAGGTCTGGAGGAAACTTCGTCAAACTTCCATGTTATTTAACAATAATCAGACATTCAAAGATTTAAATCCAGAGGGAAAACTTATAGATCCAGTGTTGTAATGGAGCAGTTAATTCCAGTTGCACTGGTCATGCTGGGCATCATGTTAATGAAGTCATTGTTTAAGATTTCCCCTCTCCCTGACCACTCCTCTTCCTCTGGCCTGGACCATTTGAACACCACAGGGAGGGGGGGGTATCCTTAAAATAACCCGAGGGGAAACAGAGCAGACACATGAGTGCCTGCCTGAGGAGAGACAAATTATTTTTAATCTAAGTGACTCAAATCTGGGTGATAAAACCCCCAAAAGTCAAACGATGATGACTCTGCCCAGACGGAAATGATAGTCACAAATTTTGACTTTGAGGGCAGCAATTCTTTTGTATTCTGAATTCTATTTATTAAAAATAGGAGTCAGAAGCTCCACTTTGCCCCCAAAGAGGTCGGCAGTGAAACTGCAATACAAATAAATACTTTCCTTTGCTCAGGCCCTGCATCACAACCCTCAGATGAAGAGATGACAGAGAGAGAGAGGGAGTGAGGAAATTAAGACTTCCTCCTTCTTCAAATTGAATACTTTCCACCAGCTCCAATCTCTGACCTTCTCAAAGCTGTTTGGTGGTGGGAGGCTCTGAAAAAGAGCCACTTCAATAGAAATGAAAGGTGGATATCCAACTGGGCAAATCAACAAGAGGTTGTTCCTCATAGCCTGGAGTTCTTAAAGGTATACCATTAGCGTTAATGGCCTCCTATTTAATGTGTAGGTGTTTGATTGTGGGATTTTAAATGTGAATAACTTGCTCACAAAAGAGCGGTTGGCGTGATTCACTACATTAATTCCCAAGCGGAGGGGAAAGTGGGAGTATGCAAACATCTAATGGACGTTTTCATAGACAGTCTCAGAGCAAGACGAGGAAAAGTAGAGACAGAAGAGAGGCAACACTTCTGAAAAGATTTCAGACGACCAATAAGTTCGTTCATGGTTTTAAATAACATTTGGCTGTGGGAAATAGACAGTATAACAACACTAGAGTCAAAAACTCATTCAGGTTCCGTTCCATTTAAGCGACAATGTGGAGGTGACATTTTGATCTGGGTCACCAATCAAATTGCCCTAATTGGAACTGATTAATTATAATGTAACCCCAGCAGCTGCAGCAGCTGTTCTGAACAGACTGAGCCACAGATTCCTCTTCACAGTTCTATCGCCTGCTTTGTATTTACTCTGATATTTTTCATCTGAGAATTATAGAAGTGTTTGGGACAGCAGATCTCTCACCGAAGAAAACGTAGGGGCACGTAAACTTGAAAACCGAGAACCCTCAGCGATCTTTGGTCAAGATCACTGCTCTCTTGAGGCAGCAGAAATCGACTGTGCCTTAGGATTTATCAGGAGGACAGTTTCACCTGGACTGTTTCACTGTATGAACCTGGACTGTTCTTTTTTTTCTCCCTTACTTAAGATGGCCTGAGTCCATCAATGCCTAAAAGACACTACTCAGGGCTTAAAAAAGGTACTGACAACTATATTCATGAGTTCAAAATATGTTTTAATCAGTATTTTTCTTTACAGTTAACGTTGTTTGTTGTTTTGTTGGTTAGTTAGCACAATCATGCAAAAACCACTGGACAGATTTCCGCAAAATTTGGTGGAAGGATGGGGCATGGGCCTGGAAAGAAACCATTACATTTTTGAGTGGATCCAGAAAAAGTGGCAGATCCAAGAATCTTTAATTGGGTAAAAGAAATGAGACTGATTTCCAAGAAAATGTGTGGAGAGGTGGGGCCTGGTCGAGCCAAGCTAAACAGGTAGGATTGTTCGGCCTATATATGGTGTTTTGATGTGAAATTCCAACAAACAAAAGACACTTACAAGTTTTAGAAAGGACTTTACAGTCATTTAATGTCTCCCCATGTGGCATTTGTTTTCCAGCTTACTATTTTCTAATTTATTCATGAATCTATTCATTTGCAAGCAAATAAGCCCTCATCCCACCGTGACACGGGGGACAGATGTCTGTCTCTTAAGTGGACATGTTGACTGTAGACGTCATCAGCTCATGGCCTGACCTCTGGCTCTGCTAACAAAGACACTCTCTGACTGTGAGTGTCTCTGTTGCTGTGTATAAAGGTTACACAAAAGTGCGTTTCCTTTTCCCCAAGCAAGAGCCTCCCGGGCGTCAGAGGAGGAAGAATCCAACAATACTCCCAGCGGATGGGAGTTTCTGCATGTGTGCATATGCTTTGGTATTTGAGAGGCAGATACAGTTCATAACGATGAGATGTGTTTACTCTCACAAGCGTCGCCTTGTTGTATTTTCACTGCTTCTTGTGTGCATTTTGGGGTGTGTTCAAATTGACTTTGTGTGCTTGAGAATGTGTGTGTTTGTGCTCTAATCTGAATGCAGCCTCGGAGGCTTCAGGACTGGTATTTCCGATGCAGCAGGACAGGAAGCGGCCTGCGCTCTTGAACTGTGTCCCTCCCTCTGAACACTGCAGCACACGCTCTATGAGACCTATCACTTCATCTGTGTTTGTATGACGGAGAGAAACACGGTAAACATGCCTCTCTGTTAGCTAGCATGCTACCGGTGACAGACCGTGTGGTGCCTGATGAAGATCAGACGATCTGTGTCGGACACATCTCCCGACCTTTTTCTCATCCAGACTCGTTTAGCCGTCTGCTTTTGTTTTTTCTCATTGTAAAACATTACTATACCAATTAGTTGAATGACCTCAATCTCCTTTGTGTTTACATCTGCTTCCCATGAGATCACATGTGAGATCATACATGCTCCATTAGACATGATAACCTTCAAAATATCCAGCATAGAGATAGACCGATTAATCTGGCATCAGTAAAACATTTTAAAATGATCTGGCTTCAATACTGGCTGATGATTGCACCGTCGTCATCACTCAACCTCTCCACTGGAATGACTGACTTTGAAGGAAAATAATAAGTAATATCCTAACTTATAAATCTGTCCATCATTTTTTGAGTTAAATGGCTGCCCTATAGGTTCTCACAATGTTAAAGAACATTTTTATCCGGATCTACTCCAAAAGTCAATGGTTGCTTTTTTTGCCCAGTCATCCACAGAGTTCCATGGTAATCCTTCAAGTAGTTAAAGTGTTCCTGACAAAAATGGTCAAAAATGCTATCTTGCAGTGTTTAAACAAGAAAGGTAAAAATACGCAAAATGAGGAAACCAATTATGAGATGCACACCAGAGTTCTTATTGAATGATTACTGCAGTTTTTGAGGTGATGTGGAGAAACTATTCCTAGTTACGTATGGGACATATGGGCGGACAAGGGTAGCCCTGAATCTGTCCGGATCCACCCCAAAATTAAACGGTTCATTCCCTACTACATGCCGAACCCTCCCACCAAGTTTCATGAAAATCTGTCAGGTAGTTTTTGTGTAATTCTCCTATTTATGAAGTATTTTGAGTTGGATGTTCAGTGATCCAGATTTTCTGCTGTATTCATTACTTTGACATAGATGTTCAGTTCAACAGTCGTCCGGTGTCTAATAAAGTCAAACAATGTTTATTTCCGATAAATCAGTTTAATATTTTTCCTGCTCCAAGCTATCATTATATAAGCGTGCCTCTATCTGTAGTGTCTGCATGTTGGACACTAGAGAGAAGAAAACTTGTGAAGTTTCTCCTTGTGTGAGTGATGCAACCCGATTTCAAAGTCTGTTAGGATTTTAAAACACCAGTAGTCTGAGCCTGGTATTGTCTATTATAAGACAGTCTGCACCAGACCTCTTTAAAACAGGGTGGTGACAGCAGCACTAAGACTCTTTCTTTCTTGAGCTGGCTCTGTTAGGGAAGGAGGCCAGTGTGAATATATAATCTCTCTCTCTCTGCCTGCCAACATAACACATCTGTGCTACAGTTGTGAATCAGAATGATGGTATTTCCTTCCTGCAAACATAAATATGACTTAATTTATACATCTTTGCAAAGTCCCTTCTGTCTCTTAATAGAATTCAAGATATAGCATGAATGTTCGTGCCATCATTCCTGCTAAAAAACAACAACACAACAGTCACAGCTTTGTCACAGGGAGGATGGGAGGTTTCTTCATTGTGGAAGGAAATATTCACAGCTGCTACTGTTTGGCTTGACTGAAGCAGGCTCCCATGGTCACAATCAATTAATAGGTGATTTTATTAGAGCGGCTTGTTATCTGCACTTAGGAATGATCTGGGAGTGAGAAGTAATGGGCCGTCCACACAGTTCATTTGAAAAGTGTCTTTATGAGGGGAACGCCTCTTAAAACCGATGGTTGGATTCAAAATCAAACAGCAGATTTTACAGATGAAATATTCATCCTGCTAACGACTATGAATCAGACTTAATGTAGTTTAAAGTTTGGTGAAGCTAGAATGTACAGCTCATCTCTAGTGAACACGATTCAATCCAACAACCATATGACTAGAACAATTTAAGAAGTGCTGGTGTGTTGATATAGAAAAGGTCCTCCATCATTTGTAAACCAGTAGCCGTACGTTCGACAACAAACATGTCACCATGTTTACTGAAGCCAGTGACAGTAAACAGTCAGTAAACAGTAGAGACAGTCTTAAATTTACATTGTGTCATGGAGGTAATATCTGTCAGCAACACTTTCCAAAGCTAACAGTAAATTCCACATTGGGAGGGAAACATTTGAAATCCCCAAGAGACAAAAACCGCAAAGCTTGAAGGTTTACGTATCTGATACATGTGAGCCGTTTGCTACAAAAAGCCCCTTTAGCTCCAATGTTGTTATTATAACAAGCAGAAATGGCTGTTTGGGGATTTACTTGATGCATTGTTTTCTTCACGCCATCTTGTTATCTTCTTCTCGAGTTCATCCTGATTTCCCTGCTAAAACCCAAACATTACCATACTGTGTCAGACATGTTTTTATTTTTTTATTTTGGAGGAAAAGCCAGTTATTTAAACTGGGCAGGTTGTCTGCACCTGTCTGTAAGTGAAACTGAGACAGAAAGCACCATGTATGCTCAGTATGCTCAGGAAACATCCTTCGATCATTTAAGATTCAAAGACATCAATGTGTTCTGGTGTCCTCATACTTTTGGCCAGGCTTTTTTTTTCCATCAATGATGCAAGATAGGAAGTTTTTCATCATTGTCCTTAACTAAAAACATCGATATTTTTCCACAAACCTTTGAGGAGGGTGGGAGACAGTTAAGGTGGATACTTAGTACATTTTGGTGTAGACCCTGATAGAGGTGCAGATCCAATAGGTTTTTATAACTTCTCTTAATATTGCAAAATATGGCCTTAAAAACAACAACAAAAAACAACCTTTTCCCTAAACCACTCAGAAATGTTGGAGGCAGGGGTGCAGCATGAGTTCAACAATAAATAGACGTGTGTAGGATTCATTGGTGGAAAGCTTTAATAATTAAAATATAATTGCAAAGAACATTCGGATAATTGGAGAAAAGATGAGCGACAGTCACAATAACAATGATGAAGACGCAATATTAAAAACACAAATATTGAAATAAGTAGAACAGAATAAATAATCCTGTGATATGGATACAATAAATAAAGCAGAAACTGACTGTACAGATAAAAATACAAGCACATGAAAGACTGAAAACACAGCCCTGCAGCATCTCAGGCTCAGTTCAGCAGGCGCCTTTGTCCCACTGAGTCACTGGGACGCCCCACAGCTGACCCTCCAAACTGTACTGGTTGTCACACACTATAAATAAAATGTTCCCTGTTGTTTTGTTCTGGGCAGTGGATGGAAACCCGGAGACACTGCCAAGGGTCAGCAGAGCCTCTGGCACCATGTTCAGAGATGTTATTACCAGGCTTTAAGCGTGATTATTGTTCCAAAGTTCCTCTAAACCCCAGATGTGACAGTTTGGTCAGAGGAGGACATCAAATATGCACAAATACGACCTGAGCTCCAATGTGGACAAGAAGACGTTAAACCTGGAGCCATGAGCATGAAAAGAATGTCTATTTACTCTGTTTATTAATAATAACCTGATATGAGGTTGGCATGTTTTATAATTTATGTATTTAGCAATGATACCATTACAGTGAGGCTAAATTTCAATAGCAGAGCAACAGATATGCTCATCTTTATGTTTCTGTCCGATCTGCTACGTTTAAAACCAAATACAGACTCCACTAATCAGATGTCACCTGCTTCCATCTAGGGAGTTCACTGATTGATGTCATATCTTAATCAAGACATTCTGACTGAAGGGAGGACGACAGAAGCAGCAGAACTCCATGAAACTAAAGTCCAAGGTCACATTCAAATGACCAGAGAGCAGCTGATGCCATAGCCAACTGTGAGGCGCCAGGACATCCCTGAACTGAGACAGCGACGGTCTCACGTAAAACATAAAAACAAAGCTAGGAAAGATTTAAGAGCTGAGGGAAAGACATTGAACTAAAAGGAGACGAAGGCCAGCAAAGAAAGTTGAAAGTTTGTGGAATATTATGATTAGAGCGTAAACTACTCAGTTGTAATGTTAATTTTGCAAATATACACTGAAATGCCCTAAATTACACCTAAATGTTAATTTGAATATTATAATAATACATAATAATAATAATATAATCCTTTCTTCAGATGGTGTAGAAGTCTGTTCTTTTCTCTCAACCATGACTGGCTTCACCCGTCCTCAGTCCTTCTGGTGGAGGACATGTAGTGCATTTAGTGACAGGATTTTTAAAAAGTATATACGTATAAAAGGATTATTTTCATTATATCTAATATAAAGGACAACAAAAGCATTAATGAATAGAAAACACTAGGAGTGTTTACCTCCACCAGCACCTGTCAGTAGGAGTCATCCTCTGGGGACCATGAACGTCTGGACAAAGTTTTCTCTCAATCTAATACTTGTTGACCAAAACCAACCGACACTGCAATCCTGAAAGGTTTTGGTGGAAAGAAAGCAATTACGCATTTTTCATAAATTGTTGAACTATTCCTTTAACAATGAAGAAACCGGATGTAAAATAAGCCTAAGTGTAAATAATTTAATCAAGTACAAATGAAGACATATCTGATTACAGTGATTGGTTGATAAAATATGAATTATTTGATGTAAATATAGGTTATATACTGCTGTTATATGGATGTCGCTCCCTAATTAATGGTTATTTTAACGTAACAAGCAGAATTAAATGATTAAAACTTTATTTAGTCATTATGCCCCTCAGTGAGTCATGACAGAGGCCTGTACAATTGGCCCTCGATCATTATTGAACCACATCAGTACCTCTGAGTCCACTCTGTTGTTAGAAGAGGTTCAAACTGTGATTTGCCAGTCTATGTTCCAACAGCGCTAACCCCTGACTAACCTCCTCTTTCTATACTGAAGTTTTAATAGCTCGGCTAAAGCAACATGCCTGTTAATTTAAGGCTGTTACTAAAATTTTATGTGCTGAAACAGGAACCTGCTAGCATGTAAATGTTCTTGTATGTAGTATTCTAATTTAACTGTTGCTCAGAGGAATATTTTCCTCTTTCGGCCCTTTTAAAACAATGTGTAGTGTATTGTTCATACAAATAATAATATCTAAGAGTATTTTCTACAACCTAAAAGCATGAAAATCATTCCATAATATAGGACTAATATAAGACTCTGTTGAGTTTATTAACGCTCCTCCAAAGTAGATTTGCTGCACCACCTCTGTGATCTTATTTTGTGATGTTGATTTTGAAAGGGTACACTGCCATCTACGGCCCTGGCATGCATAATGCAGGGGGGGGGGGGGGGGGGGGGGGGGGTCATGGTATTTAAACTCTTATAAGGTCGTTAACACATTGAGAGCTGTTGAGGTCACACGTTTAAAGTTGACCCACCAGCACTATTCTGGGTCAGTAGGGTCAGTGAGGACACAGGTGGTTTGTTTGCCTACTGGGGCTTCATGTTAGTAGTTAGCATTATTATCAGTTTAGACTGATAAAACAATGGTTGACACTGGTTCAATAAAAATGACAAAAATCAGAAGACAATTATCCAATAAATAGCCTACAAAGAAATACAATCAAAACTAGAATGGCACCATCCCTACATAAAGTTTATTGTAAATCAGTTCAGTAGTTTTTGTAAAATTAGGAGAATTTCAAAAAATGCCCCATCTAGCAATGTTAAAGCAAGTTGTGAAAATGTGTAGATCTGCACATTTTTCCACATTTTCGTTCAAGATGCCTGTTACAATGAAAAGGCCTTGTAATTTCACCTTGCAGGGTGAGTGAAGGGCTTTCTTAACCTTTGTGTTACAGTGTGGACATCAAAAAAATGTAAAACACTCACACAACATGTTCCTTAAGCTAATTTTCCCCTTGTGACAACACCAGCTTCCTAATGTCATCATAGCGTGACTGGAGGAGGTCTCCGCCCTGCATGCTGCAATCCACAAGGCGACACATGCTGTTCTGACTGCTTTGTCCTGTTCGCTTGCACAGGAAATCCCTCCGTGATTAACTGACCCTTCCTGAATGGCTGTGTGATTGCCTGTCTTTCTGCCTATTATACTGTCTGACTGGTTGTCTCTGCAGTAATGTCCGAACCATACCGTACATCTTATTACCCATCCGTCGGTCTCCCTGACTTCCTGCCCGTTGACACAACTAATTCAACCTCATTCTGCTTTGCTTTAAAGGAGCAATAAGTAAGATTTTTACTGCCCTCCAGCACAGAATCCCCATCTGCACAGGGTTGATAGTGTGTGCAGATCAATACCAGACACTAAACAACTACTTCTTCAACTGCTGAGATTTCTGATTGCAGAAAACTCAATCTGTATTGGATGAAATGCTCACCGTCTCAACACTAAATTACCTCTTTAACTTTAGAGAAGCCAGTGGGCTCTGGGGGCCGAGACGTCTTCAATGGAAGGCATAGATACAATTAGTTTCCCTGGGGGCGTTGACTTGTTTATGTTTAGTAATGTAGTATAATAACCGATTACTTTCAGGACACGCTTTGAAACACGTGTTGAGATTTAAACTGTTCAGATTTAATTAAAGATACTTACCTGAACGATTAGCTGAACACATTATATACCTAAAAATTATTGGGAACATTCAGTCTTGTGTTCATGTCTCAATTGAGTCCAATTCTGTCTGTCATGCATAAACTACCAGAAGGGTTTTGATGAAACTTGGTGGGAGGGTTGGGCATGTAGCAAAGACGAACCCATTACATTTTGGAGTGGATCCAGATAAAAGGGTGGATTCAGGAATTTTTTTTTAACCATTTTTGTCAATTACACACAAACTACTTGACAGATTACCACGGAACCGGGTGGAAGGGTGGGGCATGTGCCAAGGATGATAGCATCGCATTTTGAAGAGGACTCGGGTAAAACAGCAGATCCATACATATTTCAAATTTGGATTAGGGTTTACTTTAATTAAGACTTTAGTCTCCTGGCAGAGGAAACCCCTCGACTGAGGGCCATTCTGGTGGATAAATCCATGAAATCAGTCATTTCTCTTTTAGTGAGACTAGTTCAAAACTGTGAAAAAAGCCCAGATAAAATTACTTTGGCAAAATCACAATAGAAATCCTGGCAATGAAATATAATACTAATAAATAACTTTCTAAACTAATATAACACTTTATGTTGACAGCAAATAATGTTACAACCTAAAACCACAACATGCTATATATGTTTTAATAAACAGTTTCTAGCCATCAATCAAACACTTGCATTTAGTTTATGTGTCGTTGTCCAGACTACAGGCAGCGTTCACGTGAAATTTCCCGGTTGGATCTAATTTTTCAGATTATTCCGACAGCACATGAATGCACCATTACTATGTCTCAAACAGTCATTTTAGGACAGTCTTCCTGCTCCTGTGACTGAAAGTGAGTCTGACAGGCAGACTGATATTTCTAGAACAGCACCTCCATTCTTTCTTTCTGTCTTTCTTTCCTCTCAGTCTTGTATTCGCTGTTTGTAAAACTTAATTCCACTTCATATTGTATTTCCAATTTCTCTATTGGGCTGACTTCTCCAGCGCCGTCTCCTCCTGGGGAGGTTTATAACCTTTGGAAACAATGACTGATAACTGGGGAACAAGGAAAAATTAGGCCGTTCATTATTGGTGATTCATAATCCAGTCCTGAGGTGTTAATGGGGAGCCATATTTAAGCTGCCAATGTTTAATATACTTTTTCTGCAGTTGCACTAAATCTTCTGCAGTGTTTTGGGTTTGGGGAGGGGTTTTAATGGAAGGGGTCAGACTTGGCCGTCTGCCCAGGATTAGACTTTGCTTTTGGGTTTAGGATATACAGCTTGTGGATAACTCTTTCACCCTCAATCTCTCTTTTCATCTGTCCCCATAAGTCTCTCCCCAGGTTTTATTTTTCTGTCTTTTTTGTTCTCTCTTATTTAGTCAGGATCGCCGTCTGTCTGCGTCTGATTCGTCTGTCTCTTCTTCTTCTCTCTGTGCCTCTCTCTTTTCTTCTCTTTCACTTTTCTGTTGTTTACAGGACTGCTAAAGGAATAAAGGACATACAGGATGTACAGATTAAATAAACAAAATACAGTGGTAGACATAGGCTTTGGACAAAAACAAAAAAGACTTTTATTTTAAAACATCCCATGAATCAATTATTTCCCTTAATTTCCAGATTAAAGAAACATTAACACCATGAGTCTAAAATGACAATCCGCCAAATGCGGTTCAATTTTCCATTTGGTGAGTAAATCTAGCTGAAACACTGGCGGCTAAATGTTTGCATCAAAATAGTCACTTAAACCTTTGCTGAAAGTCTTTACCGTGCTTCTGTCCTCTGCTGTCTGTGTGGGAGTTTGACACAAGGACTTCACGGTGCATTTACGTACACCTCATAAAGTCTGTATTCAAGGCTAGGGAATCTGAATGCCAACAGGGACTTCAAGGTGCATCTTGTAATAACACCACGCCAACAAGAAACTAAGTGCAGTATGCAAAACATGCAAGTCGAAAATTTCAAAGAGAGAACTTCCAACTCTGACTTTTGAAGTCGAGGCTCCGTGTTAAATGGAATTATATTTCTTGAAGAGTACTTTCTGACTTGTAAAGGAGTCGAAACTCAAAGTTCACGACTTTCACCTGACTTGGGGCTTGATTGCAAAGAGATGAGACTTAGTTAAGACTTATAAGACAATGACTTGGTCCTACTTCTGCTGGTAAGTAGATTTTGTTTACCTATGACAAAGCCAGGCTAGCGCTTCCTCTGTGTATCCAGGTTTAATGCTAAGCTAAGTGAACCAAGTGCTGGTTGAAGCCTCATATTTAGAGTACAGAGAAGTATCAGTCCTTTCTTCTATGAAAGCATCACTTCATTAAGTTATATTAATAACCAAAGAGGACAGACCATCACCTCTCTATCATTACAAACATCCTACAATTTAGCAACAATTTTCAAAAGGGAAGTTCATAAGACCATCCCCCTGTATTATAGAATAATAATAGCAGCATGACATGAAAATCATTCAAATGTGTCTAAAAATGTAAAAAATAAGCAAATTGAAGAAACCAATTATGAGATGCACACATTTAGGGCTCCTACAAAGCATGTATGAAGTTTCATTGAATTCTGTCCTTTGGTTTTTGAGATGTAAATAAACCAAACCTCCCGTCAAACCTGTTATGTATGTACAGACAGAGGATGACCCAAAATGTCCCTTTGGTTCAGAAGGAGCAGATAAGCTGTGAGCAAACAAACCCACAGCTGTGAATTTACAGGAGAGGTTTGAGGAGTGTCCCATGGACATTTCTTTTATTTGCAGTAAAACTGGTTGCTGTTTGGATTCCATTGACACTGCTGAGAAGAGCCACCTTTAAAACTTTGCAATGCTGATGCTAAAAAGTTTGTGGAGGAATATTTATTTAGTGCGTGAAGGTTCAGTCTGTTTTTTACACAAGCTATTGTTCTGGGGACTAAAAGACATGCAATGCAGTATAATCCACTCTCATACACAACACATAATGTACAGTGAAGCGTCTTTTGTGCTGTAATCGATCTCTGTGAACATAATGAGGCGCAGCGAGACTGATGAGACCAGGCAAAGCAGGTCAGAGGAGCAGTAAAAATACATTCATTTTTATCTTAATTACCACAGTGAGTCACTACCTAAGCTTTGGGGCTGTAATCTCCCTGACATTTGCTTTTAATGCCAGACATAAATAATACAGACCTTCGCACACTGCTTTTGGATCATCACAGTTTGAAAATATACTTTTAAAAAGTTCAAACTCTTGAAGTGAAGTGATAATACATGGGAAAATAAACAGCATTTATTGATGGATTATCATTTGATTTACAATCTCATCTTCTTTACACATGATTGCACTGTTAACAGCTGGTTACAGCTTTTACATACAAATGTATTCATACATTCATACAAAATGTCAGATGATGTTTGTTCTTTGTGTTTCTGGAAACAGGACATGTTAACATGTACATCTTATTTTACAGATAAACATCAGTTTAAGTATTTAACTGCAAGAAAAAGGGTCTTCTCCTAAAGCTGGGCTGTCAGTGCTGTAGAAACACAACAGAGAGAGAAACAAATACTTTTGGGACAACAAGAACAGCTGAAACACAACCAACAACAACCAGAACTTTTGTAGACCTATGCAGTTCACATTCCGACATCACTGGAGCCCAAATCTCACAACACCCCGCCGCCTTCAATTAGGAGGGTTCAAAAAGAAGGCTTCTGACGAAAAGGTCAGGCCACCTTTTGCTGTTGAAAATCATTGGCTGCTAAAGATCATGACATTAAAGGTATGAGCAGAGAGGCCATAAGAGAGCGACAACGAGGAAGAACAGATGAGGCAAAGATGGACAGATGGGAATAGAAAGAACAATAGAGTGCCAGAGGATAAAAAGAGGACCATGAGAAAGAGTGAAGGGCAGGTGGTTGACATTAAGAACAGAATATGACAATCAGTGTTGGAAGAAATACTCAGATTACCTTAAGTTAAAATAATAAAAATACTTATACACATAGCATGTATAGTATGCATTATTGGTAGTCTGACAAATGAATATGGAAACAGGAAAAAAAGACATTTTAAAGTCTCCTCTATGATTTCTGACTTGCAGGTAGGTAGCTATGCTCTAACAGATAAAGAAGGTTCAGAGTTAATGTTCATTCAAGAAGAAACCCCAAAACTAGCAGAGCAGCAGTGGTTTTTCTGGGCTGGGCTTTTCCTTTAGTTTTGTATTCCACAGACCAAAAAAGTTCCATTACAGAACCTTTACGTCTGTTTCACTGCAGTGTTTACTGTCCTACTTTATGTGTTAAAAACCAGGTTTGAAAGCACAAACTGTTGAGCAACATTTTGCCATAAAATCAATTGTCAGCCCACTGTGAAATGAGGCCGATGTGCTGAGGGCTGAAGAATTAGACATACTGCATGTCGGCTAACGCTGCGCTAACAGAGACTCAGTGGAACCAAATGATTAGAGCAGCAGACAAACCCTGCAGAGCAAAGAGTGAGGAAGTGATGTGACCTACTTTTATATGTGTAGTTCTCTTGAACTGTCAGTGACTGTATGGTCCTATGGATGTACACAGTAGGTGATTTGTTAATTTTATGCATTTTTTTTACACCACCCCTTATCATATTCAGGCTTAAACCAGAATGGGACTCAGTACAACACATACGGTGCACATAAGGCCGCACAGTCCGTCACGGTTCTGTTTATCTTTTCTGACCCATGGCCCACCCTTTAACAAAGTTTCCAGGAAATTTAAAGTTTTGCATAGTTAGGTAACATGTAGGAAAATGTCTGTCTCTTTTCATTAATAACATTGCATGTTAATTTAGTCACAGCTAAGTTTAATGATACTGACAAACATTTTCTAACCCTGTAAAAGTGTCACTTTACAAGTTAAACATTGTGCTGGACTTTACATAAGTATTATTAAAAATGTCCTGGACTAATTGTTTACAGATTGATATTTGACCACATCCTTTCACCTGTAAGTAAAGCTGGACATAAATGTGTTTTCATTATGAACCTTCTTGAATAATTTGAACCTCGTCTTTAACCTCTTGTCTTCTCTATGAAAAGCTTTTGCAGGCAGCATTTTGATGATCACACAAACCTGTCAGTAGAAGCTAATTATGCTTTCTGGAAGAACGGAGGATCATGGTGGTGTATAATTACTGTAAACACTTCCGAGTCTAATTACAGTTAGCATGCACCAGTATGCATAAGTGCTTCAGAAAGGTTGTTGGGGGACATTTTACACGTTTAGCAAGCACAAATATATATTATCATGATAATTTTGTATCTGAAAGGAAAGGGGAAGGTCAGGGCAAGTTTTCAGTCCGTAAGCTTTCAGAGATAAACAGTGCTTCCATTTGTTCCATAAAATGCATGTTGGGTGGAGCAGTGATGGAAATGAGGCCTTTAAGGACAAGACAATAATGAAGCACTCAGTGTGAAGTTCATATAATGTCTCCACCCACATTTCACCATCCAATTTTCATGTGCGAAGGCAACTATTATCCCCCTCCAGCGATGTAACCAGTTTTCTGGAACTTTCTGATTGGGTAAAGTCTTTACAGGGGAAAACACCTGAGTGTGCAGCCTGAGGCAGGTGGAAATAACTGGCAGCCCACCGTCAGCAGTTGGTGAAAATGCTGACCAACACAAAGCACTCCATCAAAACCCAACATTAAAGAATCCATTTTGTGAAAAACAAAAGTAAATTGTATGAAGGACTGGATGACGGAGAGAGAAGCATGGGGGGTAAAACCACCTTTGTATGAGTTGCTGCTATGGTGGAAGAAAACTAATAATAATGGTGTTTAAAGCATTTCATCATTTGTCAAAGTAACAAGTGAATACTGGCTCTAAAGAGGCTATAATCTATCAAATATACATAATAATAATATATCATATATATTATGTGGGAACAAACAATGTGGAAGGTGTCTCTGTTAGTGATGAACCGATGATGATGAAGATCACCTGACTTCATCCTTACCTGCACATCCAAATGTGGACAGCATTAAATGACATGTAAAAAATAGAGATGACCAAAAGCGAAGAAATCAAGTCACATGATGACTCGAGTCAGACTCGAGGCGGAAACTAGAGGACTACGATAACTATATACAGACCAAGATCTTTATGAATTTAAACTCATTCAATAAGTTCAATGAATGAATAAACACAAATATGTTAATGAAATTCTCAATGAGCACAACCTGAACTGATTATTGAGTCTAATGATTTAGGATCAATCAGATGTATGATTTTTTCCCCCATGTTGCTCTAAACACTATATCTGTATTTATGTGTGTGTCTCTTTGTCTCTCTGGTAACCGTTTGACTCTAATACGACACCTGCTGGCAGATGAGCACCACTGCAACGTGACCCTGATTCTAAGGTGTGTTTGAGTTTGTGTGTGTATTCATGTGTTTTTCACTGATGGCTCCAGTGCTGAGCTGCTTTCTGGTGGGAGTTGGCCTCTTAGATTTATTTCTGCTGGTAGTTATTACCATCCTGTGCAGACAGAGGAGAAGGAGGTGGACACGCGGTTGTAAATGGTATTTTGAAAAAATACAAGTTTCTGCATAAACATTCAGTTTTTCTTTTTCAAACTCCTTTGATAAACTGTTTGCCGTGAGTGTTTTTCAGCCGTGCTTGTTGCGATAAAACCTTGTTTTACTGTAAACTGCAGAGATCTGCATCTTTTTCCAGCCTGAAACACAACTTTTATGACATAAAATCCAGGTCTTATCTGCTCCTTTAAATGTCAGTCCGGATATTTTTCCTGAAAATCAGGAAACTGAAAACAATGAGTCGTTCATGATGAGAGTAAACGCTGCAGTAAAGTGATGATTTCCTGCTGGGTAAATGTGAAGCATCTCCTCATGATATTATTGCAGCTACAGTGGAGTTTCTGATGAAAAAAAAAGCAACTATCTTCCTGATCATTATCCTGTACTTTCTCAAATAAAACGTGGTAATCAGTTCAAAGCTGGGCCTCTGATAATGGTCGAGGTGAGGTCGACAGACAGATGAAGGTTGGTCACCAAACAGAGACTGAGAAAAAAACAAGGATGCATTGCCTTCTGGTGCCTGTCAAGCCAGTTGAGCATAATGTACCGTTCTTCCATCTTATTTAAACTAGTACAGTGTCCTTTCTAAACACATGACAGACGCTAACGTTATACTGTGTTAAGCATCAAGCAGCCAAAGTAACAAGCAGTCAATGAGCGGCAGCAAGTAAGGACCGGCTGGACATAGGAGAGGACACGCCAAACGCATCCACAAATACCTGAAGTGGAAAATCAGTACTTTTACTTAAGTGTTTGACTTAAAACATATACCGGTTTTATTCCCTACTTTATTCCCTATTCAGCCACTATCTGTGTTTGTGTGTTAATGTCTCAGCCAACTGGTTTTTGTGTCTTATTGTAATGGACAGAATTAGCAACAACTGAAGTAGCCATGGGGTCTCATGCTGTTTAAGTCTTGTGAAAATCAGCCCAGTAATCCTCCTAAATAACCAACTAACCAACCAACCAACCAGCCAACCAACCAACCAACCAACCAACCAACCAGCCAGCCAGCCAGCCAACCAACCAGCCAGCCAACCAACCAACCAGCCAGCCAACCAACCAACTAACCAGCCAACCAACCAGCCAGCCAACCAACCAACCAACCAGCCAGCCAACCAACCAGCCAACCAACCAACCAGCCAGCCAGCCAACCAACCAGCCAACCAACCAGCCAGCCAACCAGCCAACCAGCCAGCCAGCCAGCCAAACAACCAGCCAACCAGCCAGCCAGCCAACCAACCAGCCAGCCAACCAACCAACCAACCAACCAGCCAGTCAGCCAGCCAACCAACCAACCAACCAGCCAGCCAACCAACCAGCCAGCCAACCAAACAACCAACCAACCAGCCAGCCAACCAGCCAGCCAACCAACCAAACAACCAAACAACCAAACAGCCAGCCAACCAGCCAACCAACAAAACCTCTTTTCCTCCTTCCAAGTAGTGTTGCCGGACTGTCTTTTCTTCACCTTCTTTATTTGTATCTCTCTTTCAGTCCTGTCTACTATCTATTCACCCTGTGCAGCTCATAGCCCATCATCAATCTTATCTGTCTCACGTCTTCCCAGACTGTCGCATCTCAAGCTTTATCCGACCTGTCACGACTTCTATAAGCTGCTTCTCAGGCTCCAGCTTTCTCTCTCCATCTCCCCTACTTCTTTTTTTAACTTTTTTTTTACTGTTTGTGTATTTCATATCTTTTCTCCATCCTTTTCCTCTTATCTCTTCCTCTGAAATATCTACCTTATCCTTCTCTCTTTATCATTTCTCCAACCATCCCTGTGTTGGGACCCTGAGAGTTTCTTTTCTACCCTCTTCTCCATGTGATAAGGAGCCCAGGTGGCATGATGGATTTTAGTCAGGTCAGGAATATTTAGCTCCTGGGCAACAGCAGCATCTGGATCATGCCGGATAAGCAGGTCAGATGGAGTCAGTGTCTATGCAGAGAAAACAGCTGACAAGGAGCAATAAAGGTGCAAAGGCTCGGCCACCCAGAGATAAATGTATCTCTTGTTTTTATGGAGAAGACGAGGTGGTACTGGGGAAAATAAGCCATTTCCCTGTGAGAACTCAAGAGTAAGAATAAGGAAAGTGGGGAAGATCAGGATCAGTCATTTTATCTGACAAGTATGATAAATGTGTGGGAATATGCCTGAGACGCAGTGGCACAGAGAGGTTTCCCTGCACACGTGTCTGAAGGAGGACGAATCGGATTCCTAAAGAGCAGCAGGTTGGATATAGGTTTACAGCACGGTTAGTGAGCATGGAGAGCTGCTCGAAATCCATAAAATGTCAAATAAGCCACAGGAGACACACAGAGGATTCAAGAAATTAGAGGTCAGAGATACAAGACCTTGGCCTCCTTGGGATGATTGAACCTGGCTTTCAGTGCAATTATTTATAAGATCAGAGTTGAGTCAGTACAAGTCTGAGCTGCCACCATGTTATCTGCACAAGTGTAGTTTTTACATTCCTACTGTTTTTCTATTCACAATGTTTTAACTCTCAACATTGTCTCACTTCTGATGTTACTGACATCTTGGCAATTTGCACCATGACAGTCCTCCTGTGTGAGCTACCAGCAGTTCCTGTTTGCCCTGTAACCTTGGATTTAGAAGCAACATAACTCGATTACTTTCAATAGTGACCAAGGAGGTTATAGTTTCACCTGCATCCATTTGTTTGTTTGTTCATTTGTTAGCAGGATTGTTAGGATAGGGCATGGGCCTGGAAAAAATCCATTAAATTCTGGTATTAAATTGTGATAATTCAGACGAGCTAATCAAACATGTGAGATTGTTGAGCTGTGACAGTGATATGCACTCTGTGGAGCGCCATTCTAGTTTGTTGGTTTGATTGTTTGTCATTAGGAATATGAAAAATTACAGTTTGAATTTTCCAGGAAACTTAATGGAAAGATTGGGGATGGGCCTGGAAAGATCTTTTCCACAAACTCTGGTGCGGATCTGGATGGGATGGATCGATATGTTGGTTATACCTTTCCTTAAAATTGCAAGGTAGGGCACTTTTCCCTAATTTCTATAATTAATTTCTAACACATAAAGGTGGTCCAGGACCAGATAATTATGTCAGATCTGCTGGATCAATACATTGATCTTTAATTAGTTATTGTAGGGGTGAGAGCTGGTCATGTGTAGGACTGTCCAGCCTTGGTGGAGGTATGTGTTCTACTCAATGCCATAGTTAATTGTGGTTTTTAAGTGGATGAATGTTTTCTTCAAGGGGCAGAGGAGAAACTGATATCTATGGAAGGTTAAATTATGGTACAAAAGGTACTAAGAGGACATTAAGTAGATTAACTACATCAACTAGTCCCAGATGGATAAATGGTCCAATATGTCAGTTGATAGTTGATTATTGTAGATATTAATGTATCAGCATATTGGCAGGTAAATACGACATGTCAGGGCAGAAATGACAAAGATATGTCTGAGGATCATTACTCTCTGTTCATGCTTGTGTTGGTCAAAAATATACAATTTTCTATCCTGTTAAATAGAGTGGATTAGTTTAATCAGACATATACTTGTTAAAAATGACTCCTCTTGGACATTTGTTGGTGCTAATGGGTTTGGAAATGATGATTTGGGCTGGAATTTGTTTGTTTTATTCAATTTCCACATTCAAGATAGACATAATACCACATTTTCTTCAAATAATTAAAACTCTAAATAACAAAGACAGTGTGTCTCTATGAGATGTCAGCTACAGGCACAACCCTGAACCCTGACTCGACGAATTCATTTGTTTTATCATCGTATCTAAGAATCACATCACTCTGCTGCCTGTGGATCACAAAGTCCACCAGCTGATACCACCCTCCTCCTTTTCTACTCTGTTTTCATCACATCCACACAGACAAGAAACAGCTGCAGGCAGTGAAGTGTCTGCGCACATCTGAAATTACGTGTTTCACTGTTAGGTGGTGGATTTGTTTTAGGACTCCAGACGCTTTGAACCGCTGCCAAAACCACTGATGCTGCACAGGTGGCATAAAGTGTACTCTTGAATTTATTAGGACAGACTAAACAAATGATTCACCTTGTAAAATAACCTTCAGTCTGGCACCAGAATTAAACAATAAACCAGAAGTAATTTTCTCTCTCTGTGTAATTAAATCAGCACAGATTTTGGTTAGAAAGATAAGCCCATTATAGACCATCTAGTTTAATTGTAGTCCTTAAACATGAACATCAACACTGGTTGGATATGAGCTCCTGTTGTTCACGATGCAAACTGCATTTTTGGTGCTGAGATTAAAAAATGTCTCAGAATACAAACGCTACAAAGTTAGTTAGATCATGAAACAAAAAGTCATTCAAAATGAATGATGATGAAAATGATGATGAATGATTTTGTGAAATAAGCATGTGGCCTGTTTTGTCCCTGCCTCTCAAAGAACTGGAATCATTTTGGGGCTGTCAATAGAGATATCAGCTGTTCTCATCCTCTGGTCACGTGTCCAATAGCACAGTGACACATCTTCATTGTTAGCCTATCATCTTGCTGCTGTCATTTTAAATATGATCTCTATTCCTCTTGAAAGAACCTCTCGTTCCTTCATGCTGCTGTAATGCGCTGTTCCACCTCCCCTTCACCGCTTAGTCTTCGTATACACACCAACTTCATAGTTTCATCAGACTCATCAGTCTCAGCAGAGTCATCAGCCGCCACCACCACCACCACCACCACAGTGTCTGGACTCCATGTCTGGACTAACAAATTATCACATATCATTTGCTATCGTAAATCATCTTTGCTTGAGCCACTAGGTGAAATTACAAAACCTTTTCAGAAAAGGTGTTTCAACCTCCAATTAAGCAAATTAACTCTCTTTCAAAGGGTAAATACCACCTCAGGAGAACATGAAATTTTTTCTGCCTAATTAGAAAAGAATCTTCAAATTTGGTATATTCTATCAATGGATTCTGATGTGATATGTTAAGAAAAGCATAAAAACATATTTATGGATGCATGGCTATCGTTGTGTAGCTTTTTAGCATTTACCATCGTCTTGTAACTACGAGTTACTATATGGCCACAATAGCTACTGTTTACAATGAACTGATTGTGATGCAATCTGATGAACAGATGGTTTCATAAACAGTATGTTCTTTGTTTTAAAAAGAGTTTTTCTCTGTGTCTCTTTCATTGATAGTATTATCTTGCTCTATTACAACATTGGAAGTGAAAGGAGCATTTCTTTGGTCTGAGGCTACAACAAGATTAGGATCAATGAGAGATATATGGAGAGCATCCAAGCTGACTGGAATTTAGTGAGAGCCTCGTTTCAAATAGAATAGTATAATCATAAATATGAAAAAAATGCCTATTTGAAGATGATATAAATTAAAATCATTAAGAAATGTAGCATGTTTTTAAATCAATCTTTCCTTGAGTTGTTTCTCTGTATTTCTTGGATAGCTATCCGTGTTTTTAATGCTGTTATTTTAGCAATAGCTCAAGATAAGAGCTGTTTTTTCAGGCCTTTATCATAAATCTCCATGTTGAGTTTTTTTAGTTCAAGGCTTTCAGGCAGCGCTGTCAGATCTGCAGAGCTCTTAATTTGGTCTGACTGACACATCAACTCCTGCAGCGTACTTTGACTTAACTTTTCAGCTTGGGACGTCTAGAAAAATAAAAAAAATAACGCCTTGACCAGGAAGGCATAACCTTTAAATGTTTCAGCCAGGGACCACCAGAAATGAGAGAGAGTTGTTGTGATACTCCAGGACTATATAGAATGAAAGCATATTTCATTTTTCACCCTCTGGTTCTCTTGAATGAGCCCCACAAGCTTCTTTGAGTAAGTCAATCTAACAGTCATAACTTACTTCATGCATGATTTATTTAATGCAACTTTCTCACAGAGTGGAAGATCAATTACATTTATAGCTCCATTTGTCAAAAACTTTCATATTAGCAATGCATCAAATGACTGTGTAATGTGAAGGGTTGCTTGTAGTGATGAGCCCCCAGAACATTTTCATTAACTCTGCAGCTCTGCAGCACTTTTGATCTTTTTCAGCTTGTTTTGGTTTTAAGGCATATTCACTGAGTGAGTCACTCTCAGCAGAAACGCAAGACTTGAAAAATACTCAATAAAAGCACAAGAAAGGTCACACATCCTGAAGAATAGCGTTAACATAACTTACTTAACTTACTTCTACTGTCTTTCATTGAATCCTGAGTATTTCATGTTTTCTTTTTACGATACCATTTTTTTAAAGTACTGCTGTGATAAAAACATTGCTTTTACAAACATTTTCTCCAAATCACCATACAGAAAAGAAGAGAAAATTCGAGCTGTAGTTACAACAAATCAGTAAAAGTGACAAAATATCATCATATCAGCATTGTCATAGTGAGCCGTTAGCATTAAGCTCAAAGTAACTCACAGATCTGATCGTCTTAATCAAGAAATGGCATTTTGGAGCTAAAACAACTAATTATCTAGCAGAACATACACTTAATGATATACATATATATATACTTAAGCTGATTTATATAAGTGATACAATAGAAAAACAAGGCTATAACCAAAGGGCTAACATTACGTTTCTTTATTAAATCATGTATTTACTTTGATTTATAGTGAACACTGCACCAGTCAGCAGCAGTGGGAAGTTCAATGTACTACTGGTTGTATTCAGAGGTTAAAATATGTGTGGATTTATACTGGATATTTTCCAGTTTTCCAATGTTTCCTGGATGAGTAAAAGTGAGACCAGTTTCTAACAACAAACACAAGTGAGAAATCCTCATACATATATTTCACTTCACAAAGAAGCCTGACTCTAATCTTTCCTCAGACAGTGATCTCCCTCTGAGCAGCAAGTCCAACACAAACAGATTGTTTTTCAGCCTCCCCCCTCGTCTCGACTGTACCCTCCTCTTCTTGTCCATCCCTGCAGTGAGGAATGAGGTTTTAAGGGGCCGCATTACAATTTAATGAGAAGCAGGAGGCGATGGGCAACCTGAACTCATCCTCAATGCATCTGCCTCACTGAAAGGAAAACACCACTCAATATGACAACTGTGTGTGTCGTTTATCTGGTCTCTCCAAGTCACAACACAATGACGGGGCAGCGCAGAAGCCAAAGTCATGCATCACACGTGGATGATGCTTTAAAAAAAGGAGACAAAAACATCAGAAAGTAACTTTGACAGAATGTTTAAGTAGCAGCACTGCATCACAGAGGAAGTTAGATAACAGATAACACACAGCCAGATGTCCTGATGAACAAACATATGACAAGGTGAAGATGCTGAGCCACAATGTGAAGTGTGTTATTTTTTTTAGGTGGAGACACTTTCAGCCACTTGCACTACATGGCAAAAAGAATGTGGACACCTGCATGAAGTATTTGGTCTCCCAAACATCACAGCTGAACCCGGTCTCATTCCCAGGATGTCAAATCCTGCAGTTTTGGCTCATTCCAAGCTTTAATTGACCTCCAATGGAAACAATGTGAGACTATCAGAGCTTCTGCACAGGGGGACGTATAGAAGTGGTGATTCATACACACTGATACACACAGGAGAACAGAGTTTGTGTGCCTGTGTGAAAGCAAACACACAACAGACATGCTGCACATTCAGAAATGATGTTTCATGAGCCGTTGCAAAAACATGGAAATCCAGAATCACTTTTTTACAAAGTAGGTTTCACAAAGAATTGTTTTGCTTTGGTTTGGCACTTTAAAACTTCAACAACTAGAACAGTCTGTTTAACTTGCCTCGCTGATGCCAGACAAATATGAGCTAAAAAGAAAAAACATTTTACCCCAAATGTGCTCTGGAGATCTGCTTTACTTCCTCTCCCTCACTCTGCCCTGCAGGCTTTAAAAACAACAAACACACTACCCATCATGCCATATGTTTGGTGTCTGACTCTCAGCACAAACACATATGGTGTGTTCAATGTCAACGGAGATTTGTTTTTACCAGTTAGCATTTGTTTGGGTCTAAAAAAGGAGCAATTAATGCAAAGATAAAGACTCCAGCCCCGTTCAGACAGAGCTTTCATTACAGGCCTGTTGCGCCTTTATCCCCCCCCCCCCCCCCCCCTCGTTCTGTTCTGACACAATGAAGATGTAATGGGTTGTCAGTTTGTTCCATCTCTGGGACGCCTGAGGAGGTGTGGCGGAACACGTGTGATGTTGTAGTAACATGTTCAGGTGTGCGACCGACCCTGGGGGGGGTTTAACTGTGCAGTAGCAACAGGAAGTCTGTTATCTGAAGAATAAACACAGACAATGACTGTTTAACTGGGGAGATAGTGACATATGTCAGCTTTTATGCAATAGGCTCCATTATTTGTAAATTGTCATAACTTTGAAAATATACTTTTCTGTGTTCAAACATAAAGAGATGATAGTTATCTATCATGACTGGAGCTCTTCATCTATCTTAGATTCTTCATCCCCACAAGTTTGTGTTGGAATTTTCTGTTTTCCATTATTTCTTTTAATTCAAGTTTACTCATGGATCAATAAAATGCTCCCTGCTGTATTAACAGGATGCATGGAGAGCCATTTATTTAAAGTTCTGACTACTTCTGGGCACTCTGGTGGTTGTCCATTATGCGGCTGCTGCTGCTGATGATGGTGATGATGACAATCAGGATTTGGCTGCAACAGATGGCATGGCCATATTATGTGTAATTTTATTTTCTTGAATTTCTCCAGCCATGACAAGAGAAAAGATGCACAAATAAAATAAAAAATGATGACAATCATGAGGCTGATGATTATGATAGCAATTATGGAAATGGTCAAAAAGTACATATTGTAATAATAACTTTAAAAGTTCCACAATAATGAGTCGTAGATTTTCATGCCAGCAATCAATTTGTCAAACAGGCCTCCATGTTTGAATGTCTCCATTAGAACAAAATCATAATGCAATTTTCTCTGGGTGAGTTGTCAATGAAAACTGTTCCAGACAGACTTTTATCTCTGATCCTAAATGAGGGAACAAAGATATTTATAATTACAAATAATGACACACTCACATCTGAATATTTTTGAAGTATTAACATGAACATGCAGGAATAGAAAGAATATAAAGATGCCCAGACGCAAACACACAATCATAAACACACATCTCTGGGAGCGCTTGTTGAAGGGCTTCTAGCCATGTCGTGATGGAGCAGCTGGGTGGAGTCTGGGTGGAGTCTGTGCAGAACTTTTTTAAAGTTTCCAGGTCTCAATCAAGACATTCAGAAAGTTTTACCACAACCCACCACATTTCCTTTAGATGCTATTTAGACTCTTACATCCTCCTTACAGAGTAAATTAATTAACATAAATTAACCTGACCTTCAGTTCATCCAGAAATAAAGACCACAAATAGCCAAAAATGATAAGGTCAAAATAATGTTTTTCTTTTCTGATGAGATTAAAATTAAATCTATGCACCTCAACAAATAATGAAAGTTAAATATTATTTATTCAGCGTACATTTTGTGCCATAAAGGAACCCAGCCTATGTAAGTGTGACACACAGCGCTGTGGCAGCTATGAGCTGCCAGTCCTCCTGATGATTGCCTTCATGGTCATTATATTAGTAGCTGAAAATTAATGTGGTGATGACAAGAAGGATTTGTTGGACGGCCCTTTTAACAGTGCTCAGCAGCTCTAACAGTGTCATTAGCCTGAGGCGAGTTTGTTCATTAAAAGGCTGCAGCGCAGAGACAACACACTTGTGTGAAAACCCTTTTAGGATCTCAAACGGTCTGAAGTTTCTGCTCTTGGTTTTCAAACCCATTATTAAACTCCAGCATCAACTTTATATCTAACAATTAAGCAAGATCTGTTCTTCCAGAGCTGCCAAATAAAGTCAAGCTGATTTTATTTATATTAAGTGTTAAGAATTTCCAGTTCTTCTCATCCTACGATGTCAGGAAGCAGGTAAAGGCTCATTTATGCTCCATCTACGTATGAAAATAGATCCGTCCGTTTCAAATGTTGTAGCCGTCGTGACATCGATACGTCCACAAGATAGGAGTGAAGAGTCAAAAGTTTCACCAACAACAAAAATGGTGATGTAGAGGCGGCTGTGATTCTGAACGTAGTAAAATAAAAAGCAGTAACGATGTAGACCGTGATGGTCTGTGAGACTATTAACAGTCAAACCTGGTCAACCGGCCACCTCTATAAGACAGCCCCTGCTCACAATGACTGCTTTTTCACTCCCCGTTAACATACACTTCCTGTATAAGACGCCCACCTGTCCAACGTGACTGTGACCAGCACATTTAGAGACCCACAGGCAGCCAATCACCGCTATACGCAGTGAACGCAGGTACTTCTCTTGTTCAGCCTTAAATGTAAACAGTGTAAAGTGGTATAAAGTAGGACTTTCCCAGGCAGCGTTCAGTCATTTACCTTCTCAGGAGAAGGAGAGAAGACTTGGACAACTGCAAAAACATGAATTGAAAAATCTCATGATTTGGTCTGCTTTCTCTAGAAGAAGACCACCTGTCCAATGTGGTCACTGTTCTCCCTTGAGTGGTCTTTATAGACAGGTTTGACTGTACAAGTGTACTAATATGTACGAAATGTACAGACTCAGTGTCAGTCAGTATCCGTCTTTAAAGGGAAACATAAATGGGCTCAGCTAAAAAGGGATAAAGTTCCTTGCTGCAGCTTTTAATACTTTTGTTCCTGAGAGAAAATTCAACCTGAAGACATATTCCTCAAACTGGTTTATTGATGACAACTGGACATTAAACGCCGATATCAAAAGGGTGAATTAGACATAAGTCCACGCCTCTAAATGAGGTCATGCTAAATAATTTGCAAGACTAATCAAACTTTCACTGATAAATTTCTCAACTCACCAAACTGTCACCAAATGATGGCTCCATGAGGGAAAAGCCCCACAACAGGCTCATCTTCAGACTGCTCCTCAGATCCCCGGAGACTCACATTTAGCCCACTAACTGCAAATGGAAAATGGTCTAACTGCAAATTGAATGTCGCCTAACAGAGGGGTCTGGTGTGAGAGACGGTAAGAGCAGCAGGTTGACTTCCTCCAAGGGAAAAAGTTGCTGGGGCAGCATCTATTTTAGAGTTCACAAATGAAGGATAGTCCTCAGATGAGGTGTGTGTATGTGTCCTGGTTTCCAGAGTGAACAGTCAGATCCAGACTTTTTGTTTTTCATGTAGCTCAGAGAAACCCTTCTGTGAGTGTGTGTGCGGACGTGTTTGGCTGCTGTGTGTTTTGTGTTTCCATCCCCTGCATGGCAGACATGGAGCCTCTTGGCTGGGTTTCCTCTCTCTTTTTCTCTCCCCACATCTCAATCCCTGCAGGCCTTGTTGTTGCTAACCACGACCACAAACAGACTGCAAAACAAACCCATAAAACAATATCAGATCATTACCAGACACACAAACAACACGTCTCAGCTGAACATCTTGTTTTGTTTTTAATAAAGCTGTCATGAAGCAATCTCACACTCGGCTGTCAGGAGACTGAGACCAGGCTGCAAATTAGAAGTCAAACCAGCCACGTGTCGCTCATGGGGCCCCCTTGGTGTCCTCTCCAAACAAGAGTCAGCTGAAGACCCCGCCAAAAGGCATCAGTGAATGACATATGCTGCATTCCTTTGGTGGGCATAGAGTAGTGTATATTGTTCAGGATATATGCTGTGGAGAAGACGACCAACCTTCAGAGTCACCTTAAAATCGACTTTACACGGAAAACTAAAAGAAAAAAAGAAAAGGTAAGTATCAAAATGTACAAGTACTTATCATGGTTAATTTATGTGCAATGTTGGTAAAGCAAGAACTCATAGTTTAGATGTGCTCCAGACACAATGACCACCCTTTAAAGTCACCTAAAACAACATCCATCTATTATCTGTAGCGGGTTGTCCTGTGCAGGGTTCCAGGCGGGGGGGCTGGAGCCTAATCCATCTGGCATGGAGTGAACAGTGGAGTACACCCTGGACACGTCCCTAAAACAACATGTTTCCATCGAAACAACAGACACTAAATTTTGTATGAAATTTAAACTATCAAAAGCCACTACTTCTTATTATGGTTAATGCATGTGTGAGGTTTGGGAAAGCTACAACGTAAAGTTTTCCAGATATGCTCTGACAAGCTGACCACCATATTTGCAGCTGATGCTCAGTACAAAAAGTGATTACGTACAGATGGACATACTGAAGACTATGTCCCCCTGTTATTAGATGGCCGGGGGGATGATATGGGACAATTTGGGGGAGTGGGGGGGTTGCAATGTTAGCCATGAGAATGTTTGGCCTACAGGGTTAATGTGACTTTAAGACTTGGCTACATGATTCATTCTTCTCATCTGGAACAATTACTAAAAAACCAAGGTGGGTTTAGAAAGTGAGACGACTCCTTTCTGTCTGAACATCCTCCTATTCTGCCAAGGGGAACAACACAGTGCTGCACCTCCACTTTATCAGCAGCGACCACATTCCTGCTGCATGAAGATGAATCGTGGAGGGGTTTCCAGTCACCCTGATGAGAGATGGGGGGCCAAACACAGCAGGAGAGGAGTAATCCTCAGGCTCCAGTATCACAGGGCTCTGGATTAATGTGGGAGCCATACGGCCAAGTTTAGACACAGGCATAGAAGAAAACCTTTTCTCCGGCTGCTTTCTGTGTGATAACTTCTCAATAGAGACGAGACCAATTCAACCAGCACCTTGCCTTCTTTCCATTTGTGAGGACTTAGAAGAAATGATCCAGTCGCTGGTTGTTTGAAATACAACACAGCTCAGAATTACATTGATTTGATTCAACAATCACAGATGAATTGTTGAGAATAATGTGCAATAAATGAAGCATGAACAGAGAGTTGTGAAATTGTTCCCTGTGTGCAGAGAGGAATCAGGAGGTGGAGTTCTCTGAATGAGTAACAATGCGATATTACACAACTGAATTACTGAGCCACATTATGCAAACGCTCAGGGCCACAGTGGAGGATTTTAACTTTAAAACTGTGAGCTGTTTGCCGTCACACAGAATCAGTCGAGCACAGCTGGGCTCAGACAGGTAGACGGTGCCTTCCAGGTAAATGAGGACCTTCTAACCTCACACAGCAACTCTGACAAATCGACTGTCGGCATCAAAACAAACTCATTATTGAGGATTGATGAGTTGGCTGACCTAGAGCATGAAAAACGCAAGTTTTGGATTAAAAGCATAATGTAATGTAATAGAGAAAATGACTATCTGTCTTCTGCAACATCAGGAAATGAACATGAGCAATGAAACAAAGACACGGTGGGACAGCTGCAGAGCTGTTTGTAAGATTTAGAATGAAACCTGCATAACGTTTAATGCATGTTTCAGCTGTAGCTGGTGGACTTTATCACTTAAGCACTCTACTCAGTGCCATTCTAGTTTTTTGTTTGATTGGCTGCAGCACATTTTTGCCACTTCTAATGTTCTAAACATCACAAAGTTGTTGCGTTTGGATGAGCTCTGAAAAGGCACTGCCTACAGAGGCAGCCACCTTCCAGCTGAGGAATGACGGTGGATAAAGCTTTTGTTTTGGAGATGCCAGGTCCAGACACAAACCTGACCACAGACGTTTGTCTTTGCCCGACAGGCTGAGTCCTTTTAGGGCCTCGAGGCTTCTGGCTCTTTAAGGTGGGAGCCTGCACTCGACCACTGAAGTCCCTTAACAGCAGAGCTGCTTCAGCCGACTCTACTGCAGCCATTCAAACACACATACACAAAGCATCAGACGCAGAGTGAATATAGATGCTCACTTGTTGTTTCTCAGAACCATTTAACATCTGCTCATCAGTTGGCAGTTTCAGAATGTAGCCATAAAAGCGTAGAAAGTATTCTGTATACTCTGTTACTCTCTCAACCAGATGCGCTCTCAGGTACTTCAGTTTGGCACTGAATGACTCAGCATGAATCAGACCTCAGGAGTACTGATTTGGTCGGTGCCCTTAAACGTTCAGTACCCAGCCCTTTCTTCACTTTTGGCTGCTGGTCAGACTGGAAATTCCACAGTTGATACCCTAAAGTGAGCTGTTTACCTGATATACATGAAATGAGAATGCAAAATATCCAACTTAAGCATCGGAGCTGCTAATCAGGTTTTTTTTACTACATATGATAACAACTGGAAGGACAGTTTAACTTTGACTAACATAGGGAGTAAATCATAATTCAAAATGAAATGAAAAAATACTGGATAACTTTTGGAAAAGAGTTTGAGAGTAACTTCATGAGAATATCCTACTCTGCTAAAGTAGTGGGTCACATTATGTTAAATGCCAGTGAGCTATAAAAGAGTTTTTTGTGTTTTTATGGAGACTCCAGAGAGGCCAAAGGATGACCATCCTCACCAGCAGAGTGACTGTAATGGTTGTTAGTGGAAACTATGAGCCACACTTATCTTTTTTTATATTAACAGTATATTAAAATGATCATACTGGAGCATTTCAGCGACTTTCAGCTCATTGCTTTGGTAACTTACTCGATGATTCACTCTCACCACTCATCAACCTTATTTCTAAAGGAAGCAAGGAGACATTTTCAGACAATAAGCTCTATTAAATCAACTGTACCCTTCCTGCTGAGCACTAAATGGCAGAAAAGGCAAAGCTAACCAAGAGTTGGTGAACACAGCTGCAGCGTTTAGCAGCTGAAGAGCCAGATGTTAGGATGAGCTTAAAGGAGAGTGAATATTCACCAGGTGGTGAGAAATATGGCTCTAAATGAAAGCTAATGCTGCTTTGTGTCTATTGGATGTTTATATAGGCAATTATTCACTGTTCATGTTCATCATATCAGCGTTACAATGGGACCATGTGTCAGTGTTGTGTTATTAGCTTGCTGTACTGCTGCGGGGGGGCGGCATATTTCTATCAACGTCTTTTTTATACAACAATGTAGAAATGTGATTTAAATGTTGCTGGAATCTGTAGAATCTCCTCTTCTGCATCCTTAGGGCTCATTAATACTCCCTCAACATTCGAAAATCGATATGCCCTTTTCAAACAACGTGTCCTACATGTTAGCATTGATGTTAGCAATGCTAAAAACAAGAGGGCAGTGAAGAATCACACGTTTTGACAACAACGACCGTAGCACCACTGGAGGAGGTTGTGATGTACCTAGTAAACAAAAAGCAGAGGCAGTGATGTGCTCTGCTGTGTCCGTGAGGCCCTAAACATGTGTTGTGTTTTGCTTGAATAATGGCTAAAAAATGCCCTCAGACCCCAAAGGGTGAGACACAAATAGACAGGAAGTGATGGGAGATGCACTGTTTTGTAATAACCTATATTGTCTCCTTGATATGTAATTCTTTTTGGAGAAACCATTGAGATCAACTCTGATGAAAAAAGTCATATTCTTAAACAAAACTGCAATAACAGTATTAACTGTATAGTTTCACTGCTTTGGCCACAGTATGTATGATAGGGAGACGAACTAATTCAACTCTTTACCTGCTAACAATAAGAAAAAAATGGAAATATTTTTCTGAAGGTTGAAGCTCCTCACATTGCAGCTTGTGTACATGCTAACTCGAACAGAAGGGAAAATGAGGTCTGTTTGGGGCACCGTGGTGCGAGATGACTTGCTGCTGCCCGCCTCACAGACACAATGCTGCTGTCCTGCATTGTCCAAACCAATCTGTTGCCTGCACCATTATCATGTGTCCTCCCACAAGATTGGAAATGTTACAAAAAAAGAAATAAACAGCCATATCTATTTTTTCCCCCTTGGTACAGGTATGGGATGTTCTTCAGCCACAGGCACATAAATAATGACTGAATCCAGGGAGGTTTTTTTTTTTACAGATATGAAAATAAACATAACCTCCATTCAGGTGCTGGAGGAACCTCTCATTGTGAAACAACAGCAGCAATCAAAAACTGCATGAACCGAAGAGGAAGGTGCATCGCTGGTTTTCTTGTCTCTTCTACACCAAATATGAACAACCACCCAAACATTTCATTTAAATATAAATATACATATTTTATACATATATACACACACAAGAGGTTAAATAGTGTGGTTGCCATTGTGTATGTGAATGCAACAAAACCTGACCTGGTCCTTTAGCAGACTTGTAATATGGAGAAGTTGTGTGTTGTGATTGAAACGTTGGACGGACTCGATGCTCAGAGAGAAAATGGCATCAGAGCACTTAAAGGTTGAGTGCAGGTGGAGCAGAACACTTTGCTCCATCTCAGATTTCCAAACAGTCACGGGTTTTGGCAGGAGAACGGTCTCAACATTATTCAAAGTGGCAGCCTGAATATTGGTGTCACTATGGAACCACACTGGGTCAACCTTAAAAAGCTGGTGGCCAAAGCTGGCCCAGAATAAAAACCTTTTTGGCTCGTCGATGTGACTGCCTTCAACGCTGCACTGCCCTATCAGAGCTATATAATTCAGCTTATTAGGCTGGAGGATTTACACTCAGTCATGTCCATTAGAGTCCTGAGGTCTCCATGGCAGCAGTACCAGCCACAAACCAGGGCGTTTCAAGACATATGGTGGAAATTCCTGTATTTTTCATATCAAAATAATTGTTGCAGAAATTAAAAATATGTCATGTTTTTGTGCAGCTTTACACCAAACATTAAACCAAACACTGGACACACCCAGAGGTCACATGGTCGACATTAACAGGATGTATGATGGCAGGAGATGAATTGAATTCTTGAAGGTTTTTACTGTGACACATTGGGCATTTATGATCCAGACTTTCCATTAAATTACAACCAAATTTGATCAACTGTGAGCTTATGTATTTTTTATTCTTTTTTTTACCTCCACAAAAGAGCCGATGTCATACATGTTCATTGGTTTGTTTGTTTGCAGGATTATACAAATCTGCTGGATCAGGATCTGTATCAGGATGGAAATTTGTTTTCCTTTTCTTCAACACTGTGAGATCATTTTTTTGGACATTTTTCCCAGTTCCACAAAACTCGGTGGGGCCTGGGCCAGGCAAGCTAAACAAGCAAATGTCGGATTGTTTGCTGGAGGTTTGTGCTGATTAAAAAAGAAAACCTCAATCAAATAGTAAAAAGCAAAAGTAAAAAAAAACCTTTTAGCTAAGAGGCTACAGGAAAGACTTAAAAAGACTGTAAATACGGTCTCAGGCCTCAGGAAAAGACTCCATATGAGCTGTATGGAGTCATTGTATGTTTGTTTTCAGTTGTTCTCTACATTTTAAAACAGGTCTCCGTCTTCTTCAGGTGTATTGGAAATGCTGGAACGCTGTTTTAATGCAAAGCTCCAGAGTAGTAACTTCTCCTGACCTTCCATTGGCATTGGGGTGAGTCGGCAATGACTGAATTTTCATTATTTTGGCTGCAGTTCCTTTAAGGCCTCGCTGCAGCAGCCTTCGTCTCACCTCTTTGCTCTCCTCGCATACTTCTCCATCTCAGACAGACTAGAATGATTCATTCTGCTCTTTCTGCCCCGAAAAAGAATAATTTACCCCACAAGTTGCAAAACCAAACACCCAGCTGTGTGTGTTTGTTTGAAAGTGATAAAGAGTCTATGTGTGTGTTCTCCTCGTTCCCTCAAAGCTGCAGAGACATGACAGAGGAACTGCGTGTGCCCAGTTTCCCACTTGGCTGTTTAGTTTGGCCCGTCTCTGATTGCTGCAGAATAAACAGCGGCCCTCACATTGATTCCTTCAATCACATTTGGCTAAGAGCCTCCGTGTCCCTCTGCTCTCTCATTTTCAGTTTTAATCATCTTTATCCTCAAGAACCACTTCATTATGTAAGGCTCTTAAACTGTAAAACTGTATAATTAGCTGTCTGTGTAAATAAACAGCGGCAGCATCTCTTTCCCCAGCCTCCTCCTGTTTTTTTCTGGTTTAAAATAATTCATGGAAATGCATCCAAAATGTGTTGATCTGTAGATATTTGCTCACACAGTTCAGCCTGACCGGACGTTTTCACCTCTGGATTCCAATTTACAATCAAGTGCATCCAGGCACAAGGAAAAACTTACAGCAAAGATAACAGAGCACGTCTGGCAGGGACCGTGTTTGGAAGAGCATCATCGCCTTCGAGGTTTGAAGGGAAGACCATATTTGGGCTGTGAGTTATGACAACTTTTAAGCGGAGGAGTAAATATTAAGACAGGCTGATGAAGGAGAACGGACAGTAGACGCTCCTGTGGAGGAGAGACGGTGAGCGATCAAAGAGGAGGACGAGCAGCGAGAGGCAGAAACGAGCGATTCTCATGGGTCGTGTTCACAGTGTAGCTAAATTCAGTCGTCTCTCCTCAGGAGAGACACAAATCCGGTTCAGTTCACACA
The DNA here is from genome assembly GCA_037577475.1 of Chaunax sp. Z400. NCBI lineage: Eukaryota > Metazoa > Chordata > Actinopteri > Lophiiformes > Chaunacidae > Chaunax > Chaunax sp. Z400. Next base: position 24,850,577 of record CM075201.1, read on the forward strand.
CAGTTCGGGTATAAAAGGATGAAAATAATGACTGCATTCTATCTCAAGGGTAAAAGCTTCAACAAAGTCAAGCCTGGACTGATTTCAGACCAGAGCAACTCTCTTACATTTTATTAATATTTTCCACTGCCGCTGTGAGCTTAAGACTTCGGTAAACACTTCGGTGCAGTGTGGAGCACTGTTGCCTCACAGCAAGAAGGTCCTGGGTTCAAATCCAGTTGAGGACCTGGGACTTTTCTGTGGTTAGTCTCCATGTTCTCCCCGTGTCTGTGTTGGTTCTCTCCGGGTTCTTCCTCCCACCACCAAAAACATGTCATATAGGTGTATTGGTGACTTTAAATTGACCGTAGGTGTGAATGTGAATGGTTGTTTGTCTTTCTATGTGATCCTGTGATGAACTGGTGACTTGTCCAGGGTGAACCCCGCCTCCCACCTATAGTCAGCTGGGATAGGCTCCAGCCCCAATTCATCTGTGGACAGTCTTACAACAGTTCAGTTCAGCTCCTGCATCTGTTTTGGAGTATAGGAGGTCTTATTACTTTTTTCCTTTTAAATGAAGAATTACATTCATATCTGTACTTCAGCCATCATAATAAAATCATTTGTTCTTGTTTTTGCTTGATTCATTGGAGCATCACGTCATGCATGTTTTAATTCTTAACAAGTTGATTTTCAAAGCATGAGGAAAGGACTGGGAATCAGTGGCTGTTCAAAAGGTATTAAAATTATATAAATATGTAAAATACACACAGTTTAATTTAAATCCACTGCTGTGAATCCTAAAAAAAAACTCCATTTCTCTCTCTGCTGTGTGCGAATGTGTGTGTGGCAAAGGATTACGAAGCATGGGATTACATAATCCATCTCAGCCTATCAGAGAGCATGACTGCTCTAACGTCATATGTTGATTTAAGACACACACACACACACACACACACACACACACACACACACACACACACACACACACACACACACACACACACACACACACACACACACACGCACACACACACACACACACACACGCACACACGCACACAGATGTAAGAGTACACACAGCTGGAGCTAGGTATCAGTTCTCACAGAAAAGCAGAACCAGCTGTCTGAATTAAACACACAGAAAAAAAGATCACATAAACACCCAGAGAGCCGCACACTCAAATACACACAGGCAGTCCCAGAATCCGAGGTATTCCTTGAGGTTTAAGAAGAGCTCAGTGACAGTGAGAACGTTCACATCCACCAGATGGATTATCCAACTCTCAACTTTTCAGTTTTTGACAGAAGTTCATTTAAACCCCTGAACGTAGCCGTTCTGAATTTTGAAGCATCGTGACTTAAAGCTTCTCAGCATAGAAACGCCAGCTCTCCTGCAGTCTGCTGCCACACTCTGTGTACGCTTATGGGAAAGTGTGATCTGGGGGATTTTTACAGTGACAAACGTGATGTCAGGGCCATCAGCAGCGAGAGCCAATGGGCTCTTTCATACCAGTGAACCTAGTTCACCCTTTTATTGTCGTATCTAAGAACCAAAAGAACTGAAACGTTGATTTTAATTACATATATTTTGTCAACAGGTTCCACGAAGTTTTATATGTTAGTAAATAGCAAAAATGTTAAATGCAAGAAAGGACATCTAACCAGGTGAATTTGTATTGCAGTAACAAGATAATTGTAAATAGTGCTAAATAAAATAAATTATTGTTCATCAATAAGAGATATTTATTTATTTCATCCAAATTAAATCATGTTGCATGGAATTAAATGATATATTTACAGGACACATATTACACATCTTTTTTAATAAATGTTAGAATGAAACCATTCAAATACTTTATAATTTATAATGTTACTAATTAGTTTGGCTAGTTTATTAAATTGAATATAAAATACTTTAAGGTTTCAGACATGATGAGCCAGAGCCTCAGGTTACAGTCACATCAGAAAGAGGCTCCATATCAAGCTAACATTGGCTAACTCGCTAGTGAGCCTGTTGGAAAAAACAGTGAAGGACAAAAATGTGTGATTAAAAACTTCAAAAGAACTGAAGGATATGTAAAAAAACAAAAAACATTTAAAAAAACATTTACCTCAACTAGAACGCTAACCTTAACCTAGCCTCATTTCACCCCTTAGCCTGAAATCAGCTGTTCTCCAATTGGGGATGCAGCTTTTGTTTCCAGTTGTGACAGCTGGCTTCAATTGAGTGTTCTGAAATGTTTCCCTGAAAGTAGCTCAAATCTCACACACATGCACACAAGCCACAAATCTACCTCCAGTCATATAAAACCAATCTCTGCAGCATCAGTTTAAGCACAAACCACAGCTCTGTGCGTCTCACTGATCTACTAAAGCCTCCTTTGTGACTGATAATAGTGATGAAACGCTGCCAGACACCTGCTGAGGAGGTTCAGTTCTATGAAGCTCTGACACCTCCTGTCCTCTAGGATCTGTCAGAGTTCTCAGTGAGGAGGTCATGCTGAGATTCCTGGAAGACTCCATTTAGCACCCCGAGTATCAACACACGAGTCACCCTCACAGTGTGCAACAAACACTGGAAAACACTCGACTTCAGTGATGTGTGAAACCACAATTAGTCACAGCCACAGTTCACACGATGGTTGTTTTGTGGAGCTGTCTTTCAACCATTTGATGGACAATAACAAGCAGGACCTGACTGGGAAATTATGACAGCTTTTGGAAGTTGGTTGAGAGATACTGAAGGATAAAGCCGATGTTATTTTATCTTTTTATTATGATCAAAAAATCCCCTGAGGAGACTTTAGCTAAGACTTTATCCTTCTAAAAAAGTCTTGCCTCTCCAGCCAAAGGCTAACGCAGTGAATGTAGCCATGCCATACTTTTTCATTGTTTTATAAACTGTTAAAAAAAAGTATTCTTACACTGTGTGACAACCTCCTTCTCTGCTATCAACAATGAGAAACAAGTACAGCCGTATTTTCAATTGCTGACAACAGATCAGTGTCGAGGCTCATTTATTCTAATTCTACATATGAAAATGAATTTGTCCATTACAAATGATGTATCCATTAAAGCCCACATACTTCCATCTGTCATTTACGTTGGCAATGGTGTTAAGCAGTACATCCACAAGAGGGCAGTGAAGAGTCAAACGATTCAACGACAACAAAAATGGTGACGATAAAGCAGGAGAAGCGGAGGACGTGATGTACTTGGTGGCAGTCTTTGGCTGACATTTGTCGTGTCTTTTTTTAAATTGTGGCTACGCTGCCAACAACCATTTTCCGCTGGTACTGCATTGTTTCGCCCGTATATGTAAGCTTTCAGAAAACATGCATAAACACGAACAAAATGAATGCAAAGCACGCTCCTGTATGTCCGTATCCGTTTGAATTTTTAACATGGAACATAAATGAGCCTTTAGGAGGACATCACTAGTTCCACAAAACACTTTAAAGTAGTCTTGATCTTTTGTGCATCCAAAGAAAGACTAAAAGTCTAAATTCTTTCTGAAGGAACAAACTTCAGCTGCAAGAGATGTTTTAAAAATGTCTGTAAAACTAACTCATCGAAACTGATATAGCAGCATAACAGCTACATTTTAATAAAAGGAGTGAAAAATAAAGAAATGCCAGTCCTGGATTAAAACAAACATATGAAAATTTGGTAGCTTTAATGACCAAATTTAACATATTGATACCTTGAGTATGTATATGACTCCCAACAACATCCAAGTTCTCAGGCTAGTGCAAAAAAACACTAGCATTACATCTGAAGCAATAAGACTTTTCCAGAAAACATACTACACCATGTGTGTATCAATATTGTATAATCAATATTTGAACCTTATCCCCCATTCCCCTGCAGAAAACAAGTCTTCATTGCTACCAAGATGCTGCTGCAGCCGCTGTGAACTCATTTGCAACCTGCTAATCATCTGAATAATCTACATTCATCATATCCCTACTCACCCCACAGCCGCCTCTCCCTCACACCCTTCCAGAAGACATCCCAAGCCTTGTTGGTGGAGTCTTTCACATGCTCACTGAAGGATCTCCGCAGCGGAGGTTTTACCGCCGGGATTTGAGCCATATTCCATACGTCCAACAGTTATGTATTCCCACTGAAGAAACCCGGAGAGTTTGTAGCCCATGTGGGCAGCATTCGCTCCGTCATGGCTCATGCAGAGGGTGTGTTTGACTTAAGAGTTCAGCAAAGTGAGGAAGGAGGAGCAGGGGGAGGAAGAGGAGGCAGGGGGGCTGATACTTGATGCAAAAAGTCTGCATGTAATTTGTGAAACACCATCCTCTCCCTCCATAGACCTCACTCCTCACAAAGTTGTGTGTGTGTGTGTGAAGAAAACGTGCATGAGTGTGTGTCTGTGTTTTCAGGAGGATGAATGTGAAACAGAGTGAGAAGTGTTTTTTTCTTTTGTACTTGTGTGTTTCTGTGGGAAGTTAAACGATTTGGACGGCCTGAAGAGAGGAAATGACAATGAACCGGGGTTAAAGACATCACATATGCACACACACACACACATTCATGGAATAAGAGGAAAAATGAAAACATTCCCATTATAAACAACTTCACAGACAAACTTTCACACACACAGCTGTTGATCTGAAACATGAGACCTCAGCTGAAACCATGAAAAGGCTTGAGACATGACTTGAGATGATGATGACTTGATGACTTGGGGGGGGGGGGGGGGGGGACTTGCACAGTCACATTTAATATTTAAACATGAGGCCACTGCCTCAGCTGTCTCAGACTATGGGACTTGATTTGGACTTGTTTGAAATGATCTGCGATCAGACTTGAACTTGTCTAGTGACTTGATTTGGACTTGTTTAAACTGACTTAAGACTGGACTTAAACTTGTCATGTGATCATTTGGACTTTGACTCCACTTTAATGACTTGAGACCTGACTTTAGAATAGTCTCAGATGACTTGTGACTGGTTTCTCATTACTTGATACTTGAATTGAGTGACTTGACTTGCGACCTGTTCTGAAGGGTCCCAATGACTATGACACACTTGTTTCGACGGACTTACGACGAAGCCTTTGTTGATTTAAAATGGCATCAGAACCGATTGAGATGTGCCCCAAACTCAGTTATGATTGTTGGACACCGTGATCACAGTTATGTTTCTGTAAATGTAGTAAAACAGTTTCTGAGACAAGGGTCGGATTTAAAGCCTGTGGTTCACATGGGGAGAAGCCTGATACTGAGGCAGGGAAATCCATCAAAGTCTTATGAAGTCTCAGCCCCTCCCATCTGTCAGTTGCAGCCAGTTAGCTTTAATGAACTACCCAGGCATCAACACACACACACATCATCATCATCATCATCACTGCTAAAATCACACACTTCCTGTCTTGGGAAAGAGGATAAACAAACAGTCGAGGTCATGACTGCTGGGAAGGAGGATAGAAACTAAAGGAAATGATGAATGGGAGGAGGAGATGGAATGAGAGGAGATAGGAACTCAATGGGTGACATCCCTGTAGCTGGTCCACAGGGTGGTGAGTTAATGAGTGGACCCGCCCACAGTGGTTCAGTTCTATCTAAGGATGGAACCTCAGAACAGAACCGACTGAAATGTTAAGGTCCAAGTACCAAGAATATAAACTATGTTCTTCAAACTAACGTATCATAAAATGAGCTGTTGTGGTTCAGGGATTGAAACTCAGGCATTACAATGACATCTGTATAAAATGAATATATAAATACAACTAGAAGGCTCATTTCATCCTTTGGCAGATTCTATTCTAAAGACTAAAACTGAAAATATTAGGAGTTTATTTCAGACTTTCAGATTCAAAGTCATTTCTTTATGAAACTAGAATGTGTTCATTAACCACACTTTGGAGTTTTCCATACAGGTTAAAGTTGCATCAGATGAAGGTGTTTTTGGTTATAGCCAGCTTTAGTCCTGTCCTCCATCACACATTGGCCTCTGTGTCATTTAACTCCTTCACTCACTTTTATGATGCCATTATCAGTGGGTTTCATCAAAGTCTGGTCACCTGAGAGCTCATTTAGGCTGTTTTCATGTCCATCTACTAATTTCCTGTTGACTGGACAGCCATTGGCATTATGGGATGCTCCTTTAGGTTATCAGCTTATAATCTAAAGGAAATAGAAGTGCACATACGTGGTCACAGAAGTCTTTGTAAATAAAATAGGAGGGACAGAGATTTCAGGTAGTGTTGATTTATCATTGGAAAAGTAAGGAAACGATGAATAATAACTGATAACACAAACAAAAATAAGAATAAGAATGAGAATAGTTAAATATTATGAGATACTGACCATAGTGATGACTTCTTTTCACCATTTAAAAATCTAAATAAATAGTAATGACCAACAATAGAATGTTGTACAGAATGTATGAATAAATACTAAATTAAACTTGGTGGAAGGCTGGTGCATGGGCCAGGAAAGAGCTCATTATGTTTAGGAGCAGATCCTGATAAAGGAATATTTCAACACTTCCTTCAACTTTCCCTAATTACACAAAAACTACAGAACCAATTTCCATGAAACTTTTTGACGAGTGGAAAATGAGACAGGCAAAAATAAACAGAAATGTTTTGGGCCTAGTTTCAGATGTTCTGCTGCTGTAAAATGTATCCACTGTAAAACCCGGTGCAGAAATTCAAATTTGGAAGAATTACACGACTTCCTTAGGCTCCAAAATGAGACATCCACGACCTCTCAAACCTTCTCGGCATATCAGCATGAGAGTCAGCATATTAGCTCACTGCTACACCTGCAGCCTAGAGACACTGTCCTCCAGCACCAAAGCAAACTTCTGCTTCTGTTTCCAAAGCCTTTACACTCAAGTGTTTCAGAACAAAGCAAGACAAACCCAAAGCTCAGTCAATTCACTGTGGTGTTCTGCAAAGTTGAAACCATTCAGTGTGCACGTCTTCAATCTCCTCCAAGAGCATCTAAGACAGCTATAATAACATTTATGATAGGAAGCAGCTTCTGCCTCCCCCACCCCCTCGTATTCCTCTGCTGGGAGGATGTTGGGAGACAGCTTCTGGCACATTTGTTTACCCTTCAAAAAAGACCTAAATTAGTTGCATTCCCAGCGGTTTTCCAAAAGCAGGTAATTAAATAGCATTCAGCTGCATGCTGTATCACCATCCTCTCTGTGGATCGGAGAAAAAGCAGCTAGTCTCAGCAAAGCACATCCTTTTTGCATTTGCATACATCTAATGTGAGTCACTGCTCAGAGTAAGCAGGTGGGAGTTCAGCTCCTCGCTCGGTGACACTTTGACATGCTGGTAGAGACAGGATCAAACTATATGGTCTTTGTTTATACCGATGATCTGTCAAACCAAAGTGGTCCAATAACATTAAGGTACAGGTTTGTATGTTTGAGGTGTTAAAGAGGACTTTTGTCTTACAGCTTTTAAAGTAGCCTGCTGAATAGAAAAAGATGAATTATTCTGATTGTGTCCTTTTCACCAGTTATTGACTGCCTCTGCTTAAATCAAATCAAACATTTGCACAGACACAAAATGTGATATTAGCCCATTAGCAGCAAAGGCCATGAGGAGGGTAACATCTCTGTCATCTTTTATTGATGACATCACCTTTACATACTGCTGCGCTCCCATCCTCTCCCATCCTCTCGGATCCTCTCTCTCTCTCTCTCTCTCAACCTTTTGTTGTTCATATCACCATTAAAAACCTCGACTCTTCCTCTCCCCAGGATACCGCGGCTCATTTCTAACTTCTCCCTTCTTCTGTTTGTTTTTCTTTTCCTTTTGTTTATTAGCGATGGTAGCCTGCTGTTACTTCCTGTAATTGGTCTGAAAGTCCGAACATGGAACCATGGATCAGTGTGATCCGGACCGAGACCACCTCTTTTTGTCAGACCAGAGTCCGGCTGTTTGATGTAGACCTTGGTCCGAGGGAGGTTTCACACCTGCAAAGCTGATCCAGATCAAACTGAAAAGTCAGGAAGTCTGAACTTTTAAAATTATGTGTTTAAATAAGAATTTTATTGATTAATGATCATTTGATGACGTCATAAATCACATAGACATAATAACATTCTGATTTTGACAGATGTGTTGTTTTTAAGCCCCTGCGTTTTGGTGAAAAATCATACAGTACGATTGTATTATTGTATTGTCTTCACACATCATCTGCTGGTTTTGTTTTTGTGTTTACTGATTTCCATGAGGCTGAGGACAGATATTAGCTGCTGTTGGGAGCTGAGTTGATCAGACAGTTCAGTACTTCAGTCTTTCTAGTTCTGGATTTAAAATACCTGCTTTTTGTTCGACATTTATGGCTCAAATGCATCAAACCTCCCTAAACTGCACACAGGAAGTAAAACATACAACCAGAAATACACACTCTAGTGTCCAAAATATCCTGAACTCCCTCCTCCTGTTGAGCTGCTCACAACCCACAACATCTTTGACTGTCAAGAGGACTAAAAGCCTTCTTTGACCCGTCTCCTCCGCTCACCTCTCTTGCAGCTTTCGCCTCCAGGCACAGATTCTATTGTTAGTCTGGTCCTCTCCTCCTCTGCCCAGAAGCTTGTCACTCATCTTGATGAGCTAAGCCGTCTTCCTTACAGCAGCTTTCAGGCGTCTGGCTGCAGCAAACAGCATCAGTAAACAATCGTCAGGAGCTGGAGATGTGAGCAAAATTCTTCAGCACGGATCTTCAACTTTTCTTGTCAGTTGCATGTTTAGCTTACAGTAGCAGTTTTTTTTTAAACCCTGGCTCAGTGTTGCCCCCCGTTGGCCTGGAGATAGATGAAGATTTCACAAGACCTGGGGTCAAGTGTTGTTGACCACATTTTATTACCTCCATTTTTCCCGTGCGTTTGTTGGTTTTATTTCTGTTAGCAGGATTACACAAAAACTACCCAAAGCATTTGATGAAACTTTGTAAAAGGGTTTTCTTTCAATGTTGAAGGAAAGAACCCTTTACATTTTGGAGGGATCCAGCTAAAGGGGCCAATTCCTGAATTCCTTTCCACATTTTTAAAATAAAAAAAATGTCATTTCTTATGTATTTATTTTCATTCACATCCTAAGTTTGCTTCCATCGTGGAGAATATTTTTTTTCTACCTGTATGTGCTGTGAGTGACCTTCTAATTCACTTCTGAAGCTCCAGAAATGTTTTACAGACCAAGAAATGGTCCATTGGCATGAAGGTGAGTAAATAATGTATGAGTATTCATTTTTGGTTGCACTGTTCCTGAAAGATAACTATGACTAATACTCTACTGATGTTTCCTTCCTCTTTATTCTACCTGATCATTTTCATACATTTCATTCGCTTTAATTTCTCAAGAACTAATCCATAAATCATCGTGTAAAAAAACAAAAATCACACATATTTGCGGTGTTGGTATATATGAGTGTGTACAGTTTGATGAATACATTTCAGATCTGCTGGATCAAAATATGTATTTGTAGGGTGTGATCTTTATTTGGCCCTTGTACAGTAAGAGCACAACATGGCAGATGTATATGCACTAATGAGGGCCACTTTAGTTTACCAGAGAAATATTCCATTTCTAAAACTTGTATGTTTTGTGGCCACAGATTTCGTCGGGGTGCTAAGACAAAATGTTGGCAGCATTTTGTATTTTCAGTTGTAAAAGCCTGAACACCAGTGATGCTCTTTTCTAAAGATATGGAAAGCATTTCCCCTTCAGTGTTGTTGGAAAGCTGTGTCAGAGAGAAGAAAAATATAACAGAGCACTGGACATGTAAAAGAACTAAGACTTGGGGGAAGGAAAATAATAATGCCACTCTGTCAATTTGACCTTAAACTTGTTGCGCTGAGATCAAATTGCTCGCTCTGATGTGCTTCTTCATGCAAACTGAAGCTGCATAATGCAAAACACCCTCAGCTGTTGTTTTTTTTTATTACTGACAGATTTGCTGCACTCTTTCTCCTGCAAGGCTCTGCTTGACATTATTATAGTTAATGCGATGCAGTTTAAGACGTCAGAGCTGCTCAGTTCACACAGTCCTCTACTGGAACTGATGAAGACTTGGTTGTTCCAAATGGGTGACCCTTCATTGACATGACATGCTCCACCCACATTGGCCGGTTTACCTCAACTAATTCTGTCTGTATGACATGTCCAGTGTGACACCAGAATATTTAGCCATGGAAAGTGCATTTAGACTCAAATTTGTCTCATTCCATTCCCTAAAATGTGCAGATTTTTGCTGTCTATTTGCTACAAACAGCAACTGATTACAACTGATTGTACAGATGCTAGGTGTGGGTAGCTTTTAACACAAATTGCCTCTGGGTGTGTTAGTGCAAGGGCTCAGTCTGATGGATTTCAAAACTTACCACAAATTCAGTTTTATTTTCCTTCAATTTATTTTTAGTTTATTTCTGATTTAATTTGGAGTCAGTACAACATATACCAGCTTGATTGTAAACTCATCAGCTCTTGTTATGACCTAGAGGGAATCTGCTTGCGTTAAGTTCTTTCCATTGACTTTGAATCAAATCACTCTTCTAAAATTCACTTTGCATTCAGTCTCATCAGGTCAAACTTAATCTTACATGAGGTTATCTCCTTTTCCTGTGTTTCCACTTCTTGTGTCAATCATATGAACAAACTGGAGGCATCACAAAGTGTCATTAACTCAATAGTAAAAGTGATGACTGGTGGAAGTCTGGATTCTGTTGCCTGCGTTGTTGCTGTGGATTTTTGCTTTTGGGAATGAGCACAGGTTGAGTATATCAGATTGACCTTGGACCACTGACCAGTGCCTCTCTCCTGTCCTGTTCCCACTTCAAAACTTATGATTTCAAGTACAACTCTGAGTCATGGTATGTGTCTGCATTCTGAGATTACACTGCAACTGTATGGTGTTTAAGAAGTGGATAAAACAGAGCGTCCAGGAGCCTGGTGGAGGACTGTGTGTTATGGTAAAGGCAGCTGGTGGACCTATGGAGGACAAAGCTCCATCTGCAAACAGATGGTCAGCATCTACAAGTACCTGAGGCTGCAGCTGGATGGTAGACTGGACTGGTCAGCAAACGGCACCACTTCTCTGGCTCTGTGGTTAGCCTGAATGTAGGGCAAAGAGATCGATCGACCTATCTGATCAGTGTTCATGTCACTCAACATGAACTTATTTGAACTTCAGAAGTGTAAGTACATGAAGTGAAGGTCTGGCACGCCTGTCGCTGGTCCTCTCCAATATTCACATATGTGGTTTTGGGAGTGATTGGCGATCGATCTGTTCTGTTGTTTAGGTATGATGATGTGTTAATCAGCTTGTATTCAATCTATCTGCATGACAGACCACGCTGTGGCTGTTCATAAAGAACCGGAGGGCTGTTTTGTCCCAAAAGTTTTATTCGAACAAGGTGACTGCATCCTCAATGATAAAAGGAAAGAAAGGGAGCATTAGTTTATTACGTATTCCGCTCAATTCTTTTATGAACAGAGAGTAGGACAATTAAAAGAGAAGTTATGGAGCCACAGATGCCTGGGAGATGTAGGAAATATGGTCTGTCAGTTTTATATTGCAGCAGTCTCAGCCAAAACATTTAAAATACAACTTCAATAATATTAAAGCACGCTCCCTGCAGTTTTTAACAGACTTTTTGACAGGAGCCATGTGTCAAATTAGACAGTAGGACCTCTCAAACTGCAGGCAACTAACCAAACTTCTGACATGCCAGACTGACTGATTTAAATGATCGTCCCACAACCAGATTGTGATCGTTGGGGCAATCTGGTGCTCTGACACAGCAAACTGCATCTTAAATGACAACCAATCTGGCAGAATAAATTCTGCTTGATTTTAAAATTAGTCAGAAATATGTTTGACCCCAGACGGTGTCTGTCCAGCTTCATTTTGGTCGAATCACATACTGAAATATTGTTAATTAAATAGTGTTTAAACAGTCATTTTCATCCTTTTTATCCATTAGCCATTTTAACCATGTTTTAAACTGCAAAATGTCAGCAGAGCAAGTTGAAGAGTGAAAAGGCTGCATCCCTTCTCAGATGTCGAAGCATCGACATTCAGGTAAGCTAAGCTAGCTAGCGTGCTGCTGGCTATTCACCACCCTGGCCTACAGTAACGGTACAATACGAGAAGTCAAACAGACATTTAAGACGAGTATAATAACAAACTGGAGCGGAGAAAAGAGTCTGGGTTGCTGACAATAATTTATTTGGGGACCAACTTCCGGTTTTCCAGAAGTTGGGGCGGGCTGTGTCCCCTTTGTCCCTCCTGGGATCTGTGCCCAAACCTTTAGTATCTGTACATTAAGGCAGTTATGATATTGGCTGGAGATAAAGATGACTCATGGGAAGCCACACCTCAGCCTGGCTCAGCTCAGTGTTTGATCCTTGCAGAGCTGTGCAGCAGTAAAAGTCTCTTTCATGACATGACCTCAAAACTACACATCAAAGATACCGGCTGTCGACTGTTACAACCAATCATCACATCCATTGATCAGATATCTGACCACATATAGTCGAGCTGGACACGGGAGATTGAGAACCTGCAGAATATTTCTAATCCATTTAAACATGGGAAAAGTCCACAAAATTCAGACAACCTCAATCCTTGTCTGTGCTGCTCTGCTCACACTTTCCAACATGTAAAAAAGTCTGTCAAATCACATCAGCTGTGATTAAATCCTGAAGATCTAATCAACCTAATCAGGATGATATGAGAGTTAGCACAGTTTCATACAGTAACACATTTAGGACAGGTATAGATGGAGATCAGATAAAAATGCTCCTTTAAATATGTGATCATCTATTTTAGATACCAGAATCCAGCCCAAACTTCTGTTGAGCATCAAACAATTTTACTTCTTTACCAAGACTTTACCGTATAAAAGAAATTGTTACAATGTCTATAGAAAAGCAAACCATTCCTCTATTCTTTGCACATAGCTGCAGTCACCCAAACACTCCCCTAACACACCCACTGGGTGTCAATAGTTTCACAGGTCATAAACAAGAGCACTGGACAGAGTGAAACTGTAGCCACAGGGTGCGTTGATGCTTGATTAAAGGTTAAGAGACCACCAAAGTTATTATTTTCAATTCACCGTTGGGAGCCAATCAATGTATGAACAAAATTTAATGGCAATCCATCCAATGGAGGTTAAGACATTTCACTCAAAACTGCAAATGTGAAACTCATGATGATGCTAGAGGAAAAGTCTGAGCAGCAGCCAAATCAGTGGGATGTTGGTACAAAAAGCAAAGCTTTACAGAAAATGTAGGATCACATGTATTTGACTCGACTACTTTTACATTTGGATACTTAATGTTGACACCATCCCACTTAATAGCAAAGGCTACGTTCATATTACCAGGCTGAAGTGACTCCATTCAGATATTTTTTTTGTTTGTCTTAATGTGACACAAATCTGAACTTTTCAGTGCTGTGTGAACACAAAAATCTGATCAGACTTCAGTCACTTTCATTGTGGTCCTGGATTAGGAATCCACGTCTGATTCATGGTCATGCGGCAGGAATGAGAACGGTAAGAATTCAGGTGGATTTTTGCATTATACATGTGCGCTGAGCGCTGTCATCATCAGGAAAACAACTGTGCTGCAAAACAAAACAACCAGAGAGGAGAGACGACAATGCATAACAGTAGATGTTCACATTCCAGTAGTGATCAGTCTTTTCTGCCTCCGGAGCAAAATGTCATGCATACGGTTGCTACTAGCATGTCCATTTTGATTGGAATACCTTGAGTTGTCTCACACACATGACTTTTTTGGTTGTTGATGATGCAGATGACTCATACAAAAACATAACATGGCTCGCATGCCTGCTGTTTCAAAAGACACAATGTGAACCATCAAGATAACCAAATCATAGCCAACAAATGAGCAACACAGGTCCTCAGTGCTAACCAGTGGTGCAGTGTTTCTAGTCTTTAGGACACTAGCAGCCCAGAAAAGTCTTGTGTCAGTGAGTGAGATCGATATCCAGATAGGGGAGTGATGAGACAAAGGAGTGAAGAGAGAGAAATTATTCAGAGAAAAGTCATTTCACTCGGCGTGCTCCAGAAAGGGAAGCCAAACAGAGCTTTTAATCAAGAATGGACAGACTCTTGCTTTTTTTATTCTCCCCACATTTAAGAAATCAGAGGCTGTGGCCATTATTGAAAGCAGCAATGTGAAGAGTATGTACTAGACTAAGCACAAAGCATCTTTTGAAGACACCAGTCAAATTTAAACTGAGAGCACAGTCATTTATCTATGTTGGAGTTTTGGAATAATGGAGTCTTCAAATAACGGCATGACAGCCGGTGGGCTTTTGCTTGTGGAGAAAAAAACTATGAAAAATAAAAAATAAGGAATACATACAATATAAAGAAATACAAAAAAATACTCCCTCCATTGAAATAGTGAAATCCATCAGAGTGAATGGCCAGTCATCCACTGCTAACACCACCAAGTCAACAAGCTGAATCAGCCAAAATTAGAGCGGGACCCAACAGACAAACCATAAAATCTATGGCCGGCAATCTTTTACTTATATCAAGGCCATTTACCAGCTGGTGGAGACAACTGAATGCGGCTGTTTTGCTCTAAAGTGTACATTTGTGTGTGTGGTACTGTGATTACACTGTGTCTACTCATGCATTTACTGTAAATGGTAAGGTGGTGACAGTTTTGAACTTAGCTCGTACAATCCATTGAGCTGCTTAGTAAAACATGTTTCCCAGATGAGTTCAGAAGTAACAGATGCTGGCATTAACTGGTAATATTAGCATATAGCAATGCATCTGTGGAATGGGAAAGCATATGTGACCTTTTAAGATGCAGCACTTTCCTGTTGGAGCTGAATGCTTTGGTGAAAATCTGACAGTTATAAAAACTGTGTTTTATACCATGGTCTGTGTGGCTACTTCAGGCTGCAGCCACAGTGCACATGGTCTAGCATTTATTGGTGAACATCTTGATATTGATGTTGGGACAATGACAGGGATGGATAGCTAGAAAGTATCATATCTAACGTTCATCCTACTTACTTGAGTAATGACATCCGAAGAGGTTAAATAGAAAGCAACTTGACTTCTTTTTTAAAAATTGCAGTAATGACAGTTTCACTTGCATAAGAACTTCATGGGATGGGTAAAATTGTTCCATGTGTTAGTCAGAGCCTAAGGTGTTACCAGGCTTGTGAAAAAGTTTTACTTTTGATTGCAATACACACGAAAATATAATTTATTGTCTCATTTGTTTTCCTTTGGTAAGTGACCATGGTGTATGCAGATCAATCCCTTAAAGTTGTCGATTATGGGGATTAATTCATTAACACCAGAGCCGTGGTGATAATTCAATACATAAACATAAGTACAACATAACATAAGACCTCCAACCTGTTTTTGCACAATGGCTATAAAATATAGTTTTGTTCACAAAGCAATAACACTAACTTCACACTCAAGGAGGAAGAGAAAATATCTGGAAGCCTGATATGTAAAATTACTGATACTTCAAAATATAAAACTAATTTCAAACTTAGTTAATGATGAACATTTTTGATAACAGTGGTGAAAGTTGCAGTAGTTCATAGATCAAATAAATCTCTAACAAATCTTGTACAGACCCACAGTAAGCTGTGACCTTTGCTCCCAATAAGCCATTTCCTCACTTCATTTCTGCTCTGAAGAGATTGGCTGACAGGTTGATTGACAGTCCT
Source organism: Chaunax sp. Z400 (assembly GCA_037577475.1). NCBI lineage: Eukaryota > Metazoa > Chordata > Actinopteri > Lophiiformes > Chaunacidae > Chaunax > Chaunax sp. Z400. The sequence goes on from CM075201.1 coordinate 24,866,280, forward strand.
GACATCTGCACACAGGGGACAGACAGGAAGTGCTCTCTGGAATGATGCTAAATACATCACAGCAGTGTTTCCCCTAGACATATTTTTAGGCCCGGAGGCAAGAGCTGATGGAGACTATGCACAAGCACCAAATCTTTGGTTATACTGATACTTATACTTCTGGGTAGCAGGTTAACACTGAGGTAAGCAGAGATTCCAAGATCCTCAGGCGCACGCTAACCTAACGTACCTCAGACAGGGCGCACGCTAACGTACCTCAGACAAGGCGCACGCTAATCTAACGTACCTCAGACAAGGCGCACGCTAACCTAACGTACCTCAGACAAGGCGCACGCTAACCTAACGTACCTCAGACAGGGCGCACGCTAACCTTACGTACCTCAGACAGGGCGCATGCTAACCTTACGTACCTCAGACAGGGCACACGCTAACGTTCCTCAGACAGGGCGCACGCTAACCTAACGTACCTCAGACAAGGCGCACGCTAACCTAACGTTCCTCAGACAGGGCGCACGCTAACCTAACGTACCTCAGACAAGGCGCACGCTAACCTAACGTACCTCAGACAAGGCGCACGCTAACCTAACGTACCTCAGACAAGGCGCACGCTAACCTAACGTACCTCAGACAGGGCACACGCTAACGTACCTCAGACAAGGCGCACGCTAACCTAACGTACCTCAGACAGGGCGCACGCTAACGTACCTCAGACAAGACGCACGCTAACCTAACGCACCTCAGACAAGGCGCACGCTAACCTAACGTACCTCAGACAGGGCACACGCTAACGTACCTCAGACAAGGCGCACGCTAACGTACCTCAGACAGGGCACACGCTAACGTACCTCAGACAAGGCGCACGCTAACCTAACGTACCTCAGACAAGGCGCACGCTAACCTAACGTACCTCAGACAGGGCGCACGCCAACAATAGTGTAACCTCCTTGGCGGAGCCAATTATGGGATAACGGTAAATTCCATTATAAAACACAGTATGAAAGTAGCACTTAAGCCATCAAATCAATTCAAAGTAGAGAAGAGCCAAAAAGTTAGTTTGTAGTCTGTCTTAGTTTGTATATTCAGCCCTTTAGTTGTAAAGCAAAAGTAAGTCTTTAAGTCATACAGTTGTGTGTCTGAAGACCTGGTCGTGTGAGGATTAAAAATGACGTGAGAGGCGTATTTGTTCGCCTTTTCACGCACGTCTGTATGTTTAGTCTGATACGTTACAGACAAATGTGAGTTTGCAGGTCCTGATTACAAGGCAGATGATGACATGACCTCTATTTTCAGTCTGAAATTTGTGTTTGAAAAATCTCTAATATGACATAAAGGCAGCATTTCTATGATGAGGACGTACTGGCTGACTTTGGTCTGACTGTTTAGCCGACTCCTAATACTCTTAGGATCGATACTAAGCACATTTCGTTCTCTCAAATCATATCAGGAAGATTTGAAGCGCTGAACAGGAAGGACATGAAAGATTTCTTTTTTATGTCTTTGTCTACAGACCAGGTCTTCTTCACTTTCAGTCCTAATTCATTTTGAGAAAGGGCATCTTATTTTCACATGTTCACATATCCTCTGGCCACGTCTATATGCATACATTTATTTTTGTTTTGTTAACATTTTTGCTTGAGTTGGATAAAAACAACTTTCATGTCTTTCTCTTGGTTTGTCTTGCTGATCGTGTTTTCTTCTGTCTCTTTCATTCTCTCTATCAATTCAGTTTTTCCTACATTTCTCTCACGTTCAGCCTCTCTTGCATTTTGTCTTTTATACCCTCTCTCCATCCCCTTTATACCTCTCAAGGACAATCTACGGGTAAAGATGTGTTTGCAGCGGCAGCGATCCTCACAGCGTCTGGCTCTGTCAGGAGACTCAACACAACTTTACTTTGAAATCCATCATGTCTCTTCCTGTTGGCTCAGCAAGGGGATGATATTTACTGGTTGAAGGCTGTGCAGAGGTGTGCTGGTGTTTCTGTCCCGGAATGATGTCATTATGTCTACCTTAATACCAGTGGAAGCTGGGATCCATGTCAGAGACACAAATAAGCCGTCCATGTCATTCCTTTAACTGCTGAGATTATGTCTGACAATGAGCACAGGAAAGGGGGGGGGGGGGGGGGGGGGGCATGTTCCTATGCTTCAACTCAACACACACAAACAGAAACACACACACACACACCCCTCCACCTCTATCTTCAGTTCAGGAAAAGCTGAGCGGTGCAGCTTTGGGATCCAGGATGGGATCAGGAGGGATTGATCGCAGCCTATAGACATGTGCTCAAGGATCCAACGTCCACAGAGGAAAACATGCGAGACAAGAAGCAACTCATGCTTTTCTTCTTTTTTCCCTTCCCAACAAGTCATCAAATCACAATGGAAAAATAATACCAACGTCTTCCCTGAGAAGTATTGTACTGGTGTGGTAGTGCTGTTATGGTACCAGGCACAGGCCCGTGGGAATGTCTGATCTGTTTACCTCTTGAAAAGATGAGAACCTTGACACATCAGGCCAATACCGGCCAATGTCAGGCCACTGGTGAGCCTCTGTGGCCCAGGTTACATGTACCTCTGCCAGCAAGAGATGGAGGTCATGTGATGACCCATGTTTCTTTGTCATTTTGTCCACAAGATAACTCAAAAAACTGTCAACAGATTTTGATTTACTAAACTAAATTTTGTGTAGCGGTTGGATTTGGGGTGAAGAAGTGCATTTCGAGGGGGTGCAGATGCTGATTCTGGATCGCTTTTTCACTTTCTTCAACATTGCCAGAAAGAACCTGTTCAACATTTTGTCAACATCATGAAAATCCAACACGACTTTTGAAAGTGGTCCAAAACAGTATTGGAAATATCACTTTCTGTGGCATTTGTGCTTTTCACACTGTCATGGGAAAAAAACTAGGTCACAAATGAGCAATTAAAAAAACAAAAACAAAAACAATAGTGAGCCACTTCTGCCTACAGTGTGAACATAGCTTCTGCCAAGGAGGCTGTTTTAGTGACATTAGTTTGTCTGTTGGGAGGATTACACAAAAATGAGATTTTCCTCAATCAAAACATAGAAGAACCCTTTAATTCCCTTTTCAACATTTTGACATAGGATTTTCACCCCATTTCTCTCTATTATGCATAAACTGATGCATTTTGATGAAACTAGGTAGAAGAGTTAGGCATTGAGGAAGGAAGAACCCACTAAATTTAGGAGTGGACCTGGATAATGGGGTGGAGTAAGGTTGTTTTTTTCCCCCCATGTTTTTGAACATTGCAAGATAGGGCTTTTACTAACAGTCATTTACAAATAAACTATGTGATGGATTACCATGAAACTGGTTGGAAGGGCAGGGCATGTGCCATGGAAGAAATCCTCAAATCCTGGAGTGGAGCCAGATAAAGGGACTGATCCACGAATTTCTTTCGCATTGCGATACAGGCCTTCAGCATTTTTATCAATTACGATTTTCTTGAAACTTGGTGAATGAGTGGTGCATGTGGCAAAAATGGAACCATTGTTTTTTTTGTGGCTTTAACAATCGTACAGAACCCTGAGGGCAGCCACACGTCTTGTTGGAATTTGAATTAAGGCTTAATTTAATTAAAAGGGACTGTTTGGCCTTGGCAGAGGTATGCACTCTGAATGGCCTTCTAATTTAAATTTTAATTCATTCTAAGGCAGTCTTATGGAGTCCATTACATTACATTAAAGATGCCACACTCTAAAACGTACTTGGCTGAGACAGCATCTATGCTTCATTGAAAGGGATTTCAAACAGTATGTGTAAATTTTACAAGAGAGAAAACATCAAGATAGGAGACTAATTGGTTTGGAAAATACATATCTGTTATCAGAGGTGAAGGAAGGCACACATTTGGGACCATCTCTTCACACTGGACTGTCAAACAGGGCTCGGTCCTGATGTCTGAAACATCAAACCCAATCAGGGCTTGAATTGATCCTGATGGAAAGGACCTCTGAGAGAAGATCAATAAGCAGAGCTTGTGCCAGAGCCGAGTAAGAGACCCTGAGTGCATAGTGAAGTCAGCTGCAGAGGCTTAATGGGTCGTCAGGAACGCCACAGAGGGAGCATCAAGACCCAAGAAGACCCACAAGACCTGCTGTATTTTGGGTCTTGGGATGGGAAAATAGTTACATCTGTAGGAGTTTCCGTTTTTTACATTTCCAACCAACTGAGCAAGGAAGAAGGGATGAAACCCAACTCCTTTTATTAACTTCATTCATTCAGAATATCTCCCTTAAGACACCCATGGCACATCCAGTGCACGCTGTCCAACGCAGGGCTGTGTTTTCCCTTTTACCATTTCTCTGACATGGATATTCGTGTTTTTATCTCCTTATCTCTGGCAGTCTCTTCAACTACTTCTACTCATCTTTGCCCTGGTGAGAAGAAGCCAGGGATGATTATTACTTGCTGAGGTTATTCACAGCCCTGTGTTTGGGCTAAAAGCACTTTGTAGACTCTTTCCAGTTCCCTGTGGTGCAGCAGCAGCAGGCTGACCCTCTGCTGTTCTTCAGGTACAATAGTTACAGGGAGGGAAGCGACTTAAACGCATCGAGCCGAGCACGAAGCATGATCTGCTGAATGTCATTAAAGTGCTTTTTTCAGAGATTTGGCATATATGTGGGCACCAAAATGAGAAGTGGAATAGCCTGTGAACTGTTTAAAATGTAAGTGCTTGATACTCTGATATCTTTTTGGTCACACTAACAAATAGCACACAGCTCGGTGATCGTTAAAACCAGCAAATATTATGTGCAAATGGTTAGTTTCTTTAGAATAAAGTGTTTTCACCCCATTAATTCTTGCAAATGTGGAAAATCTAGTGTCCCAATTTTTTTCTGAGACTTTTCTGCAGCCCTTGATTGTAGTTTAGCCGACATGCTGTGTGTCACTTGGTGCAGCTTTCATGGTAATGTGGTTTCAGCTCGATAAATGAGATTCCCAACTGTGGTGATGATTCCCACAAAGCACAACACAACGTTAATCAGAAATGAAATTGTTGCAGTCAAACATTTTGTGGTAATCAAGCTTTGAAAACTTCACTATTTTCTTTTTTTGTGTATGTGTGTGTTTGCATCCTTATGAAGAACCTTTATTAAAAATCAAGCATGCACACCAAATTACATGGCAGTGTAGTTCTTGATTACAGGTACATTACTGTGATGATAGTGTTTAACTCACATTAGAGGAAATGTTATTGCTGGTATTCCTGCAATAAAACAATAATTTTACACAGAATGAGATGCAAAAACAGTAAAATATGTCAAATATGTCACAGTAAGTATGTAAAGTACAAAACAAAATATTTCAGGGTTCAGGAGTATTTATTAATGTTTGTGTTTGTATGTGAGACATTGACTAGACAGAACCGATATGCAGTGCTGCAGGTACACTGATCTTTGCTAACAACTATGATCACATTAAAACACTATAACCACTGCTTAATTTATAAATCTGGGGCAGGTCAGCAGAAAAGAAAGTCACAGGACACATTAAAAACCCACAGAGCATGGAGAACATTGGACAAAGCCGAGTTGCAAGTTACTGAAACTAAATTGTTCTTTTCTGGCTTGAAATAGTTTCCATGTGGAGTGATGTAAATTAGCTAGAAAAGTTAATATTAATATCAATCCCGATATCAAGTCAAGTAAAGGAATATTTGAGTGGTTTTAGTGAATCTACTGATGCAGCAACATGTGTGGGACAAAATTACTCTGTAATGAAAAGTTATCAGCATGTTTTAACTCTCTGAGCAATAGAATACAACACATCTTCATCATGGTCTCCATGTTATTCCCCTGTTACTAAAGTCAGAATAACAACTCTGGTGACTTCAAAAGATTTAGCCAATCATGATCTTGGTTTTAAAATATATGACACCGTTGTTGTGTTCAATTTAACTTTTGTTTGCTTTGGTTCCCACTCAGATCTACACTCTATTTGCATCACCACTACATTATATCAGCTCTTTTATAAAGTATTTATAAAGTATTTTCTGTATCCTTGCTTTTTCTCCTGACAGTTTGACTCATGAACACGACACATTCAGGATGCAACAGAAACACGCAAAGGTAAAAGATGGCCTGACAAGCTTCACTGTACAGACAGATAACATTCATCTCAACCCAGTCAGTTGGAAACAGGTTAAAGCAGGGAACACTGCATGGTAATGAGTGTCATGTTCATTTTGCTGGTGTCTCATTCCCCTCTGTTATGAAGCCACATCGGCTTTTTTATCACCGCGTCTTCAGAGCAGTGCTGACATAACCTCACCTCATTAAAAAGACATCGGAAAAAAAAACAGCATACGTCTAAAGGCATTTTGTATTATTACACAACTTTAGTGCTCTTGACTAGTTCTATATTCATTCGTTTCACACAGATAAAGCTGTCTTCACTGTCAGGTAAATGATAAAGAAATGGACAGCAAAATGAAACATGCGTGACGATATACTGCTTCGGTCATGTTGCATGTTTTACAAAGATAGAATAAAGCACATTGAACTAGAATGACTCTGAGGGGAGCCCACACCGCCACTGAAGCTTAGCAATCCTACACGTCTGTTTAGCTTACATGCCCCCCCCCCCATACACAAAGTGTTGCAGAAATTGTTTCAGAAGTTTTTACATAATTGTGGAAGATAATGCATCAATAGGTGTAAGAATACGTGATGTCAAGAGTTACCACATTTATGTATCTCAGTCTATAAGGAGGCTGTCAGGAAGTGATGTCATCCGTGCTGAGCATACATATCTGGAATGCGGTGCATACTATGAGATTTTTGAGGCAGCAACTCCATTCATATCTGTAAACAGAATGGCTTAGACAAGACATTCAGTTTCAGATCACAAGAGTAAAAGAACCATTTACAGATCAGATTTTCTTTGAAACTTGAGTGAATAAACTTCAGTCAGCTACCCGGCGTTTATTCTCCCTCACCACAAGTACAGGTATTGACACATTTTACTCAGATGATAGTGAATATCTGTTTCAGCAGCGTATTAACTCAACCCTACAAACTAACGATGATCCCAGTCTCCGTCTCAGTAAAACCTGGCTCTTGAGTCAATGATTAACAGATCATAACAGATCTCAAATCATTAACCTGCAGATGAAAAGTCTGTCTTTCAGCCAGAAACAATGAACTGGATGGAAAATCCGACCCCCATCCACCCCATTAAAAAAAAGCCAATAAAAATGCCAGCTCTGGGCACTTAGTTCCCACAGCCATGGAGGTTGAAGTTAATGTTCTGAACTTACAGCCAAACTTCTTGTTAGAGTCCAGCTTCTTAGTATCTGCTTAAACCATGGCTTCAGAGTGAGTGCATTAGTGTGAGGGGAGCAGGAGACCTCATGGAGTTGGCTGCAGTGATTCTTCAGCTGAGGGGTCAGGAACTGTAATGGCTCTCAGGATGGATCTCTTCATAACTTGAGCAGCTCTTGTAATGAGCTCGGCTGCCCGGAATCTACCATGGGCTGAGAACCCCTGTTCTCCTGTGAGACTGGATTCAAAATGCAAAAGTTTCATTTGCTAATTACCAGAACAAATGATTTCCACTGGGTTTCTGTTGGTGCTTCTGGTTGTAGAGTGGTTTAATTTCACTATTATTTCATCTGTTTTTAACATTTCTGCTGTACAAAGTCAAAAGTGCAGTATCTGAAAAAATGTCAAACTGGAAAAACAAACAGATTTTTGTGTTTCTTTCACAAACTGTAAGCATCAAACAATAAATTAAAACATTGATTTCTCCATAAGGTTCTGGAGTAGAAGAACATTAACAGATTGAAGGTTTCACAGATACTGCACTTTGCCTTTGTACAGCAGATTTGTGGGTCTGAAAATATCAACTTTCTTACTGGTCAATTGTTTCTCAGACCACCAGAAACAGTTGTCAACAACAACAACATCAGAACTGTTTTGCTAAACAAATTGAAGATGGAGGTTATTGAACCACTCTGCATTCACCCAAACAGCTGACCACACACCATTTACAAAGATATGATTAGTGACTGATTACTGCCATTTTGTGTATGATGCAGTAGAGAAAATTGTACATAAACAACTTTAAGGCACCTCAGACAGTAAAGTGGATATACCAAACTCCCAGCTGTCTGTCTGCACACTACAGCACATTGTGTAACTGGCTCTCTTCTTCAGGTTGGTGTCCACTGACCCATTTGATCGTCCTGCGACTCATGTCTGGGTACCACAGCAGTCACTGAAGCGCTCTGCTCCAGCCCCTCTCCTCCCTCATCCTCTGATCTGCCCCCCTCTCATTTCCAACATTCCTCCGCGGTGACGTGTCCTGCTGTTGTGTAACATCCATCGCTCTGTGGAGAGGCCAGCAAGCAGCAGGGTCCTGACAGGAAACTCCCTGGATGACCACTTGCCTCAGGTGGCAAACATTTGTCCCAGAGTCTGCTCGTAAAAAAATAGCTCCTCTGTATGGAACCCATTACAGAGCTAGAACCAGCTAGAACTGCACTAATTTGACATGTATATATTGTGATGTAAAAATTACGGAATAAAAAAGCTACATTTAAATCAGATAATTTTGAAGCTCCCCTCCACACGATGATGTCACCAACTCAACATTGCTGGAATACAAAACCCAATTTAAAATCTGCACCAAAATGTAAACTTTGATTTTGTGAAAACCATTGTAGCTACCAAATACCCATTTAACCATGTGGTCCCAAAAGGGGGGTGTATTTGAGCTGTTCATATCAACTTCCTATTATTTCTTATGGGACAATTTTTCTGTTTTTGGGAAAAGGTTTTTTGCGAATCGCTACCAAAATACACATCACACCATCCCAGATCAATCAACACGTTTTGATTAATTATTTAAAGATATGTTGGCAATGCTAGAGGACTGATTTCCACATCAGGCACACAGAACTACTTAGACACAGCATAGTCAATGAAATACACAACTAAACTTTATGAGAACAACATTGAGGACAATTAAATCAAATAAGCCGGGCTTCTCTGCTGTGACTGCTGCCCCCCCGACCCGGACCCGGATAAACGGAAGAAAATGGATGGATGGATAAATCAAATAAGATATTATCTGCTTTGACTTCAACTCATTTCAAGTCAGATGTAGATGACTATTAGTGATGACTACCCAATAATAAGGATTTAAACCACCAAACTACAAAAAAATTAAAAAAATAAAAACTCCATGTTTCTCTGACTCAGTCCACATTGTTATTTTCAGAGAGCTCGTCATTGCCATGTGCACTTGTGCTCCAGTTGCCTCAAGGCATGCTGAGTATCTGAAAGTTTTCTGAGCCAGAAGGTCAGACAGACAGTGGCAGCTCAAGCACACAACAGGGATGAGTGAGTGTTAAATTATTCAAGAGTAGACAAAACCCAGACCTGGTAACTCTTCAAAGTGTAAAAGAGAAGGCTGTCAGCGGACTCCCCTGGGTCCACCGACGCCAACCTCTTCACATTCTGACCATTCAGGTCCAGTTTCCTGTAGGAGTGAACAACACTGGTCCTGTGTGGGAAGACACTCAAACTACTGTACACCCAACAGACAAGGACAGACACACTGAGAGGAGGGCAGGTATGTGAGGGGAATCCGGTCGGAAAGGTTTAACCGAGTTTGGCATAAAATCTAATTGAGCCGAAAGTTCAAATATTCTGGTTCTGGTCTTCCACAATCCAGACGATTACATGGTGACAGCGAAAACTGACGCATCTGTACTTCATCACCACAATATCTATTGTAGCTTAAATGCCAATTTTCTCTCAGTACTGTAGAAAATATACGGTCATTTATACTTAAGTCATGGATTTTCTTCCTCTAGAGTCCTGGAGTGTCTTTTGTCTCCTCTGCTGCTAAGGAGCCAGTTTCTTTGGGGCATTTTGGCCCAAAATAGACTCGTTGCCCCGTGATGCCATAAAAGCTGTTTCAGAGGTTTTTCTAGAATAAAGAATACAATTCTGGGCCAGTCATTGAAGTATGAACTAGTTCTGGCAGGACACACTGCTGCACATACAAACATTCATCATTATGAGCTGTTCACTGAGCCTCCATTTCAGTCCAACGTACTTTGGTGTGTGCATTAGAATGCTGATGTGCTGCAGGTTCTCTCTTCAAATTACAAGTGCAGAATGCTCATTGCTTTACAAAGATTAAATAACAAGCTTTGTGCTACTCTGTGGGAGCTTTGCTGGCCTGAAGGGAAGAGACGTGGAGGTTCTATATGCTTTTTTTTTGCAGCTGAAGTACATAATGTATTTCTACGAAAAGTGCCTGGTAAGTTTGTGACCTAAGGTTGAAGGAGATTGGTTATACAGCTCCTGTTCCAGGCACAAGCACTTCAACGCAGTGATTATGCAGGAAGTTTGATGTTAATAAGTTTTAATGTATTTCTGTTCTAGGTAACTGAAAATTGTGAGCCAGCACTGTCTGAGAAAATAAACAATATTGAGCTTTGTGTAGTCATTCGCTGCCTCACTTTCAAGGTCTTATCACCCAAGGAGGTCCACAAGGGCAGGGTGGCACACTAAGGGGGGGGTGGCACCCTCAGACCTACAAGAGGACCTACAAGGGGAAGAAAGAGCTCAGAGGTCAGCATTTTGACAGTGATGATGACGATAACGCCACGTTCTGGAGGTTCAAGACGGTGACTTTTACAAAGAAGGGATCCGTGATCTGCTGGACTGAAAGTGTAAATCTGGGATGGGATACGTAAAAAAATAAATAATACATGCGATAGATTTTCTGAAATCTTTTTTCACCCCTTGTATAGTCCAGCTGTAGAACTTGATGTCCACTTCAGGAGTACCTCTGCAAAGAATGGCTGTATGATTTTACCACTTTTTGGTTGTCTTCTTCTATGTGGGCAGTACATGGTGTTGGAAGCTTTGTGATGTATTGGTTGTCTTCATGTGGCTTCCAAAGATTGTCAAACATTTTTGCTGCAAAGTCCTGTTGGCTCCTGGCTCTGCTCATCCCACACACTCGCCTCCCATCAGCCCATCAGCTGGCAGTTTCTCTTCCCTGGCTGTCTCACTTGTTGCCAGTTAATTCTTTCATCCACAGTGGTAGCTACTCCAGGCTAACCCAGTTCCTATTTCTAGTTGTTTATTTCTTCTTTTTTGTGTGACTAATCTTATTATCATGTCCGAAGATGGAACCCCACCTCCATGCTCACGCCTGCCACGCATTCTCCATACCGTCTCTCATCCTTGCTTTGGTCCAACTCCCTGACATCAGTCCCTGTTCAGTAAACACCTCTTCAACTAGAAAACGCACAGAGGTCATACCTCTGTCAGCCATCTAATCCTACATGTGTTTTTAGCTTGAAAAACATGGACAAAAACAGATTATTTCCAGGCCCATGCTCATTCTTCCAAAGTTTCATTTCAGTTTCATCAATCCAGTAGTTTTTGTGCAATCCTGCTAATAAAAGGACACAAAAAATAAACTTGACAAGGGTAATAAAACCCCACCTCTACAGCAAACACCACAACTCTGTCCTACATTTCAGTGCTTCTAAGTTTCTAATAAATGGCAGATACAAATTGTACTTTCCCTCTGTGAGCAAATCTTCTGATTACATCAGTTCCAGTGAATGCTCTCATAAATGTTAATGTGACAGTCATAACAGAGCACGTGGTTGTGGGGTCAGAGCTCCAGAACGCTGCCAGAAAACATCTCCTCACAAACGCTGTGAGGAAAAACAGCTTGCATCTCTTCAGTATATTTGAGCATAGCAGCAGAATGTGCAGGTGTAATTGTTGCCCTTCATGCTGCACACAAACTTCACCAGGATATTTGATGGAAACAGATTGATGCCAGAGGTTAATGTCAGCACCTGCAGCGCTGTAGAAACTAATAAACATCGCTCCAACATTGTCCGTTTTCTCTGCAGCTCCACTCACAGGCTCTTCATTAGCTCTTGGCAGCGTCGTAGCAGTCTGAGGCTCACATACACTGCCTTTTTCTATTTACATGCCAGTTTCAATGAATAGTAATGAGCGTTTCTGTTGTTGTTCTGTTTGCTGATGACCTTCTCAGTCTCTCCTGGCACAGATATTACTCTGTGTTGCAGAAATGAATGGAGTTAGAACACACAAGCCACAAGCAGTTTTAATGCATGCTTAATAGGCCTTCCTGTGTTTGACATCCACTGATGCCCTCCGTCATCCCAACTTTCAACATGGCTGATATGCATTAAGAAGATAAGTGCTGTCTGCTGAGTGTCTATAGGAAGATGCTCTAAAACAGTCAATGTGACCCTATTCATATGCTTGTAAATAACAGCATATGGCTCTACACCCGACTCAGTCCAACTGGGAGAGAAAGGTTTCTGTAGAGGCCGTTTGAACTACCAAGTGTGGTGTTCAACATTTCTCCTTTAGAAAATTAATGTAAAACTTCCATCAAACCTTCATATAGGTCAAAGGGTTTTCTGGTCATTTCCCTTACATTTAGTGAGTTTTGTCCAACCAAGACGATTGAGAACAACCTCTGGAGGAGAACTCCAGAGACGAAGGACCTAAAGCCCAAGGACTAAAGTCAGAGCCTGGCTTCCTGAGCCAAATAGTTTCTGAGTTATTTTAAAAAGAAATTCCTCAATAAATGATGAATGTGCACTGCACATATACCAAAGGGAATCTGTGATTATATTATGTTCATGCAGGCAATTTATCAAAACTGGAATGGCACTAAGTACCAAAACACTCATACATGTCTGTGTAGCTGTCCTGACTCATGACCTCATCCCTCCACTGTTTCATATCACTACAGCCCTGCAGCATTACAACAAACACATCTTTACATTAAGCCTTGACTGGTCTGGATATGTTCATAAAGGAACACTTTTGGATTACCTGTGTATCAAACCTGTTTCTGCCTGACTCTGGACTTTGCCCCTATATATCGTACTGAATTGGTGGATTATTGACCACCAACGTACTGAACATGTGACATGTTTTTGTTTCCTGTATGGGCTGCACTCCAGCACTGACCCTTTCCTGTAAATGTACAGGTTGAGATCAAATCCATAAACTGCACTTTCTGTCTCACGTGTCTGCATTTAGGTCCTTTATTCTGGAATGAACACAACAAACAGCGTGCATCCTGCAGCTAAAAATACCTGAATCAAACTTCTCCCATGTTCAATCAAACACAGCTGGGATAAAGATTTATGGCTCTTTTAGGCACTGCAGGCTTAAATTGATGACACAGGAAGATAGATTTCTTGTAGACATAGGAGGCTTAAATGAGGAATACGATTCTGTGTACATTGTGTGGATGTCAGATCAAAAGCAAAGTCTTTTCATAGCAATGACATGATTAATTTAGTTGACAAATAATGTGACAAATGTCAGGAATAAAGCATTAAAATTTTCATGTGGTCTAGTTTTTCATAAGGTTTTTAAAATTTAAACAAATGGTTCCATTGACAGTGTTGCTAACATCCAATGTAGCATCAGTTCATTATTGCACCAACATTTATTTTTAAATAAAGCTGTTTGGAAGTAATTCATGGTGGAAACCCTCTTTTGGAAAATGTTATGCTGTGCAATTGAGTAGTTTGCTGCTCACTCTGTAGGACATAAATTAAATTTGTGAAGGACAATTAAACAGGTAACAGATTTAAATGTACAGCACACCTGATTACAGAAGACATTTGCCAGCCCTAAGTTTACTTCACTGACATTCTGTGAACTTTTAAAGGCATTAAGGGCTGAATTTGTGTGGCACTGCTTCATTAGTTTGGAGTCTCATTTACCTATAACAATGCAAAATGAGCTATTTGTGTTTTAGAGGAACTAAGGTTGATATTTTGGGCTGAGATTCGATGTCTCAGAACCACAACTGTCTCCAACACAAACCTCTCTATAGCCTTCTGTCAGCTTACAAAGGAACAGGGAAACACAAGGAACTGGACCCAGGTGCAGAAACTCAGACAGAGCAGGGCGGTTGGATATCTTATCAAAACAAAAAGGTAATCAACATAAGGCTTACAATATGGTGATGAAGGCAAGGGTCATAACGAGAGACGACAGTCCATTCAGGCAAGCAAATATAACAAGGAGCAGGTGAGAGTCCAATAATCCAATAAACAGCCAAGGTCCAGGAAACACATAGGAAAAACAAAAGAAGACTGAAATACACACTAAGACAAAGGAAGCACAAAGACTAAATACACCAGGGAGGACACACTAAAAGGAACCGTTGAAACTAATCAGGCCAATCACAAAGGTGGGAAATAATACAAAGACAGGAAGTATATAACAAATCATGACAGATGAGGAGTAAATTACAAAATAAAACAGGAAACAACTAAAACACCCGTTAGTTATTGTAGGGATGGATCTTAAAATGAAGGACTTAAACTTTGAGGTGGATCTGGGTATGGATGCAGACTCTCTTTTTTTCTTCATATGATAAGGCCTCTTTTTGAACACGTTACCAATATCATCAATATCATGAAAAATAATAATAACAGGCAAATAAAAATGAAAATACCCCAGCATGGACAGCTCATTATGTTCCATCATTATTCACTATTGGATCCAGGTCCAGATCACAGTCCAGATCAGGAGAGACATGTGTGTATTGGGTCACAGTATAGTAACAGAGGGGGGTAGAAACATGAACCTGACACTAACATGTAGCTGAGATGATGCAGATTCAGAGTCATTAAATGGATTTATGGATTTGTGAAAGGTAAGAAGTTAAATCATAATTTTGTTGTTACCTCAATCTACTGATGATAAACACCTGATTCCAAAATCTACAAAGTTACCTCTCTGTACTTTTTGTACATATGTTAAAATGTGCAGTATTTGCACAGTTCTAATAAGACATTAGTTTAGGCCGGGGTGTTATCATGTGTGTGTAGCAGTGTGTAGCTCTCTGTGCATACTTGCATACTAGTGTGTTACACTTTGAGTCATTAATGAGAGGGTTTGTTTGGAAGGTATTGGTGGCTTTGCATATGGAGGCAATATGTGCAAGAGACAATTTATGGCTGACATTCTTTGTTCAGCATTCTGTTTGGGCGCCCACTGTGATGACGGTTGCTTGTTTGACAAACAGCACACGCTAATTGCAACCTGACAAACACAAAAACAAATTACAGACATTCATGCACAAAAGTTCAGGCTTCGGAGACTCGTATATTTCATCAGCTGCTCGTCACGAGCGGCAGGTGGTCGAGCATCCTGAACAGACAGCTTGTGTTTTTACAGCAGTGATGGATGGGAGCACATACATAAGGGAACTGAGGAATAATAACTAAAACTAGACCCTGTGGTTCACTGCGTGTCCTCACGGATGCAGTTTAAACAATGTTATGTTGAATAAATAGCTGCTGAATTTGAACCTAAGCCTTTAAATCAGTCAGACCTGCAGTGCATAAACTCTGGACTGGAAACAGCCGGGGTTTATTTCCCTCCAGTGAGACTGTTTAAGATAGCTGTGAAATGCATAAGAGCAACACCTTAAACCCACAACCAGATCTGGGTCAAACTAAAGGAATACTGAGTCTCAGGGAGGAATAACAGACAGCTCCTCTGTCCCCTCAAATAAAACCTGGTACTCAAACAAATAGTGGAAGAAAAGCACAATAAGAAAAAGAAAAACACATAAAACAATATTTAGTTTCATCAGCATAATCTTATCCAGCCAGGTCTCATCAAATGGTGTACGAATAACACACCAATGTTCCAAGTCATTTCATGGGATGTCACACTTTCTGCTTTCACCCCATCTTAAAAATAAAAAGTTTTAAACCAGCAGTTGAAAGCTACTGAAATGTTTCTAAGGGAAGCATCCAGTACAGCCTCCTATAGAATATATGAGAAACAAGCCACATTAGAAATGATAAAAAAATCAAATTATAGAACATTTGCATTCATTACATTATATTAAAGAGTAACCTACTAGGATTGAGCACCTGGACTCATTATTTTTGCTTTAGATAAAAGTTGAAGCAGGTCAAACGTTCCTGCCGGACGACCCCTGCGACGCCAACACAGTGAACTAATCGGTCTCATTGATATGAATCAGGAGGCAGCGCTACACTCATGCAGCGCTGATGTTAATCTGAGCACAGATTTACATATAATCTAAATGTCTAGACATCTTTTGACCCACAGATCAATAAATCAATACGTCCTGGTTATTTTATAGCTGCACTTTCTTCATGTGAAGTAGTTGAGAAAGAATCAACACCTCCCTGAGGATGTTTCACACTAGAAATCTATTTCAAAGAGAAACAGATGGAGAGAGTTGAGCGAGAGGCAGGTTTCTACATGAACATCATAAATAAACAGCTCGTAAAGGCTCGTCTTAAAGAAAAGGCCTTTATCTCTTATGTTGGGACAATAGACGCGTTTCCCAGACGTTGATTTGAAAAGAAGAAACGTCTTCAAACAAAGGAGTTATTGCATTCTACAGCGCTGAGAACTGTTTATCTGAGGGTGTTTTCACCTGTTTGGAGCGTATTCAACTCTTTGAGTATTGACTATCTGAGTTTGGAAAGTGGGCACCATATTGTTCTGACTCGGCTGCCTCCAAATCGGTGAGACACTGAATGTTTTGGTCTTCAGTCAGGATTTGATTCTAACTAACAAGACAAAACACACAGGAGGTAATGGGTGTAATGAGATGTTGGTGTTTGATCATCAGCACTTGGAAAGCAGAGAAAAATCCATTAAACATCAGGTTACTAGAAACTCCAATAAACGAACTCCTGCAAAGTAAACGGTTCCATTTCAGTTCAGACTGAATAAATTAGGCTGTGACCATATAACCTCTGACAACAACAGATGGAAGAGGTCACGTTTGCATTTTTGTTTGTTTGTCTGCAAGATATCTCAACAAGATTCATCTGAAGATGGACAACAACCCCTCCCCCCAGTGATGACTATATTTTCATTATATTTCATTTTATGGTGGGGGATAAAAAGTTAAATGTGAGAAAACTCTTTGAATGACAATGAGGTTGGCAGAGGTAAGTTTTCTAGTTTATATTGACATTATGAGCTGGAAATGGTAAAAGCCATCAGACAAAGTGGCCTGTTTGTCATTTCATGGTGCCTCCTGAAGATTTCTGTTTCATGTAAGTTCACTGAAACACTTCTGACATCAGTCTAAACTGTGGCTGCTGAAACTATGTGTCCATAAAGTAACACAATCATAACATGGAGTTATTTCCTCTCCCAAAGTCACTGCTCAGAGCTTTAAACCGCTGCATCCTCACACTTTATGTGTTCATAATGTTTCAAACTTCCATGCAGTACAGTGAAAAACAGATCGATGCAGCTTAACGGCTGATGAAAACACTGCGGCAGGAAATAGGAAATTATTCTTCCTTTGGTGTCCTTGGGCCGCTGGCGCTCCTCGCTTATTTAAGACAATGAGATTTCTCAATTAGGCCGTCCAAAGCTGATTATTAATCCAGTGGCATGATGTGAGTCAGCAGCAGTTCTCTCTCCACCTCTACTGCTTTTTAATCCCACCGTCCCTCCTCTGTCTTCCTGCTTCCTCAAACCTTGGAAATTAAAATCGACTGTGTATGGAAAGACATGATGAGACGGTTTTTGGCAGACAATTGTTGCCACTGCCATTCAGCAGTGATGCAGCTGAAACAGAAACAACTACTGATGAAGGTGAAAATGTTTCACAGGACCTCAAGAAGAAAAAACTACAGAGACAAATAAAACAGAAGCAGCAGCAACAACAAATCATGACGGACAAAACCGTGATGGGAAAAGCATAAAGGAACAAGACGATCCAGTAAAAAGTGGCAGGAGAAATAAAAGTGTTTTCCTTCCTCGCTGTTTTAGCTGGTTTTCCCTCAGCGCTTAACGTTCTTGTTGATTAGATTTATTGTGGTTACAAGCCGATGACAGCAGCGTGGGATGGGACGAGCTGTAAAGGATTATTACGATGTAATGAAATCACATCACAGGTTTTGGTGACTTATCCACCCACCTCTGACTAAAGGAAACCACAGGAGGATAAAAGGAGCCTGAGACTTAATACATTTGCTAAATTCTCTGTTATTTAAAGTTCTGCTTGGATTAAACAATGAAAAACAGTTTGAGAAATCAACCTTCAGCAGCAAGAGAACAACTCTAGATGTTTGATGGGATCTTTGCAGCTGAAAGGTGGTTCTTGCTGTAAACGCTGGATGATGCATTGTCAAACATACTTTATGTCTGAAAGAGTAATCAGTAGATATTATATAATGTTGTAATGGATCAATATAGAGTGATCATATGAACACAGACAAGGCAGATAAGATGTGGCCAGGATGTTAAAAGAGTCACTTGGATTTCTCTGATGCCAAATGAAGAAACACCACCTAACTGATTGACTCCTATCATTTGGAGTCACATAGAATCATCAGTAGTTTATGGGTTATCAACAAAAATATGATTTTCCATAAAGACCAATCCAGATCTATTATTCATCTACATTTAACTTCTTACCTTTCACAGATACATAAATCCATTTGAATGGTTCTGAATCTCCATCATCTCAGCTACATATACATACAGTGTCTCTACCCCTCTCTGCTACTGTGACCCAGTATATACTCACCCCCTCCAAATACAGATGTAATCTCCCACAGAGGTGGAACATTAGGAGTCGTCCATGTTGACAAAAGGCCTGAACTTGGATAGAAAGTGAAAAAGAATCCAGAACCAACCATATAATAATTAACATTACATTTGTACATTAAGGAGTGAGACCAGACCGGGCCACCATGGATGGACCAGAACTCCTCAACCCGGTCTCCCAGTAACACAAACCCCAGTGGGGTTTGACCCAGAGGAGGGTAGAGGTCTGTTGTCTTCTTGTGACTTGGACCACTCCCAGACCGTTATGGAGGGAGTCTGGCTCCCAGGAAACAAAAGGGCTGAAGATGTTGTGCCGTATCAAGTGGAAGTAATTTATGCTTCATTATCCTTCAAAAATAATCATTTGTAGGCTGTGGAAGAAGGGTCAATTTGCCAAGAACAGATATCTCTGTTTTCATCATCTTTTTATTTTGTGCTCTGCAGGGAGCATCATTCTGGTATTGATTTATTCATTTTAAGAACGGTGTTTGAAGATGAAATCTAGCCAATCAAATGATCACGTCCTGTGATAATACTGCTGATTCTACTTTCACATTATTTTTACACAAACAAAAAGCTATTAGTCTGACATTGGCCACCTGCTGCAGGCGACATTCTCCTCCACCTGCTATCTAAGTGTTGGCCTTTTACAATCTGAGTGGGAAACAACAACTTCTAAGGTAGCAACCTATGTTAAAACGGCAAGTTCCCCTGACACAAAACAATTAGGGTTGGACTCAATATTCAATCATATATTGAATAAAAATATTCAAACATAATATTCAAACTTTTTGAAGTAGATAATGTATATGTATAATTATATCCTTTCCATGTCAGCAGGGTGTACATGAGAGACTTCCTCTCTACTCTCCCCTCTTCATCTGGCCTCACCTGCACCAAACCTCTTTATGATTAATGCCCATGTTCACCTCAACAGCAGCTGGTTGAATGGAAGAAGATTACAACTTTAAAGTTTCCTCTCACATCCTCCCAGCTAGTTTTCTGAATAAAGAAAATGGAAACAACCTCCAAGTCATCAGGCGGGTCATGTGACCCACTCCAACCTGTCTCCAGACCTGCCTCCAACAAAGACAGCTGGAAGGGAAGACAGTGGATGTGAAGGTGTAAAATGTCAAAAAGTAAATGACTGAAGTCCCTGTTTTTTGCATTCATAAGCACTTTATCATGTCCAGAATTACATTGAGTATAATATGGTCAGTATTACTACACATTGTACAATATATGTATGAGTGCAGATCCTTGGCGGTGCAGAGGGGATGTATCCCCCACCAACCTCAGGAAGACATGAAGCTGTGCCCTGACAAATGATTGAAAATGTGTATTTAATAGAATTTAATCCACTTTTGAAATAATTCACATACAAACACATCACTTTATGAAGGTTTTGTTTATGTTGGTTCATAATCCATATCTGGGAGATTAAAATCGACATTTGAAGGGGTCGATATGTTTTTGGATCACATTACAGTAACAGAGAGGTGTCGAGACGCGACACTGCCATCTATAGGCAGCTGAGATAAAGCAGATTCACAGTCATTCAAAGTTACAGAAGGAACAGAAGTTATGTGTCAATGAAAAATAAATTACTGATGATAAACACATTATTATTATAGGTTTACAGGTTCAAGGAATTAAATGGTGCTACTTAATTAATTTAACACATTTCTGATCAAATGTTTAAACACAGCCTTGCTATGAAGTCCCAGAAGTGTTTTGTGAGGAAGAAACCTGATTTCTTACCAGCGTGAGGTTAGTAGATAATGACTCTCCACAGAGAGGCTCAAACCCAGATACACTGAGGAAACAGAACCCTGACACTTCACAGCTGTAGACTGCAGGAGGACAAAGTGAGTGGTATCAGAAAATCACTGGACAAAAAATAAAAGATTCATGAATCTATACCTCCCCTTATGAGTGGAAGCAGGAGCTCCAAAGCAGCAGCAGCGGCCTCCTCCACTCCAAACACAACAGTGAACTACACTTACACTGTAATGACCCCTCAGTGGTTCCCCTCCACTCACTGAACAAGCATCAGGGCCACTGAGAGACTAACACTCCCTCCACCTCCGCCTTCGTCTCTGGGGGGGATCACCGCTGAACACAGGACATATTATCTCTGCAGCAGCAGTGTATTAGCTCATGCAGGGAGGTTGCTGGTGGTGCTGATTAATAATTACATGCATGACTAGCTTTTCCCTGGTTACTGTCATTACTGGAAACATGGAGCAGCTTCATTTTCTCAGCATGTGTGCAGAAATAATGCCTGTACATTACATCTACATCTACTGTTCTGCACGGGCCCCTGAGTGCAACGGTTTAATTTTTCTCAGTGTGTGAGTGCGAGGGAGAGAAAGACACAGATCCATATCTGTCTTCGAGGGAGTGTTTTAATTACGGCTGCTAATTGAGCTGTTAAGCCAGCCTCTGTCTTGATTACATGTCTTCTAACTGCTCTCAGGGCAGCTCTGCTGCCGGGTGCAGGAGCTCTCAGGTAGATGATACTGATGACTCCTTGCTGCAGCGTTGTGACCAGGAAAAGTTCCTCGAGAATTATTTAACATATTTATTCTTGAAAGTGTCGGCCATGAATCCCTTCCAGCTCCATAGTTTATTATTCTGCAGCAGGTCTGTCAAAAATGTTTATGATTTTCATTCTTTAAAAAACTATTTTCCAGCTACATTAACCAAAAAAACCATCCAAAATGGCTGCATGTTCTCATCCACTCTGGCAATATTCATGAATGAGGTTTTTACCACAAAGAAAACACTTTCTTGAGAATCACTTCAGATGACACAGAAAGAGCAGAGAGCCGTTTGACATCAATAGCTGAAGATTTTTGTCTGCCTTGAACAAAAAAAAAGTGCATTTCAGCATAAATAAATGTCTGTGGCTTCATATTTGGAGGTAGACAGTATGGGGTTGTAGGCACAGTGTCTGCAAAAGAACATACTGGAGCACAAAGTAAGACAAATGGACACATGATTACCAAATTTGTCTGAATCACTGAAATTATTACATTTTTATATATTTCATCAATTATAGCTAAAATACTAGAATTGTTTTCAGGAGAACTGTAAACCATAAGATCTTCGGGGGGGGGGTATCGTGTAGGACTCACTGAGGCTGCAGCTGCTGAAAGATGTACCTGCATGGGTTTAGGCCAATGCCTGCTGTGATTGGTCCAGACTTCAAACATGACAGTAGCCTGATGAATGTTGTCTTTGACTTTGTATTTTAGAGAGGGAAACAATTCTATATGTCTTTATTGTGTTTCCCAATCATTTAGGATGGGTCAGACGTACCAAGTGGGTGAATCTAGGATTTAGTCCAGCAAACTAAGGTTTGGTTTAAGAACATTTGTTTAGGGGCTGTTTGTCTTGTTGTTTGTCTTGTTGTTTGTTTTGCACAGTCAAACATTTCATTCAGTAAACGTAATTAATGTCTCCAATGTTAGCAAGAACTTACCTAGGGCCCCTGCGGGTGAGAAATAAAAAGCAGGGTTTGTCAAACATTTATAAACCGTGTACTTATATTCATAATTCATGAGCAAGGATTTTCATTTGCATTTCATTTGATTGCAATCGTGTCCATGTCGGGTCTCTTGTGTGGTACTTGAATGAAATTCTTTGGTGAATTTCTTGTCTCACAAACACAACCAGCCTGTATGACTGTAGATACAATTTATTTTCTGCATCTGTATTTGACGACCTGAGAATCAGACTCAATCAACAATCCAGAATCCTGCACCCCATTTTTTAACAAAACGCATTTCAATTATTCCTGACAGCTTCTTCTTCTTTGGTGTTTATCGGTCTTTTGAGAGAGAATCCATCCTGGGCATAAATATTGTGTTTTGATAGAGCAGAATTGAAAATATAGTTGTTCTCATTGACATATCTTTCTATTGTCAGACAGTATGAAATATGATTGCAGCTCTTAAGCACTATGTTTACTGGTAGTCATAACTGGGCTGCAGATAGAATCACCATTTTATGATCTCAACATTGTCAGACAAAATAAAGAGAAACGGTGACATTTGAAATGAGTGATGACACATACATGAGACCAGCAATATGTCATCAGGCACCTGGGCTCGTCCAACTACTGCGAGAACCAAGATTCTCTCTAATGGAGCATATCTTTGTTTGTTGCTATTTTTTCCACTCATAGCTGGTAAATTGCTGCCTTTAATAAAATTTTCAAGTTAGTTTTTACCTGCTGAGGTCAACCTTCCTCATAGTTACAGTGGCATCATGTACAAGTGGGCGTCTCATTGAGAAGGTGTGGTTTGCGGCTATTTTATTTTCCTGCTGCTGACCGACAATTTTGATGGGCGTGGTTTGGAGGGGGCGTGGCCCTCAGCTGGACCTCTCTGTGTTCAGCTGGCCCATCACTAGTTTGTTGTAACGATAGATATTTCAGATAATAATATTCCAAAGTCAACGATGTATGGCAGGATCCTTAAAAGTCTGATTGCGTCACAACATGGCCGTCCTATTTCAAAGTCACCTTCTTTTCCAGGGACACCAGCATCATGGACGCCTCCTCATCAGCTGAGGATCGAAGGTGAAATATCTCAAAGTCTTGTAATAATAGTCTAGTACTGCTACTGCAAGAGTTTTAAGTAGAAAAAAATGTACCACTAATACTATTATTACTACTACTGTAGTAATCTGTAATATCCAAGTATCACTTAGACAAATTTGTATTTATTGATTAGAGGCTTGTGCACAATAAAGGATTCAAATTTAAGATTTGAATCTCAATAGAACAGAAAATAAACTTTATCAAGCCTGGTGTTCCTTTTTTTAACTATGGTATAAACAATCTGTTTGCAGAACAGAACAAAATGCCATTATTAAATGGGAAAAATAATAGTAGTACAAGCTCTTGTATTGGAATCTAATCTGCTCATGTAAGGAGAAATGACTGCTGGGAGAAAATGATGTTAGGTGTCCATTTGTAATTATTGTGAACAGCAGAGAATGTGTGAGAGCAGAATGAGTGGAGCTGGTCGAACGTCTGTGGAGGATGGCGTCGGATCACCATGAGAGATGGAATAAAATAATTTGATTTTTCAACAACCCATTTCATTCAGCTTGTAAAGTCTTTCACTGTGTATCCTGTAGGGACAAACAACACACACCCCTGAACAGACAGAGAGGCAGATCTGTGAATCTGCAGTGATCCACATGATCTGGTGTCTGTCTGAGGGATCAGACTGAACAGCACTGGAATTTGAAACTGGAGTATTTCTTCAGAGAAAAACAACAACATGAAGAATGACACGGAGCTCATCGGGGGGGTGGGAAGGCGGCCATTGTTGTTCCTCCTCTGAGCCGACAGTGCAGGTAGTAACAGCGCTGAATTAGACGGGACAAGGGAGAGACAACCTGAGGGCATGTTATGTGTGTGGCCCACAGGAGATTTAAAAAGCAGCTCGTAGCATTCAGCAGCTAACTCAAAGAAGAAGAAAATCAAATGAAAATGTCTTAAATTGGGGAGACAGCGTGAGGTCCGGGAGCTCCTTACCCTCCGAGGAGAGGACTAAAAAGACCGCCATGCAACAGGGACGGTCTTTAATAAGTGAACCAATTATTTCACTCATTGGTTCAGTTATTCCAACCCCTCCTCCCTCACTCACTGATATCCACCACACAGGCAGGGTGTCCACAAGAGAACGGCCGACTACTCGCCCAGGAAGTGCCGGCTACTTCTTCCTACATATTTTACCAATTATCCACCATATTTCTGACTTCCCTGACTTCCCAGATTTACTTCACGTAAATTGCATGCATCGCCATTTTCTCTTCCTGCTTTGCTGACCACATGATCTTATTGGACCAATGAGAGCACAGAAGAGAAGAACCCTGAACAGGCCGTCATTCTTCTCCCTCCCTTCCTCCCCATCACCCCATACCACTCACTCACTCACTTCCTCCCTTTCTCTCCTCTTCACTTCCTGTCTCCCTCAGAAATTAATATTCTCTTCTCTGCGCTTATATCAATGTCTGATTTTGACAACAGATTCCCTCTTTCCGTCCCCCGTCAGTCTCTGTCCACTCTGTTCCAGAAGATTCCCCCCCACCACACAAACTGTGTCAGAGCCCCTCCAGGGCGTCACGTCGGCCGCTGATGAAGCTCAAACAGCTCGTCCTCATCTGTCAGTCCGAGCGCTCGACGCCGGCAAAACAACTTTTCTAAATGTGACATAATGCCTCACTAATATTCTGTCTCAATCTTCGCGGTGTCAAGAGGCGACGCAGGGAAACAAATTATGATGTGAAGGATGTTTTCTTTATGTTTCTTGCTGCAAAGCTACCTAATGTGTGTGTGATCTCAATTAATGCTGGGTGGATAGTTCAGCTGTCAGTTTGAGGCTCTGACAACATCCACACATACAGAAACAGAGCCGCACAGGAACAGTGACGCTTCACACCGTCAGGGACAAAGCAGCATGGCTCCAAGACAGGCATGAGAAGCAAAAATAGTCCATTTGTTTACAGCTGAATCAGGAAAGAAAAGCAGCAAATTATTCAAAACGCAAAACATGAAAGCTCGTCTGAAACTCACTTCCTCATAAATAGGGTCCAAATTTAGCTCCTGCCATTTGCCAAATATGTCGTAAAAGCTGTGTTGGTAATTAAAGTCAGGATCAGTTGCTGGTTGCAAGTCGTCATCCATACAGCATTATGTCCATTTTGTAAATGATGGTCCCATTTAGAGGAAAATAGATAATAAAGTACGGTATGCTGAAGGGCATGGGTTACTTCTGATTGACGAGTCACTACTCATTCCGATCCAATCAGAATAGAGGTGTAACATTGTGTACCCTCCCAAATATGGTCACTCCTGGCTCCAAAACAACCAAGGTGGTCACGGCATAATGCCAGATTTGAAGCTTCATAATGGTAGCCCACAAGCAAATGGGTGACATCACAGCTGGTTTACACCTTGTAAAAATATTTAGTGTGGCAGACAGACTTCTGAGGATGACTGTTTTTAGATTGAATCCTGCTTGTGTATGTGCCGGGATCCAATTCCCAAACAGTCCCAGTGACCACAGGTCCTGTAAGGATAAATCTGTAAGTGGTTCAAAGAAATCCTAATGCACAACATCTGAGAGAGAAGCAGACGTTTTGAGACACTTTGTTGTTTTCATCTTTGTTAATTATTTTCATTTTGTTATGTGTGGCTTCACTTTTCAGACATTCTATTGCAAAAGCAAAAACATGTCTAAATATCATATAAACTAAATAAAGATGAAAGAATATTAGGTGGCAAAATGTTTGAGAGAAAATATCCTACTCTAATGTGTTTTTCTTAATATTCTCTTGAATCCGAGCTGGCAGCATAATGAAGTCTGCATCAAGTGAATAAAATGAAGAGATCAATTTATATTGCTTCTGAGCTGAGTGTTCACAGATAGTTTGTTTCAACCTTGTAGAGAACTGGGGATGAATGTTTTCACTCTTCCTGATGGCTGACAGTCCAATAGTGGTGGATGAGGCTTTTTAAAAGCACATTAAACGTTACTCCTACAGCTCTAAAGACTGATACAGCTTGTGTTGGCAAAGCTGAAGCACACTGGTGATGAATATGATCTACAAGCTTCACTTTGTCTTTTGTCTGATGCTGGAAACATCCTGGTTTGTCATTGATCAGCAACAATTTATTCCTGCACCAAATGATCACGACTGTCCGATCTGGACAAAATGCAAAGCAGGGAGTGTCGGACAAAGGCCAGAGCAACAACTCAAGCAGCCGTTGTTTACACTGTCTGTTGTGTTCAGTGGTGATTGTGGCATAAACCAGCACTTCTGGACCCAACCAACCATTTATTTTGGTAACCAGTGGATGAAATGGAGTCTCCCACAGCACACTTTGGCTGCAAAAATATTCAAAAATACCTTAACAAAAGAAGATAGATAGGGTAAGCCTGGTGAGCAAGTTACACCAGCGATTCATCATCATCATTCTGACCCACAACCCTTCCTTCCACCAACTTTTGTGGAAACAAAAGGACCAAACCAAACAAAAAGGACACAGGTGATGAAACAACCTCCTAGTGGAAGTAATAAGGAGGAGACACTTGGTGACTGTAACAGACAGAAACGTCTTCTGGCGGTCGATATTAAAAGGCGCCTTTGTCTCTCTTTCTGTTTACATCCCAACAAGGCAGGAAGCCTCAGTGGATTTCATCAGTCTCACGGCTCCTGGTGGTCTCACATTCTCACCCACTCGTTTTCTCCCCCTTTACAACTCCTCTTAACAGCTCAACACAGCAGCAAAGCCTCCTGAATATCAGCATATAATTAAAAAGTTCACAGTTGTAATCCAGTCTGGATCCTTCCCTCTAAAGAATGGTCATGGTTACATTGCAAAATTAATTTTATGGTGACAAATATTTACTCATTCAAAGTTTTGTGCTGCATTGCATTTATGGTTATGTAAGGGCCTGCAATACTCAGTATCATTATTAATGCTAGTTTAACGGTTTAGAGAGAAAGCAGGAAGAAAGTGCTGAGAGAATCAGGTCATTTCCACAAGCAGAGTTTTACATTCAACCATTATTCATTTTGGTATAAAACAATGCAAAGATCTGAGAAAACTGAACTACAATAAATGATCGGGTCTAATTAAAACACTGGTGGGTTCCAAAACAAACACCTCAAATTCTCATCTCTAGGTCTCATTGCACTGATTTGGTGGAAATCAATCCAGTTGTGTTTGTGCAATCCTGCTAAAAAAGACAAAACCAACAAAAAGATGCTGGGGAAAACATAACCTCGTTGGCAGAAAAGCTGTCACAAAAGCTGAAAAGAGGCCAAAGATCTCTGTAGAGTCGGAGAGAATTCTCATTAGTTCAACAAAAATATCTGGCTTTACTTCAGAGTTTGAGATTGTTCTTTCTAAACTACCAGGATCAGTTGACTTTTGACTTTTCTAAAAGAAGCATAGAAGCAAAATAAAAAGAAATTCACAGAGATTTACAAAAAAGGATGTCCTTTACAGTTCCTACAGTAACTGTGTATGAAGTTAGAGCAATGCCCTATTTTTAAAAAGACCTTCTCACTCGTCATTGTTCAGACGGTATTCAGTCATGCCTGCATGTGGCTACTGTTGTGCTGAGAATACAGCTGATGTGTTGCCACTGTAAATTGTTCACAGGATTAAGGATTAAGAAGCAGTTTCTGATCAAAACACAGCAGAAGAAAGAACATGTTGGCATCACAAACTTGAATAACTGACCATCTGTTTTAAACAAAATAATAGTTTTGTTTTATTGTGAAATCTGCTGCCCATTTGGAAGAAATGTGACATTTGTTTCCGTTTTAATTTGGCTCTAAGTAGACGCCACACAGACACATTTTTAGGGATACAGATCCAGACTATGACAACAATAAGAATACACTCACACTGATCACCATCTATATCAATCGATCCAGCAAAAACGGCCAATTTATGGACCAGCGCGTCAGCGTGAGATGATTAATTATGCTTTTACTCACCAATGCTGACGGTTCACTTGAAAGGAAAGGCGGTGATTCTTGCTCGTGGCCCCCGGTGTTTCACCTGTTCTCCTCCGCCTGTCTGTGATGCTGCTGCCTCTGTGCGGCCTCACTGTGAGCAGCGACATTTTCATTTACAGTTACTCATCCCAGTAAACCCAGTTTCATTATCCAGACGATGCCGCTTCCACAATCCTCTCAGAAAGACGTCTCAAATCTTTAGACCCCGTCCTGCACCAGGTAGCATCTCCACCCAACAGCAGAAACGGAAAACAGAACTTTCTAAGATGCTAACTATTAGCATCTTTTTTTCTCTGAAAACCACTTGTTAAAGCCGCCATTGGTTATTCCAGCAGTTCGTGATAAATATATCTATCGGCTGGTGAACACAAAGACGCTTTAATTCCAGTTTCTCCGGAAAATAAACTGGTTCAAACCTGAGCTCGATGATGAAAAACCCACTTCGTTCACTTTTACTAGGTAGTTGTACAGAGTTTACGTCTTGCTGGCGCGAGACTCCACAAACCCCCAGCCAGCCAATCAACTCGGACGTATGAAATGACGCTGTTGCGGGGCTGTCAGTCCAACTTGACAGCAAATTTTTGTGATTGACATTTAATACGTAAACACTCTGAGCATGCGCATTACCATTTTCCCACCTATAATACGCGTTATACCACTACAGCCTGTTCACTCCTTACCAAAATTGGCTGCAATTCACCCAGAGGGCGCTGTGAAGGAGTGCTAAATGAATGGGAGTGAATGGAGCTAAACAGGTCAAATAAATATTTTCACCTGCTTCTAAACAAAAAAGCCCAAATTTTATTTTATTTTTTGCAAATATAGTATTGTTTATATCAGAAGTGAAATGAAAACACACCAGTGTTCTTTCGTTTGTCTTACAAGGAAGGCGATTTTGCCCACAAACCGCTAGCATTCTGCTAATGAATGCTGATTGGTCAGTTCAGGATTTACGACTAATTGTGACCCAACACCCTTCCTTGAAGTCTCCCAGAGTCTACAGATGTTTTTGAGATTAAATCTAATAGATATCTAAAGTAGGTCCAGAGGGACCTTCATTTTTGAAAGCCAAATGTAGATATATTCCAACGACTATTAATGTCGCATAGTGCCGTAAGGTGGCTTGTGATGCTACCAGAGAGTGCTGCCAATGCTACAACTTAAATATTGGTATTTCACAACAATTGAAGGAGCAAAAAAAAAAAATCTAATGTACTGATATTTATTATATCAACCCATGAAAGTTGACAGAAAAACATTTTTTCCTCTATAAATGTTTGATTTAGGGGCCTCAGCTCCATAGGGCCCCATTCATTTTGGACTACCTCATGAGCGCCCCCTACAAACCTGGAAGTTCTGAGAGTGGCTTTTCTCTAGACTTATTAGAATATCTCTGGTTATACCACAGCACTGCTCTTTCTGGTGAGCCTAACCTGCCCCGAATGACCATTGGACCGCTTTTCACCACAACATGGAAGTTACTTTTAACCTGACATGGTATAAACACACAGAGACTGGTGATACTGGTGAAGGAGCACTGTGTATGTACTCCCACACAACCCGGAGAAGAATCATTCAATATCACCAAAAAACAGTTTGATTATTGGAGGAGAAATTAAAGCTTTAAAAACAAAGACCGAAGAAGAAAACTAAAAACTAAAAGCTGGAGCCACACATAACAGATGTAGATGCTGCTATAGTTAGAGAGAACCATTTGTGCCTGTAGCTACTCCATCTCTCTAGTGCAGCCAGTTGCCTTGATGATCCCATGATGAGGAACAACAGGTGAAGCAAATAGGTTGAAGTATTAAACTATGTTCAGAATGTAAAGGCATGAGACATACTGCAGTGAAACTAATGAGAACATTGACTGTCAATATTGGATGACTTCTGTGTTCGTAACCATGAGTTGGTATCTTGACATAAAAATTAAACAGATTTTCTACCTCCTCCAGGTTTATGTTCATGTATTTGCCCAATCAGCCTGGATCTTAGAGGTGATTATGACATTTCCCTGCAGCAGACGCTCACAGTGAACCAATGGAGGTTTTCCATGTCTGATGTTTTTCTGCACTAACAACAGAAAAGTTCTCTCTCTGTGTTGAATCCATCCCACGGGTTTGATTTGTGGTGTTTAATGAGCTGGATCAAATGGTTCTGGAGTGGTGACAGACTGACGTTATTTAAATTTTAATAATATTATAGCAATCATCAACTAAACACTGACACGAAAGGATTTGTTTACTCACACTGTCTGCTGTTGGTGTTCAACAAATTCTCAATATCAGAATGGATTCAACACAAAGTGACTTCTCATTATGGGCTTATTATGGGAAAGATTTGTCTCGTCTCCTCTTTACAGCCATCAGGATCGTCATGAAAGATCATGAGACACATTTGAAACTATACGTATACCTCTGCAACATGATTGTCACTTATTAAATAATTATAATAAATCATTTTAAAAATGACTCAACTTTTCATTGGCCCAAGATCCACTCCTGCACAAAATGTCATCAGATCAAAATCTGTTGACATCCTTTTGAGACACCTTGCAGACAAACAAACAAACATCTCTTGACTCTTGTTGGCGAAGGTAACCATTGTTCACAGTTGGAGATACTCTGTTAACTTTTTTACAGACATGTCAAATCAGTTGTGCATCACAGTCGTGGTTGACGAGGCAAATGCTTTTTGGATGGCAGGCTTGGTTTCACTATGACAGACTGGGACAAATTGGCAGCAAGGCTGACTCTGTGAACCACATTCAGCTCTCTAATGACTGCATGTGTCAAACTAGAAAAGTGAGTTGGAACAAAAAGTCTTTGTGCGAGCTGATTGCAGCGCTGCCCGCCCAGTATCTATTTTCCCGGTGAAGTGACAAAATCACATCTGTCTCTTCAAATTAGGCCCCGTCACTCAGTAATTGCATCTGTGTGCTGAGATGTCTGGCTTTCAAAACAGAAACTGGTCCAATATTAAAGTATTTAAAACACTGGCCAACAGTAGCAGCAAGTTGTCATCTGGGAATACATGCAGCTGCATTTGGATCTGGATTTGAGGTTTTCTGTCTATGTGCTGGAGGAGACAAGTTAAGGTGCAAACACTGTGATCTTTTGAAACTAAGCACCATTATGGGTGGTTGGGGTCGGTGAATATAATTTTGACAACAACCAGGGCAGCAGAACAACAACAACAACAACAACAATCTCCATCCACCAGACAAAAAGCTGAAATTCACATCAGTGGGATTATTTTATGGCTCAGATCAGAGAACGACGCCCAGAGACAGCAGCAAATTAGTGTTTGAATAAAACGTCAATGTCTTTAAGTCCTTTTGCATTTCATGCTGTCTGCATTAATATTCATTCATTTTCTATAACTGCTTATCCTGTGTAGGGTCGCGGGGGGGGGGGGGCTGGAGCCTATCTCAGCTGACTTTGGGCGGGAGGCTGGGTTCACCCTGGACAAGTCGGCAGTTCATCACAGGACCACATAGAAAGACTAACAACCATTCACACCTCATGTCACCAGTTCACCTCTACTGCATGTTTTTGGTGGTGGCAGGAAGCCGGAGAACCTGGAGGGAACCCATGCAGACACGGGGAGAACATGCAAACTCCACAGCTGACTTATGCAAGTCAAATATTTCACAGGTGTTACTAAAACTTGCAGGTAAAAATAACCTCTTTGTGAGAAGTTCCTCGATGAGCACAGAAAGCAGCTGCACTGATGCAACGAGCCACAATTCTACAAATGTGTCCTGAAAATCCTCAGAGTACAGAACTAAAAAAAACAACGTTCTTTTAAAAAGAATAAAGCCCTTTTTTTCTAACTCCTCTCATCTGAGCCACGAGAAGCCAAGTCGATAGCTCTCAGCTTTATGTGCTTCTTATTCAAAGAAGAGAGGAGTCGTCTCTTAGGGAGTGTCTGTGTAGGAAGAATTAGAAGAGGCTCTTTTCTTAAAAGGCTTGAAATGGACAAAGTCACATGAAATATCCTTTGAAAAAGACCCTCGACTTTGAAACGTCCTCAGTTTTGGTGAAATTACAAAGAGTGGTTGCTTGAGAAAAAACAGTCAAAATCCTGATATGAGGGTCAAGTTTGCATAACAAATGTGTGACTGATGGGGAAGATGCTAATCCTGCTAACGTTCTCCTGTCATAGTTTCTGTTTTGATAAATAAACAGAAGGGAATGGGGGTTTTATAAAGAGCATGTAAATATGACTTGCTGCTGGTCTCACCAAACACATATGCACATTTGTCTCTGGGCAAAAGTTTTAATGACACATTAAGATGAATGTTTTCTGCAGCTCGAGGTTAGCCGATGCTCAGTGAAGATTGGCTAATGAGCAGAGAAACCAAAGCCCATCTTCCAGACCTTCAGCGTCACAGAGACACACATCAAACAGTGTCTGCGGCTCGGCCATCATATGATGGAGGATGCGAGGAGAGCGGCTTAATCTGGGGTGGCTCCGGTTCACTTTGCTGATAACACGGCAAACAAGAGAGGAAGCATGACCCAGACTGAACTCTGCCAGAGCTTAGTGAGTGTCGGGTGAAAACGATCAAATTAAGACGCTCAAGGAAATTTTTCATTTATACTGAGTAAATGTGTCCAGTGCTGCTCCGCAGCAGCTTTGAACGGGCTCGTTTGTCTTTTTAACAGATCCAAATTTAGTAACTGCAGCTGCCCTTGGCATCTTGGTGATTGTAGTGGTTTTGACTTACAAGACGCAGGAAAATGGGAAAAAAGGTCTTAAATAACAATCTACATTTATGAATTCTTTTAGAATAAAGATGTCGACTGTTTTCTCTGGAATAAAAAGCTCCAGGGTTTGTCTCTTTTCTTTCAGAGGCTTTCATTTG
Organism: Chaunax sp. Z400; assembly: GCA_037577475.1. Taxonomy (NCBI): domain Eukaryota; kingdom Metazoa; phylum Chordata; class Actinopteri; order Lophiiformes; family Chaunacidae; genus Chaunax; species Chaunax sp. Z400. The sequence goes on from CM075201.1 coordinate 24,899,338, forward strand.
CATGTCGACTGCTTTACATGTGAACCAAATTCACATGTATGATTAGTTCAACCAAGTAGGTGAAGCTTTTTTCTCGGGGATCTGTTTGTTCATTTGTTTGTCAACAGGATTACATAAAAAACATTTCTATGAAACCTGCTAGACTCATGAGGCTCCAAACGGATACTTTAAAAAAAAAAACATGTTTTAGTTTTCTAACTTGATCTTATAAAGATGACAAACTCCTGGATTCAGCTCTATGATTTAACCTGATTCACACAGGAATACTGACGATGTTACCTCGATGTGATAAATTTAGTTACATATATATGAAAAAGAAATAACTCCATTGCAAACTTGATGTTGAGACTCTTGTTTATTACTCTGAATTATCTCCCCTGTTCTCCGTTCACCCCTGTACTCCAGAGCTGCTCGGCCTGAGGGAGACGATGACTTCCTTCTCTTGTAGGATGAAATGTCTTTTTAAATCATGGTGTTAAATTCAGATCAAAGTTGCATTTTTCTGCCTCAAACCAGTTTATGAATCTCTGAAAACTTAAAAGAACTTAAAAAAAGGTTTTCTTCCTGTTTGTATGATTTTGTAGCCAAAGAAAAAAAAAACACAGGAGGAGAAATATAAATATCATGCCCATCAGCCTGTTGAACCGCCAGCTCATCCCACCCATCATTACTCCAGCAGGTGTCTCCAGCCAGCCTGTTTCACAGCTTCTGTAGCTTAATGCCGTTTTTCTCTGAGTTTTTTTAAATCAGTTTTTCAGAAAGTCTGTTCCATAGATAGGGGAGGAAAAAGCCCCCCTAAAAATAAACGAAAACTTCACAGAAAGTTTCATACTTGACAAAGGTGTGAAGGTTGCTAACACTGTAGCATTTGAGGCTAACGTTAGCTAGCATATTACTGTTGACAGAAACTGAATCTCAGCTCTAATTCTCACTACAGAACAGACGGCCAGTGTTGACGGGATCTCCCAACCATTTTTCTACGCTCCTTTGGCTCCTGCTTCTGTTTTCTCTCACCGTGTTACTACAGGAAGTCCTTCCAACGCGTCAGTCTATCATTCTGTTTACATCTGCGTCTCCAAGAGATAACATGAGACATGACACGAGGGAGATCACATGAGGCGGTGCATCGCTCCTTCTGACACAATAATCTTCATACCCTGTAGAGTGTGATGCACCAGTATTTTTAAATCTTGCAGTGTGTGCATGTTCGAGATAAAAGGTTTCTTCTTATGTGTGAGATGCAAACTGTTTAGATGTTAAAACTGCTGTTTAAAGCCCGGCATCAGTTCTAGATGAAGGAAGGTAAACGGCCACAGTTAACCTTGTATAGCAGCTCCTTCCTATTAGGGAGGATTCAATGACGACTGCAGTCAGTTTGAGCAAACGCCTTTTATTTTGGCATCTTTGAAAACTACTCCATGAACGGCAGTTTGAGACTGAAGGATGAAAAATGTAAAAATTCAGGATGGATGTTAACCCCAGTGTGGACCCAGAAAAGGAAGATCAGGGCAATCATTCCAGTATATGATCTGATCAATACTATTAATCAATCAGCAATACAGTCCATCAACATCCTATCACCATCTGATTCCTACATTTTAAGAATTTTAGTTGAATTTTGCATAACAGTCAATTCTGTCTATCAATGAATCAAAGTCATCATTTCTAAAATCTGAGTCTTCACTCTGATTGATAATTGGTTTCTGTATTGATCCAATCATTTAATAATGTCTAGCCCCGCGGATCATTTCCTTCTCTGCTTTGTTTGTCTTTTACTTTTGGTTTCTGTGTTTTACTCTCGTTCAACTCGTTCTGTGGAGCAGGTGAACAAAACAAACGCTCACTCATAGTAGCACAAAGTTACACACGTCACACATGGAAAGAATGCAAAGACCTCAAGCCGACAGAGCGACAGGAAAACAAAAAGGTTTGTGATCTGAGCTCAGCAGGAGGGAGAAGGCGTGAAAACAAAACCTGCTTGTTCTGTACACTGCTGTTCATGCTAACTCAATGACTAGCCTTTATTATTTTTTGCCCTTTTTAGTATAAAAACACCAACTGATGTACATTATAAAAAGGTTTTCCTTTTTGCAAAAGAGCAGTGTTTCTCCCCCATCAGTGTGTATCATCTGATGTGCGGTTATGTTTACATTATTTACATATACAACCATATAAAAATTTGTAGTTCTCTTGTGTACACGTATTCAAAAACAAACACATCAGATAGGTTAAATTTTGTTGTGAAATAATTCATAAAGTCCATTAATATACAGAGACAGAAGCTGAGACACAACAAGGTGGTTGGTACACCTGACTCTTAAAAAGGATTCAATAATATAAAGTATAAATATATGATGAGTGCTACTATGAGTGTGTTCAGGAGTTATCACAAGCCACGTGGCCAAAAGGTTAAGATCTTTACCTAAAGATTTGTGTTTGTCCCTAAAAATGAAAATAAAATTGATAATCTGTCGGTAAATATGCAGAATAATAAACGCTGCAGCTTCTCAGGTCCAACAAAAGGCTGGTTAGTTGTTACCGAACTGCTGGAAACGTGAAAATCAAACTCAGTCTTGTGTTTCTCAAAGGGTCTGAAATCTGAGCAGGAGCCGTTTTGTGCAATATGTTGTCATTTTGCTGATTTTTCAGTCTGAACACTTTGCAGAAATGTTCTTTAGAGATGCAGACTTCTTTCTTTCCCTCTGCAGACAAGAACATTAGACGTTATTCAACAATTCTGCAATGCATTAATTTTTACATCCATCATTTTAAAAATAAACTTTCTCAAATATCTGTGTCCACTTATATTGATAATAAAGACAATAAGAAGATGATCTATGATATCGCATAAAAATACAAGAAAATATGAGGTGGTTTTCACCTGAAACACAGGAATCACAAGTCTACAAGCTTTTAACATCTTAAAGGAGCACTTCATCCAGACATGAATATTCAGTCATTATCTGTTCTCTGCTGAGCCGATGGAAAGTCAGTTGAAGTTTTTTTAGTCCACAAAACACTTTTGGAGTTTCCCAGCAAAATAATATTGTAGCCAAACAAGAAGAAGATGGAGACTTGTTTGAAAATGTAAACAAAAACAAGTGAAATCAAAATACATCCATCCGTGAGCCTGAACACATCACATGTTCTGCTGGATGACATCTCTACCTGGAAGCTGGACAGTGCACACTGACACTTTTAACTTGGTGTAAATAAGGACCTTTAAAATCTATTTGGGATCTTCTGGCTTCTGGACACTTGGATGACACCATATGATCTGTATGGAGTCATTTCATGTTTGTTTTCAGTTGTTTTTATTTATGTTTATGTTTTAAAAGTCTCCATCTTCTTCAGCTGTTTGGGAAATGTTGTAACGATGGTTTGATGTGAAGCTCCAGAAAGTTTTTTTGGACTAAGATGCTTCATCCAACTTTCCATCAGGACGGGCAAAAGTGGATAACGACTGAATTTGAATTCTTTTAGGTGAATTGTTCTTTTAAGTGTTGAAAAAAAAAGGTGTAGAGACACAATGATCTTGTGAGGAAACATAAAACCTTCGGCCGACTGGTTTGCAATAAGCATGAGAATCAGACTCATCAGTGGCGTAACCTGTTAAACTCCACAGGATCACACGTTTGTCACTTAGAACATTAACAGAAACACACATACATGTTGTCACACAAAATATTTGATCAAGAAAAGCAAAGCAACGAGACGTCGCCCCAAACTGGGGAAGCTAAATCAGAAAAACACGCCATCCTTTTGCAGAGTCAGGTGTTGACAGCAGGCGGCGCTGCGGTCAGATGTGGCTAAAGGTCTTTGCATTCACACTGAGGGGGAGATTTGTGGATGAACCTGAACTGAAAGCAGAGATCATGTGACTCGCTGATGCCAAAGAAAGTCTGCGTGATGTGCTTCTTCTTGCCACGAGTGCATCGACATAAGGCACAGGCACAGTTCCCCTCTTTCAACAGAGTGGCTCGCATTAGTTTGTTCGTTTGTTTTTCCCTTCTTAAAAATGTCCCAGCGCTAGAAACAAGTAGGGTGACCACCAAGCAGCCTGCAAACAGGTTGTTTTTACAATTCTCTTCACTGTCAGGGTGCTAGAAAGGTAGGAGGAGACGCAGAGGAGATTTAAGCAAGTAAAACAGAAGAAAATTAAAAAATATTGAAATATTACATTAAACAAGAAAAATGTCATCAGAAAGAAGAAATGAACAAAGCAGCGGTTGAGCTTTAGAGGTCTGTGATGCAACAGAGTTCACATCATATCACAGGAAGGAAATGTGAGATTTCTCTGCTACAAAACAATCAGGTGTGAAACGTCACACATCAAAATCCAAGTTAGCGCTACAAGCTCTGAGAAGCTAATTTGATGATTTTTCAAAAAGGTTCCAGCTGCAGCTTGCAGACCATACAAACCACACCCATCATCTGAGTCTGTTAACCTGGTTCACACTGTACGTGTAAATAAGTGACTGACCATTAACAATTACAGTCATCAACAGCATCCTCTAAAACACGCCCACTCGGACACGTCGCTACGGTGGCTGAGGAAGACAAGTGGCCATAGATCAAAACTAAATTAAACTAAAAAAGAATGTGATGAAAATAAAACAATTTTAGTGATATGAACCAAAGAAATAACGATAAAACATTCAGCACAAATAACTAATGCAACAAAACGTGGTTCTAGCAGCAAACATGCAGAAATAATGAAGATAAACTATGAATTGTTTTAGCCTAACTGCTAAAAATCTACTGTATAGTATATTATACATTTTGATGTTATGAGGTATTTTATTTTGTGGCCTGTCAGTAAAATCATGTGAGTGAATTTAAGGGATAAATAGTTCCGCAGCATGTTGGCATGTGTCGGGCTTTTATTGTGAAAGTGAGAAAACCTGAAGTCTTGGAACATCGTTGATGTTTGTTTAGAGTAGAGCCTTGTGTTGTTTTTACATTTTCTTCATTGGTAAATATAGACACAACTTATAACCCTCTGTGAACATCAATATATAGTGTAAGTCTGCAGCTGCAGCTGGATACTTGTTTATGTTACATACTGGATTTTTCCCATTTGGTTGAATGTGATAGGATGTGAACATGGCATGAATCAGAGTTGATAATGATACACTTTGGACATAGAGTAACATCGATCAAATAGGCTGAATTTACTGAAACACAATAAAATAAATTCTGTCTTCAACTTCAGTCCAATTATTTAAAGTTTAGTTGGAACGAATCTCACTGCCTCTAAAGCATCAACTTCCCCTCCAATGAAATAATCATATTGTTGATGTAGTATCACATATGCATACTAACAGCACTGAAGTTTTCTAGATGTATTCAGAGAGCTGGATCCAGTCATCGTTACTGATTATTTGCCCCAGTGGCCACTCATGGTGCTGCAGCTTAAAACTCACCTCTGTCCAAAATAACCTTTGACAACCGTTATTTACCAAGAGTCAGTAAAACATTTAACCGTTAACTCTTAATCCATGAAGGTTTTAAATTTGTCAAACTATCCCAGAGTCTATAATATAAACACTGTGACATCGTCCCAATGTAAAGTCCATGAGCCATTTCTTTGTGTGATGTCAGAGCATCTTTCCCTCCTTTAGGTGAATGGCTGCCGTTTAGGACTCCTGTATCCAGTTCTTATAATACATCCATACCAAACCCTCATTCATGTACCATAATGTATCCCACATCATATCAGGACTAGCTGATGAAGTGCTTATAGCATGCCTGTGGTGCTTTAAAACACCTTATGAATGACAGGAAAAGTAAAGATCCTTCCATCGCCTCAGCTGAGGTAATAATGACAGAAGGAAAAAGAGAAGATGAGGAAAAGAGATGAAGAGGAACAGAGTGAAGGTGCCTATCGTCATGGGTGATCACCCTAATGATTCTGCTGCTGAAATGCTCTTTAGGGAGAAAAGGAAAAGATCTCTGGATATTTTCCTCTCAGTTTCTTGTATGTGTGTGTGTGTGTGTGTCTGTGTGTGTGTGTGTGTGTGTGTCTGTGTGTGTGTATGTGTGTGTGTGTGTGTGTGTCTGTGTGTGTGTATGTGTGTGTGTGTGTGTGTGTGTACACCACATTTAAATATGTATGCTGTGTCAATGCACCTGTATGTGTGTAAGTATGACTGTTAGAGTCAGACTGATATGTTACCAATGCTGTCCTTTTATTAAATATGTCCTATATTCCCAATAAGAGGGAGATGAATCCTCCTTTCTGGCCTTATTTGTATTAAAAAAGTTGTTAAAACCTGCAATGCAATAGTTTTTTTTTCTTAATTCATGTAATTCAGATTAAAAGCCTCTAATAACTCCTGCTGATCTGTATGTATAAAGAGTTTAGACAGATGTGAATGATGTCTCATGATGTTCCAGATGCTGTTTTCAAAGGCTTTTACAGTCCGAAACATAGAAAATTAAAGACGAAAATATTTTTTAGCATTGAAATATCATATCGGCAAAAATATCAGCTGTCATTAGCTTCAATTCAAAATTTTCAGTATTGGCCTGATAAAACATATCGGTTGAGCCTAAATATCAGTCTGAGTGTGATTGTGAAGTGGTCACATCTGTTTAAATACAGACTCTGTGATTGCTGATCTCTCCAACAGCTCTGGCAGTCTCTGTATGTCGTGTTTGCTGTGAATCAGTCCTAGAGGCAGGCGATATGTGTACATCTGTCTGTTTTTGCCCGTCTTTCTGTCAGGATATCTGCGTATTTATTTATATTTGTATGTATCTGTCCTAGAGGCAGACGTTGTTGCTGATCGGACAGGTGGATCCGGTGCCGGCTTGGGACAGGAAAAGCTTCCCATTGCTGCAAACGCAAACCTCGTAGACAGTCTGCCTGGTCCCGGAGGACGAGGAGCTGGTGGAGGCCTTCCCCTCTGGCAGCCGCATCAGGCGAATCCTCCGGGCATCCAGAGAGATCTGGTGGGTGGAGGGAGAGAAAACTGGTGAGATCAGAAAGAAGAGGTTGAACATTTGGAATTCTGGTTTGAGGTTGTTAAAGAAATACAGATTTTAGAGGTGTAAAAAAATGTGGAAGGCAACAACAAGTTTGGATTTCTGATTAAAGGTTCTTTCACACCTGAACGTCTGGACCAGGGTTTGGGTTTTTGATACATTTGATCCGGTTAGTTTTGGTTTCACATTGTGATTTTCTACCGTGGATCATTTTTTAACTTCTTCCGTTTGCTTTTCTTCTTCTTTTGCTTATTGGCGATGGTAGCCTGCTGTAAACTTCCTGTAATTGGTCCAAAAGTCCAAACCATCCAAAAAAGTGCTTTCACACTGTAAACGTACTGAACTGTGGTTCAGTTTGATCCGGACCCTGGTCAGGAGGAGGTTTCATGCCAGCAATTTTGGTTCAGATCAAACTGAAAAGTGTGAAAGTCTGGACCAAACGAGGTAGGTGTGAAAAAGCACCCTGGATTAGAGTCTAACCTGGCTAAGAAGACCACTGAAAGGACTGATGAAATGTGGTCTACTTGGACAGGTGGTCTTCTGACAGACAGCAGACTGACTCACGACAACACAGAACAGTTTCCACATTAAACTGTTTTCATGGTTATATCCTCTTATAGATCCTCTGATTTTGAACTACCATGCTGGACAGGAAGTCTGCTTCCACATTTCCTGTCACATCCCAACCCAACAGTCTGATCCAGTCCCGATCCAGTCCCGATCCAGTCCCGATCCAGTCCCGATCCAGTCCCGATCCAGTCCCGATCCAGTCCCGATCCAGTCCTGATCCAGTCCTGATCCCTGCTCTTCATTCAGACCAGAACAGTCTCTTGTTTTCTTCCCTCTTCTCCTCTCTCCACTCTGAATCCTCTCAAAGTAAATCTGGTTGATTTTTCTTATCATAACTTCTGTATCACAGGATTGGATGTCCTCACTGAATACAGTCTGGCAGGAAACAGCTGTGCGTGTCCAGATGTGTTCCAGACCAATCAGCAAATGACTCCTCCTAAATTTCAGTATTGATATCGTTAACTGACCGACCCTCCTGACGAATAAAGAGAGAACTAAAGGTTGTTCTGCCGCCCGGCCACAAAGACACAAACCCACAAACTCACACTCTCATCCACTCTTTGTTCTCCCTTCAACTCCACAACAAACTGTCTTTTTTCCCTCTGCACAGAGAGGAACCCCTGCTGCATGAATCCCATCTCTCTGCCCTCTCCTCCCCTTCCTCACTCCCACCTGGGGCTCCTACACAGGACTGGTGTTTTCTCTGGCCGAGGGGAGGAGGTGCTCTCAAGCCATAAAAAGGTAAAGGAGCCATTAGCGGGCACCTCTGGGAGGCATTGCAATCAAATGACCTAGAACACTTTTAAAGTAAGAGTCCCAGTTGACTCCATCAGACAGCTGCTGCTGAACAAATCTCTCACCGAGAGGGGAGACAGTGTGAGAGGCTGTGTGGGAGTGAAGCTGGATGATCATGTCTGTGTAGAGCTGACTGTGAGTGTCTAGTGAAGGGAAAATACACAGACAAATACAGTCCAGATAATTATCTGTAACGTTACAGAAACAGTTCTCACATCTTTTTTCATTTTGTTTTTAGGGTTTATTTTGTCCTCAAACATCCTGAAGTTCTTTTTGTTGCTGCTTTTGCCCGGAAAAAGCAAAGAAAATGTTTTTAATGGTTTGAAGTAAGATGTATTATCAAATACAGTGTTTTTATTACAAAATGTAAAAAACAGAAATCACTTGATTTTAGACTAAACAAACAATTCCTCCTGTATTTGTATTCAAAATAAAAAGATAAATTACTCATTTGAAAAGAAATGTGCACAAAAACTGAAATTAATTAAACCAAAGGTTTTTTTCTTTGACCTTTTTGTGCTCATTTCTGTTTGTTGATGACATGATTAGTTTGTGTTTGTGCTGTTTAGGGTTGGGTTGTTTAGCAGCATCACAACAACAGCAGACTTTTGTCAATACTGTTACCAGCCATTGCTTTACAAGGCTTACGTCTCACACCGCTTTTAAAAAGATGGAGGCTGCTGGTGCTGCATTGGTTCTTGCACACTTATGTTTGGACCAATCACTGCACACTTACATCATTCAGGTTTCCTCTTGTGCTGGAAGAGAACCACAAAACTGAGTTCTAAGAACGACAATCGTTCCAAACTCTTTCGTCGCGGATACGACATGTACTTGTAATCTAGTGACAGTAACTACTGTGATGATGAATAGCCTGAGGAATCAGCAGAGTTTCACTGTCTCCAGAGGTGTGTATGAGTTTGTCTAATGACCAGAACCACTCAGGAATCACTCTGGCAGTGGAGAAAGACTGTAAGTGTGTGTGAGACAAATTTAAACACTAATGGAGTGTAAGACCCTGTTTCTAATTATATGAATCGACCATCAGGAGTTCAATGGCTTTTATTTTCCATCACACGTCCATGACAAATGCAGGAAGATGTGTTTCTGGGCGTGACTTCAGACTCCTTCTGCAGCGCCTTTTAATTGGATCAAACTGAATCCAAGGGCACCTTCCTGAAAGCGTCTCTCTCTCCTCATCCAGCTCGTATCAGCAGCCTGTCTGAATGTATGAAACTGTTTTTGTGGGAAACTTTTTAACGCTTTCTTCTCCTTAATCCACCGCCGTTGATTTTAACACATCTGACATGACTGAAATCCTTTTATCAGCACAGCCGGCCGTGATGACTGCGAGGACTGACGTGCGTAACGAGTCAGGGGAATGGTTGGAGGAATTTAGGAGCAGGAGGAGGAGGGAATGGATGAAAAGAAGGAGAGAAGCAGCATGAGGATGAGGAGCAGATGAGCGAATAGGAAAAAAAGATGGTAAAAGAAAGTTGGAGACAGAGAGAAGACTTAGGGAGGAGGAAGCTGGAAAGATGGGAAAAAAAGAAAAAACAACAACTTCTGTCCTCTGTTTTCCTGCTTGTCTGTGAGGCTCTAACAGATTCTGGTGGGCAGCCAGTAGGTGGGAAACTGCCACCAGCCGATGAGCTAACTGCTGGTCCATGTTGGCGGAGGGAGCGAGCGAATGTTTGGATTGTCTACCTCAAATAAGTTTGGACAGGAGAAATGTTGAACTGAGAAGGAGCTGCGTGAGCCAGGCTGGACGGAGGACAAGAAAAGTTCATCTCTCAACTTGTCAGTCGACAGAGGAGAAGGTCTGAAGTTACAAGAATGCACTTCCAAAGATAATTAGTTAAGTTTCAGGAAGAATTAAGGTGCTTTAGCTCACTGAGCCTCACCGCTTTGACATCAGATAAACAACCCAATGGTGTGTTTTTGGAAATAGAACCTATCATGGTGTTTGTTGACAACAGCTTCCTGCTCCGTGTAGATTCATTCCTATTTAGTTTTCATTAAGGTGTTATTTCAATGAGTATTCACCTCATTCATCTCAAACAAACTTTTTGCCACATTTGCTAAAGGAGGAAATTTGTCCCAAAATAAGAAAAGTTAGAAATAAAAAACATGTATTTAAACATAATTGTTAATAAGATGCTTCCATTCTGTTCCAGACATTTTCATTCTTTCTGACTGATTCTAATTTTGGTGTTGGATGTTTTTTTCCTAAGATTTATGCTAAGTAAGGACTAATTACTGAGAAATGGGACGATGGTGGCATCACTCCAAAAAACACGATCAGTATGAGGATCTGTCAGGCTGTAAGCAAACCTGTGGTTTACCAGATGATCTAAAGCCCTTTAGTTGGATATGAATGTATCCAAACTGTTCTGTCGGTGAAACACAGCTACAGTTAAAATGTTAGGTCGAAGCTGAAGATGGACGTTTAAAACAGACGGTTTTTTTTGGTGTGGCTGATGTTGGCTGACCCACCTCTCCGTCTTTGGACTCCAGTCGCAGCTCGTTCCTGCAGATGGCCTGGATGTCTCCGGCCTCAGCCAGGATCTGGATGCCTTTGGGAGCCTCCATCAGTAGGGAGCGAGTGGGAGACTCCAGCCTGGGAATAGACACAGAGACCCAGAGCAGCTCGGTTAGCAATAAATGATTCTACTGAATGTTAGGATGAAAACTATATTTAAATAGAAGACAGGAAACGAGATAAACATTAGTTTAGGATATGAATCCACCCACAGTTTGTTTTCTTTATATTCTGCAATGAAATTTTCACCTTTTTCATTTTCTTTTTATTAGAATCTCACAAGTAGAAGTCTTACAATATCTGATATTCAATGTACTTTAGTTCCAGTAAAAGTCTACATCTATTCACATGTACATGTGCTTATATGTAATGTACACTCTGCTTTGTTGATCCGATATTCAGCATTTTTCCGGACTGTTATAAGAATCCGTGTTTTTCACAGATTGCCTATGAATTGAATTCATTTTAAAATTTCACTACTTTGGCTCTGTGGCTGCATGTAATCTGCAAAGTAACTAGCAGAAAGGAATATTTGCCTCCAAAATGTAGTAGAGTGGATGTATACAGCTGCAGAAAGTTAAACTGTTGTGCATTGAGCGTAAATGGCACAGACAGATTTCTAATGTATTAATCTATTAACCAGGAATGATCATCTTCATGACCTGCTATGAACATTTGCTCACATGCGTGGGACAGAGGAGTGGGAGACAGTGGGATGAAGAGAGTCCACCAGCCAAGGACTACATACGTGTCCCTCAGCAAGACGGGAGGGGCTGTTTAAATAGCCATGTACCAGGTGTAGGTAGACTTGGGTTTTAAAGGGGACTAGACACGACACACTGATTGGTTTAATCCATGTCGCACCCAAAACACCTATGAATAATTTAGAGATTAATACGACATCTTTGGGCCTTACTTACTTTTTAACTAGCTGAATTAGCTAAATGAAATCGGCCTCTGTTTATTCTAGGTATCTACATTTACTCTGCACTGGTTGGTTTGAACCTCATTTGTCTCAACATCTCTTTGCGAAAACAATAAACTTGAATCTAATCTTATCAGCTGATGAGCTGATATCATACCTACCTACCTCCACTCTCCGTCTACCTCTTATTACTCTGTCTACTCTGCTTTGTCCTTTGCATTCTATTTTTATTGTGTTTTCCCAGTTGTTACTTCTTGCTTTCATGGCTGCAACAACCTCATTTTTCTCACAGCAATCCAAATTTCATTTTGTTCTTCTTTTCTATTCTACTTTGGAACATCCTCTCATGCTTTCTTCTCTTTTCTTGGCAGTGTTTCATCTACACCTGGGTTAATAACCTTTCACACGTCCTCCTCAGAACATTTGCCTTGGGATAATAGGAGAAATGATTGGAGGTCTTTGACTTGACAGAAATTGCACACTCTGAAACCCGTGGGTGGCTTTTGCTACTTTCCTTTAGCGAAGACGCCTCCTTCAAATTATCTGCCACCATTTCTTGTCGGTTGCGAACAAAGCGGTCAGAACAGCTTCATGTTATAAATACATAAGGGATGGTGAGTTGAAATGGGCTGCAGTTGCACTACGCAGCAAGTCATAGGTTAAATGGCAATCTCAGCTGATGTGGGTGCAGCTGATTGCTTGGCAGGACTTTGTGAACAGACAAGCTGATGACCCACACGATGCTTTGGAAGTGGCCGTTCTCTCAATTACTGAGATCAGTGTAAGCTGAGGGTGAGGAGGACGAAAGGTTAGATAGGAGGAAAAAGAAGAGAGCGGCTGTGACATTAGAGCCGACAGAAAGTGGAGGCAGAGTAAGAAGATGAGAAGGAAAAGCATGGAGAGCGTGTCTTATTTTCTAACCCACTTTTTAGGGACAACAGAAAACGATCAGACTCTGGCTGGAAAGAAGGAAAAAAGGAAGATTATGGTCATTGAGATGAGAAGAAGAAGAGGAGGGAAGGTTGAGGATGAAGAGGGAAGATTGGTGAAGAGGTGAGAGAGAAGAGGAGCTGGAGAGAAGAAGGAGAGCTGTCTGATCGCTGAACAGACCAGATGGTCAGGTTGGTTTGTCGTGTCATGGCGTCTCTAATGATTCTCTAAGCGATGCTGAGGTTCTACTGCTGAGGACATCATTCAAATACAAAAATGTTACAGAAGATTTTGTAGGGTGTTTAAGGTCAAGTCTTCATAACACTGAGATTAAGGGGCCGTTTCCACGACTGTGGTTTTACCCTGAAATGGTAAACTTTTGTTGTGTTTTGGCCGTTTGTTCACATGGCAACAAGGTTTTAAGTACCTGAAAATGCAAACCTTTAAAAACCGGCTCCAGAGAAACTTTCTCCAGAGAAAGCCTGATTCACGTACAAAGACAGAAAGACGATGTCAGACTGTCTGGTTTCATTTGTGCTGCAGACTCTGTTGAGTTTATTTACGCTCCTCCAGTGTAGAATCTGCTGAACCAACACTGATTTTATTCTGCGGTGTTGATTTGAACGGGCACACCACCAACTACTGCCCTGACATACAGACTGCAGCGTTTTCAGCTGTTTTTGTGGGTCTGTGTGGATGAGGATCGTTTCCAAAACGTTGTTGTATGAACAAAGAACTTTTTTAGAAGACAAACGAAAAACTTCCATTTTTAGCAAAACTGTTGTCATGTGAGCTGAGCCTAAAGGCACAATCACCAATTAGCCTTTAGTTTTCACACTCGAGTGATGTTCTGCCTTAGTCTCTTTCCTGCCTTGTGTTTTTTTAATTAGTACTTCTTCCTGGTTTCCCTGCGCCCCACTGGTTTGTTTTCACTTAAGGTTTTTTTTTTTTTTTTTGCCTGCTTCATCTGTTTTTGTTACCAGACAGTTTTTGTTGTCTGGATTTAAGATTCAAGCTGGTATTCCTTGGTATTCTGGGATAAGCAAATTGTGGTTCAGTAGACATGTCGGCTGCAGGGGCTGAGGAGCCACCGAGCTTTGACTGCTCCCCTGCCTGAGCCCCAGCCACCCCAACCAAAAGGTACCACAAGGTTGTGGACATTAAACACTTGTGTTATACTGCATTTTCCATCCATCACTAACTTCCATCTCTGCAGTGAAGATTCCAGAGCTATCCATACAGGGAGCGTCGAGGGACAAACCTCTTTTCTTTATGATGTGAAAGCCTTCATCTCCAGTGGGCCACTTCAACATCTAGTTTCACCTTAAGGAACAAACAAACCTCACTATTCATCTGGCTGCGGGTTCCAGGACTTCTTATCTTCCTTCATTCACTTCCCTTCTTATTGCTCCATATTCATTCTCGTTATCGGCGCTCCGAGTCGGTCGGGACATAAATCAAGGTGTAGCATCAAATTCACCCACCCTGCCATTTTACTTCCACAAAGGCGTTTGTGTGATGCGAGGACACATCCTGTTCACAAGGCATTACAGATGGATATGATGGCTACGGTCTGGATCAAATCTGACAGCTCCGGGTGGGATGAGAGAGAGAGAGTGTGTGTGTGTGTGTGTGTGTGTGTGTGTGTGTGTGTGTGTGTGTGTGTGTTTGGTTAATTTGAAACCCCAAAATGGGATTTGAATCCTCGATTGCTACCTGCCAAGGGGTTGGGAGAGATTAGAGTGAGATTAGATTTTAGCCATGCTCCAGCGAGCTTGCTCCCCTTTTTCCCATATAATTGGATAGTTTGTGCCATATTTCATTCTCAATTGGCTGGTTGTCACCAAAGATGCATAAAGCTGGGGGAGGAGGAGAGGTAAGAACACATCACCGCAGACTCCGACTGTCAAATTATACAGACGATCACATGATGAGGGGCTCTGGAGCGTCGCTCAGAAATGATCTGTGACAGAAGTTTTTCCCCACTTTTTTATTACTTGAAGCAGCAGTGATTGATGAATCACAGCTCATCTCGGTGAACACATCACCGAAACACTGTTATTAGATATTTGTCATCATGCGACCCATAATTCCTGCCACGGTTGTCTCTGCAGGATTTCTCCTCTGTCACATGAAGCTCTTCTTTTCTTTGTATTCATCTCTTTTGCTTTCAGTCATTTTTCCTCATTCTCTCTTTGACAGAAGTTTATTTTTTGTCTTCTATTTTTTTTGCCTCTCTCTCCCTTTCAAGCCCTTTCATTCTCACTCACGAGTCTTTTCCCCTCTTTTTCTTTAATCTTCTCTCTTTGTACTCTTGTCATCTTTTTTCTTTTCTTTTTCTTTTTCTTTCATTTCAGATCAAAGATTTTCAGTGTTATATAGATAGAAAGATTAATGATGTAAAAATAGTCCAAGGAACATTAAGGGCTGTTTTTCCTCTTTGACTGTTTCTGCTGTGTAGAACAAAGCTGCTGTTGTTTCAGTGTTTAGGTTGGAGTGTGACTCGGATCATGAAATCATCCATATCTGATTGTTTGTGTGTCAGGATTCAAGATATCTTGAAAAGCTGTCAACAGATTTGATGAAACTGTGTCGGGGTAAACGCTGGGAGAACTGATTCAATGTTGAGGGGGATCCGGATCCGGTTTTAATGACAGTGGTGGAGGTGGAGGTGGAGGTGTTCTCGGAGTGCTTTCTAATTTCTATGGTGTTCCTAATGTGACGGGTCCAAACACAGAGACACAGACTATTTTTCTATTCATAGATGAATTTTAGAGACTATGAGGAAAATTCAATCCTAAGAATTGTGAAGAGATAAATGTGTAAACAGTGAAATATTAATAGCCAATGTTTATGAGGATACATTCATCATACAAGAGCATCTATGGTGAAAGAAATGTGGTCAAGTTCAGCTAATTGGAATTTAATTTATTAAGAATGAATTAACAAAATTAACAAATACATTTAGTTTGCAAAACAGGTTTAAATTCAGTCTCACCACTGTTACAATGTCCCAGTGTAAAAGGGTGGTTGTAACATATGTAAAATATATATACACAAAATAAAATGAGTGTGATATCTAAGACGCAAAAACTAATTTTATGGATAATATTTGAATCAAACACTAGAATAAACATTATGTTTATGTAGAGGCTCCCTTTACCTTTATTTGTAAGTAAAAAATGAATAAACACATAAGGTTTATGTATAATTAGACTAAATTCTTTAATTTATTCACATCGACTCAACATAATTGAAAAACTTTACACTAAACTTATGTGATAAAATCTGAGGGAAATTAAAATACTGAAATTCAACTTCTGATAGTTTCTGCATAACTGATATTTTCCTGATGGTATTGCATAATGTAAAATTTTGTCCACTATGTAAATGTGTTCATGAATATGCTTCATTTCACTGAAATCACTTGGTTCCATTATATTTTTTGTGCACAATGAACATATAAATTTGAATATAAAAGGTCAGGAGAGAGACTGGAAGACAAAATATTCTGGTTGATTTGTCTTCTGTGAGTCATAAGGTGGGCGGATCTGTGCTGGGAATTACATGAGGTAACAGGTGCAAAGGGAGAGACATGAAAATGTCAATCAAGCGTAGTACACGCCCACTCTGTCCAAAGTGAAACACCTGTGTTCACGGTTCAAGTGTTAAAAGTGTTCTGACATTTACATTATAATCATTATGGCAGCAAATGTGAATGAATTTTTTCTTTTCTTCACATCTTTGTTTCTTCTTCTGTCTCTCATTTTCTGGCCTGTTGCATACATTTCTCTCTCTCTCTGCTCTGATTGGCTGTCCTCACATCTGACAGCACAGGTGAGAGAACAGCGATAAACAAGACCAGGAGACATCTTTGGCTGCACAGGACACAGCGGAGGAGAAGGAGGGAGGACGTCGAATCTGACGGGCAGATGATAACTAGAAACGATGAAGCCACACAGAGAGGAGGTCTGCGTTTCAGCTGAACTTTAAACCATCAACAGTCATTAACTTGTTCTGTTATTGCCTCTGCAGAGGAGGTCCTGTTTTCACCATCTGTTCCTCTGTTAGCAGGATTACACAAAAACTACTGGATGGATTTTCATGAAACCATGTTGAAGGGTTGGACATGAGGCAGGGACGGTTTAAATTATGAGGAGGATCTGGAAAAAGGGGTTGGATATGGCTGTTTTCAAAAGCTTAAAAAGTCTGTTAAGCCCCTCCCCTTTCTGCTATGTAAGCCAAGATGGCGGTCATTGAGGCTGAGAGGTGTTCATCGCTGCACAATCAACCTTTGGGCCGTTTTGAGTCGGCCATCCGGGAACTCATAGTATACTGCATTTACACATACTTAATAGTGTACAACACACTTAAATACTCAAACTGATGGATGAAAGACTACGATTAGAGACACAGCATGAGGTGTGGATGAGTTTATAAGCAGCGGTTTTATCCACATACCCCATAAATCACTGGATAATTAATAAATCCATTTAAGGAAAAGTCATGAAGTGAGAGATGTAGATGTACAAAAATAAAAATGTCATCTTAATGGTGTCAAAGAGCCAAAATACACCAGTTTTCTGTCCTCCTGTTCTTTAACCATTAACATGATCATTCCTAATCAACTGAGTCTGATTTCAATCTTTCCCCCACATCTCCTCACATCTCTCCCATCTTGTTCTACAGCCAAACCTGCTCCTCACTCCTCTCTTCACCTCCTCCCCCCCTGATACGGGATGTTGTTGCTGCAGTGATGTTTACTGTTGTTTGCAGAGGGACTGATAAAGAGGAAACAGAGGAGAGGGAGGGAGAAGGCCTCTGTGGCCAGAGATGGACCCATTGATGTCTGAGATTACTGAACACAGACTGATTCAGCCTCTGACAGACAGACATCGCTGGACAGGACTGATAATTGTTCACGACAAACACGTCCAAATCCTGCCTCTCTGACTGCGTTTCACCTTTTCTCTCATGGCGGATAGATTGTAGAATACTGAGTTGAGGATCTGCTGTTTGTGCTGAAACACATGATTTATGCACAACAAAATTAAAAAAAAGCCAAGTTGAAATGAGTTCATACTGTAGATCATTTAACACTAAAGCAGAGCACAGATTTAACTTTGGGCTGAATGATATCCACATAAAGGGCCAATAAATGCTTATAGTAAAGCAGTGATGACTCATCAATTAGAAACGCATCATAAATACAAATATTGGCAGAAAAATCTAAATGTGTTGTTTTAGTGCTGGAGTGTTTATTGTGTGTGAAGACTGACCTCAGTACGGCTGCGACTTATAAAAATGAACTATTTAATTGGCTGCTTGAATCATCATCACACTGATCGAGTGTCTTGTGTTGTTGTGTTTAATGACAATTTATAATGCAGGAAAAAAAATCCCTAAATACCCAAAACACATCTGACAAAAAGGTTACAGTAGATTTAAGTTACATGTATGTACTAAGAATGGAATGAAGGCTGTTGTTATGTTGGTTCTGTTCTTCACATGGAATTAAGATGTTTTGGTTTTGACTTCTGTATCTGTTGCATGTTTCTTGTGTGTATTTTCTTGTGTGGCAGCTGATGGGGATCCTAATGAATAAGGAATAAAGTTCCTGATCTGGATCCTGAAGAAAACCACCATCAGTAAAATCTGTTTTTTCTAGAATAACTATCAAAATAAAGTTTTGGTACTTTAGTGTCTCACATGATGTTAAAAATACTGCAGTATTGATGCAGTTTCTGCCTGTGTTTCTGTCTCAGCCTACATGTACATGTCTGTATATACTGTATATATTATTATTGACTGCACATGTCAGTGTGTGTCTGACTCACCTCAGCTCTTTGAAAGGTTCGGCCCTGACGTGTGGCGTCTCCACTGATTTGCTGAACGTGGCTCCTTCGGCCCCTGAAATCACAGAACACCACATCAGGCGGGGGGGCCTGCCATCAATTGAAACCACAAACCCCTCCTGTCCGATCAATAGACATAATCTGTGAGACTCCACCGATCCATACAGCTGCAGTCAGCATGCGAGGCGGCGCTCGCCTCGCCTCGCCTCACCGATAACAAAGGCTCAGAGGAGAGACGGAACATCATGAGGGTGTCTTAATGTTCAAAAGGTTCGTTCATCATGAGGGGAGAGAAGAATTTAAAGCCTCTGCTCCAGCTGCTCAGAGCAGCTCTGTTTACTGAGCCATTCAGAAACCTGAATTTCAATCTTGCATTTTTATTCATGGCCTCCTGTTGGTGGTGAGGTGACTCTCAATAAGGCTTCACAGCCAGAAGAACCAGGACAGTGTTCAGTGATGGGATGCAGTTTCTGTTCAAAATCACATTTGGTCCCAGGTCATTTTTCAACTTACTTATATTTTTACGATCTGTGTTTTTTACATGAGACCCTTCATTACATGCCAAATCATGGAATGGAAACAAACAAATCAAGCATCTGGCCCTTTATCCTTTCATGCTTAATCCTTCCATGGAGTTTCGAGGAGTTTTCTTGTGTAATTCTGACCAACCAACTGACCACAGAGGCACCAAACAGTGAGGCAGTATCTATCTATTATTCTAATTCTGTACCATCTGTATCTCTTCTTCATGTGTCATCTGTCATGTGTCATCTTCTTCATATTTATTTCATTAACACATAGCAGTCACCTCTCTCCATTCCTGTTCTTCGCTCAGGAGCGTCTCTCAAACATCTTTTGAAAAACTCTTAAGTAAGAAGTAATAACAACAGTCCCTTATAATTAAATTAATTTAAAAATTCCACTAAAAATGGCTGCCCTCAGGGTTCTCGTAATGTGACCAACAGAACCCTGTACCAAGCTTCATAAAAAATCTGTCATGTAGTTTTTGTATAATTTTGCTAACAAACCAAAAAAAGGTGCTGATGACAACACAACCATCACCAAGGAGGTAATTCTTATTTACTATTTAAATACAGCAAACACTGAAGTCGTCTATGTCGACGCCACCTGGACAAATTCAGTCGAGTTTGACAAGTTTGTGCATTTTTCAGTTTTAAAGCGACATTTAATGGTTGAGTTTGCCTGACGTCTGGAGATATTTACAACAGCCTCGTTCCTCCGGGGAGCTCTTCTTAACGCAGCTCAACCTGTCGCAAAGTCAGGAAATAAAATATCTTTATGCAAAGTGGAGCTTCGGCTCGCTCATGTGGGAAAGATAACTCTGCTGTTAATGACGGCTACAGGTGGAGCCACTTCTGTTCCCTCACAGCGACAGGATGAAATACAGTTCACAAAGTTTTACACCGGCTGCTTCATCCTTAAAATACACACAATTACTGAGCAATGTTTAATGTAATGTGTTCAAATGTTTGATGCAAGCTGTGGGAGTACTTTCACCAATTAAGGTATTCCAATCAATCAAGTTGCTGCTCTGTAATAATTGGCAACAAGTTATTTTTTTCTGAAGTTTAATTTTACTGATAAATTTCGGTAAAACAAAACTGAAGGCTTTTAAAAGATTTATTTTCTCCCTGCAGCTCATGAAAGCTGCGGCGACGTTTAAATACCTGTTTGTCAGTTCGAGGCAGAGAGCAGAGATGTGGGGGATGTAAAGTGAAGCCTGGGTGCATGTCGCTGCCTCTTAGCTGCACCAAAGTGAGTAAAGATGAATTAGAAGCTTCACGTTCGAAATCCAAACCCTCCGTCAGACTGAAAGGAACAAAAACCTCTAACTTTCTTCAGGCTGTCACCAGATCTCAGCTCGCTACCTTAAAGGATAAACCTGGTGCTGTTTCATTCCACAGTGATGGATGTGGGCTTTTTAATCTAATTTATGTGCTTTTTTATATGGAACCGGTCAATAGTGAAGTTTTTTCTTCTTCATCTTATTTAGATTTGAAACATTTTAGTTTCTTTTAAGTGTACTTTTAATTATAAATTGAATATTAATACAGAAACAGTCTCCCGATAATTTAGGGTTATTAATGGGCCAATACTGACTGAATGATTCATTTTTATTTATGAACAATATATTGTTTTGTATACTTTGGTGTGTCAAATTTTACTCTTGTAATCTTAGCAACCATTTTTAGGGAGAAGATGTCACTAAGAGCTGTAAAATCCAGATTCAGTCATATTAAAGGTCCAATATTATACTCTTATTGAAAATGTTATATATGGCCCTGAGGTCCCCAAAATACGTCTTTGACGTTTCTGTCCTGAAACACCACTGGGATCATGTATTATAGGATGCCTGTATACCCCTCTGTTTCATTCATAGACCGCCTGCGTGTGTCTGTGGCTTTAAATGCAAATAAGTGGAGGCTGGCCACGCCCCTTTCCAGAAGTGGATGTGGTGCTTTGCTCCAGTGTTTACGGTGAGGGCGTACCCAAACATGGCTGGGATGAGAAGTGCTGTAGTTAAAGAGGGAGGTGGCCTGTGAGGATCCAGTGGGCAGAGCAAACTCTATGATGTCATCGAACTCACAGGAAATATTTTCTGATAGGTGGAGCAAGCAAAAGAGAGAGAGGATAGTTTTCTCTCATGTGTCTGTAAACAAGACAGGGACACGTATTTTTGTTGGAAAACCATTTGTATCATACGGGACCTTTAAGCATGCTTTGTGATCAGAACTTTATTGGTGAAATAATCCAAAATGGATCTAAAATCAATAACAGATGTTATTAAATTTACAGAAATTAGTTCAAGAAAGCTTAACCTGTGACAAACTGGAATTCTGCTGTTAAATCCTGAACATTTTCATGAAATCAAATCTTTCTTTCTACATTAGCCGTTCAATGTTTCAACACAGTAATTATCTCTTTAGACATGACTTTTATTGTTACTGGGAGTGAAATATCTCAACCTCACATTTAACTGATGGCTCTAACAGATGCTTCAAACTCCTACAGATGATTTTTTTTTGCCAGCAGATAAAAGATTTAATGAGAGGAAAGGAACAAAAAGGCTGAAAGTAATGAACTCAACAACAGCGGTTTCTCTCCGCTCAGTGAAAAAAGTCTTTTTAATGACAAAGAACTTTATTAAAAGTAGAGGATTTATTATAAGTTGCTTTTATTCTTTTATATTTCTGACAAAAGTTTGCCTGCAGAACTCTGGGACCAGTATTACAAAACCTGAACAGTTGACAAACCTGGACTGAAATCAGACAGCGCTGCCATGTTTTCTCTCTCTCTCCTCCATTTGACTTCCTCTGAAGTTGTCTTGTGCTCATTTAACTTCATTTTTTTCAATGCACGACAAAGTTTTCCCACCGATTGTGCAGAGACCTTCGTGTCCACCTATGTGTTAGAAATCCTCAGCCGATCATCCGTTTGTAAACCAAATGAATTAGATATTTTCTCAGACTCATCTCTACAGGCTGAGCCACTTCAAAAACGCCTGGGAAAAGCAGGACAAACTATTTTAACGTTTATTCACATCTGAAAAGAGTCAGAAAAATATGATCCATTTTGCGAGACAGGAAATCATACTACGCGTGCTGTACCACTGGACGTAGATGTTTTACTCACATTAAACAGTAAAAATCAGTGTCAGTGTGACACTGAGGAGGCTCATATTTTTGCCCTGCTGTCTTTATTTGTACTCAGCGGTGTGACGACTCCGTTTGTGAATAATAACACTTGATCTCTCTGATTTTAGGATCACAGGCTCTGCATGAACACGGAGCAGACAGCAGTGATATATCACAGCCCCGACGCCTTCATGGTCCGGTCGGGGGAGAGCAGAGTGAAAAATAAATGATGCCATTAAAGATGAATGTGTGTCTGTGTGTATCTGTGTGTTTGTGGACACCGGTGTGTGACTGTGTGTGTGTTGGTGTTTGTGAGGCAGCAGTCAGACCGGGGGCGGATATCATGGAGGTGATGAAATACAGACACACAGGGCGCAGAGGAAACTCCCTCCAGGAATAATTCTGGTGACTGGTGACGGTCCTGGACGATACATGAGCACCAATAACCAAAAACTATGATCCTGCATCCGTCCGGGTGCATTTCAGTGAATGTCGCTGTATTAAAGGGTACTTTAATGTTTCCTGTTCTTTTCCTATGTGAATGAAAACTGACTCATTGAACTAAACACTGAAAGGTACTGGATACAGTTTGAACACATTTTCACCAGGCCTCTGTGTTTGTTTTTGTTTTGGACAAATATAAGCTAACTGCTACTACAAGTAATATTACTCTTACTACAGCTACTACTACTATTATATTATAACTTGTTGGTTCACATCGAAACATTAACATTCCTCTGCACAGCCTCTCCTGCATCTTTGCACAAAAACACACCAGCTTCTCAATCCTGCATCACCAACTTGTTTTAGCTGTTCTCAGTGAATTTGAAGGCAATATGCTCAACGGCCTAGTAGTACTGTATCAAAACGTAAAATATGTCATTTCCTGTTGCCAAATCTTACAGCCCTTTTAAATAAGGTTTGCAGCTGCTGTCAAGCTGATGATGATAAACAGGAAATGAAATCTACAGGCAAAAATTTGGATTCAGTCTCCGTTGACCGTATGCTAATGCTCAGTGCCACACACACAGACACACATATGTTATTAGATGATATATGAATATTAATGCCACATCTTCCTCATGTGAGCTGGATTAGCATGTGTGGCACCACACCTCACTGTAACCTGCTAATGAATTTACTGTATGCAGCCTGTATTGTCTGCATGTGTGGAATACGGAATGTAATCAACCACCAGCGACACGTGCATCTTTAAATTCAATCCAATTTATTCCACAGATGTAAATGATGTCTATTCAGCAGGATCACCACCACATGGGACCCTTTAACACTGTAACACTCTAACACTGCAACACTTTAACACTTTAAAACTGCAACACTGTAACACTAACACTGCAACACTTTAACACTTTAAAACTGTAACACTGTAACACTAACACTGCAACACTTTAACACTTTAAAACTGTAACACTGTAACACTTTAAAACTGCAACACTGTAACACTAACACTGTAACACTTTAACACTTTAAAACTGCAACACTGCCGTCACAATGAGCAGCTGGGTAAAAATCTGATGTCTGATCTGATGTCTAACCGTGAAATGACATCCACTGACTGAACGTGTGACTGCATGAAACCTTCTCTCATCCCATCTGAGAGAATAACTCAAGCTGTTAGATAAAACCCATTTGTGATGTTCACTGTGTTGAAGTGAGCAACTGATGATTGTCTACATTTCCCAGAATGACTAGAGAGAACAAAGTGTTTGTCTATAGATAAACATAGTTACTATGATATACTGTAGGCTAACAATAAAATATGTTATTTTAACTTATTTTAACAGATCTTTAACATCTTTGGTCATGGATTTAAGTTTAAAATGGATAAATATCTGGTATGGACCGGTGCTGTAGTGACGCTTCATGAGGTCCACAGGCATAAAAACATGGGTTAGGAGGTTGTACTGTATCATTATTATAGTTATTGAGTCAAATTGTATTTAATCTTTACAAACTTATTGTTTGTATAACATTTTGACAGGAAAGTGTCCTCCAGCTTTTTATCAAAATAAATGAACTATTATTATATACAATTTGATAAATGAATAATTTGTAAGTATGCATAATGTTTAATATGTTAACGTCTAGCTTCTTAGAATGCTAATGTATATTGTTTAATATGTTCCTTAACATTGAGCTACTAGCTAAGGTCGTAATTATGCATTTATAGTATGTTTAATATGCTCACATTTTTTTTTCTTAGTATGCTTATGTACATTGTGTAGTATGTAAAATTTAGCTTTATAGCATGCTAATGTAAATTCTTCTTTAAGTAACATTTAGCTTCTTAGCATAGTTGTAATTCTGGTTATGTACAAGGTTTAGTATTTTAACAATTAGCTTCTTAGCATGCTAATGTATAATGTTTAGTACCTTAGCCTCCTAGCATGTTTGTATAAATACTTATGTAGTGTGTGCAACAATTTTAATCAAGCCATATGCAACAGAAGATATCATCAACCTATGACACCATCATAACAAAGCTGCAAACTCGTGGAGGTGAGTACAGACATCCTGAAGAGAGAGACCATCTCCCACTAGTTAATATTCACCCATTTAATATTTAGTCTCTCTCTGCCCTCTATTATCTTTCTCTCTCGTTCCATCATTTGGTGGCTCATTTTCTCTGCTGCACCGTACGTAATATTCTTCCCTTTTAGTATTTCAGTCACACTGAGGCTGTAGCCAGCAGCCCTCTCTAATAAATAGTCGGCTCTGCCTGCTGCCCTTTCTCCTCTGAATGGTATGAGGAAGTCAGCAGCTTTTATTGTGGGGGATTCTGCACCTCATCAATAAGTTTAGGATGTCAAACAGAGTATGCAGCCTGCAGATTAGAGAGAATAGAGACTAAATTGAATATACAGTAGAAGAAAAGGGGAGCAAAACTGAGGAGACTGGGAAGAAAAAAAGCTAAAAGAAATTATAAGAAAGCAGGCCTGGAACAAAGAGACAAAGAGGAGAGAGAGAAGCTAACTATGGCAGCCTGGTGACAGAAGGATACGCGATGCAGGTGGCTTACAAAGCTGAGGAAAGCCACCGCCATTTTCTCCCACACTGCAGGTGAATGTAAATCCTTTACCTCGGGTGATATCACTCCCCAACTTGAGCCTTTTCTGCCCAAATATGCTGACTGAGCAGAAAGACCGGCGCCGCAGTGACAGGCGAACCCGACAGTGATCACCGAGAAAGAGACAGACATTTTAACAATGCTGGTGAGGCACTGGTGACAGCAGATTCACAGCAACCGCTCACAATGACAGCTGCAACATCACACCCAGCCTGCACTGAGTGACGAGCCGTCATCCAGGATACAATGAGACCAGGAAGAGAGAGACGTTCAGGCTGGTCCGGGACTCTTTCAGCGCAGGCTGGCGTGTGACGCTGCGCTGAAAGGGCCGAGTCTGGCTGACCCTGGATCTGTGCAGGACAGGGTGATATTCTTCCAACATGCTGCATCTACTTTGGTATCACTCGTGTTTTTAAGCTCACTCACTAATCAGTGACGAGTTTGTGTTCGTATTTGTGCACGTTTTCTGAAAGCTTACGGATTAAATGGAGGACAACCGGAAATTGTTGGTGTTGCTATAATTCAAGGAAGACAAGACAAATATGTACAGATGAGACGAGGAAGACCACGTCCGATCACATCGCTGCCTCCACTTTTATGCTTCTTAGATACTAGCTAAGCAGCGTCATTGTTGACTCTTAATGCTGACATAGAGGATGCATGGAAGAACGTGGGCATTGAAGGATGCATCGTTTGACGTATTTATTTTTGGACATAGATGAAGAATAAATGAGCCTTAAAAGAGGCTTTATGAATTCTTCTTGTGACTGTGTGACGTACCTGAGACCACATTCATGGCTAACGAGGCTGATTCTGACGCTGATTTAGTGATTTAAATATTTAAACGATCGAACTTTGAGCTTGTCTCTGAAAATGAATAAAATAATGTAAGATTAATGCAATCAAAATGTGTGTGAAGGACGTAATCAGCCCCCCATCATCAGGAAGACAGGAAAGGAAGAAGAGAAAGAAGGATGTATGAGCTCCGTCATCTTCTTCACAGTGCAGCACAATGTGTCCTGATTTATCATTTCTCCCACTTTGCATCGTCTACATACATTAACTTATTTTACCGACAAACTGATCTTTTTTTCTTTTCTTTTTTTACCTTAAACAAACTATGACATAGGGACTTCATCCTTTTCTGCACTTCTAATACTCATGAAATGCAGACGATGCTAAATGACATGTGAAAAAATTAAAATGCATGATATGGTGAAATGCGTTGGTTTTAACTGTGTTGTATTATTCTGATTATTCATCATATGGAACACATACCTCAGCCAAAGCCCAACAGTCCCATACAGAATCTATTCAGCTTGTCTGACCTATGACCCCCCCCCCCTATTCAGTTAAAGGAAATTGGTTGAGTAGTTTTTTGTGAAATAAAGGTGAAATGTATGTAAAAAGCTAAATTTAATGGGTTCCTTCCTGGCCTCATCTCTCTATCAAGGTTTGTCAAGATGCGAATCTTTCACAGAATTGTGTGACAGCATGTTGGAGACACAGCAGTGCAGACAGACAGATGGACATGGCTGAGTACAAGGTGGTTAATGTCCTTCAGTCTTTACAGACATTTATAAAAGATAAGAGCCTGAAGCCTGATGGCGTCTGCCTGGAAGCATGAGAGGCCTGCAGCCGGCGGTGATGAAGTTCTGAGCCTCTAATTGGACAGAATAATTGTGAGCAGGACGTTTGATATTCCTTTAAAAATAGGCCTGCTGGGGACGAGGACTTGAAGCTGATTAGTGTGTCTGTGTGTGTGTGTGTGTGTGTGTGTGTGTGTGTGTGTCTGTGTGTGTGTGTGTGTGTGTGTGTGTGTGTGTGTGTGTGTGTGTGTTTTAAGGTCATTCAGTTCATGCATTTGCACTTTGCTTTTACTAAGACAGAGACCTGAGACCTGATCTCTTTAAACGTTAACAAGATAAATGAAGAGAGTAGTTTCTGAAAAGTGTTGGACAAAAGTATGTGGACTCGTCTTTCCTTTTTTTTCTTGAATGTTTAGATATTTGATTTGATATAATTCAGTGATATTTTAGTCACAGTTACATCAAAATGGCCTCATTAACAAACCCAGGTCTGTTTTCTTCCTCATTCATGGAGGAACTTGACTGTCCTGACAGATTGTTGAACTCAAACACATCCAACACCTTAGAGATGAACTTTGACTGTGAGCCAGACCTTCATGTTAAGCTGAGCCTAAGCCTAAAACCAGCTGCAGATGAACGGCCACAGTTTCATCACATTTTGCTGTAATGTTTGGGTGTTTTTGTGTATCTTTATTGACTAAGAGTACAGCTGTCTATGTTCACCATGACTGTAAAAAATATCTGATATTCATCAGTAAATGACTCAAGTTTTTGACATGAAGCTGATAAATCATGCACCATACAGTAAAGTGGGAATAAGACACATGACTGTGTGCATAAATTAATCATACGATCACACTTTAATTACAGCTCACAGTAATAATGGCTACAATCATAAGAGCCCAAAAATTCATAATGACTAATATTTCAAATATGGAATGAATGAATGAATAAATAATGAAAACAGACTGAGTAGGTATTTATACAGAGAAATGAACTTTTAAATTGTTGTTTGCATTAATGAGTTCATCAAATTGCATAAGATTGATACTAACCTTTGCTTCAGGCACAGAACATGAAGGAAAGCATCAGTTTGACACTGAAACGGTCAAATGAAAGCTGTGTGCAGATCTCAGAGGTATAGTTTCCATCTAATGTTACACTGAAGTATTACTATCCTTTACTATTACAGCCTATTAACTATGACTGGTATATATTTTATATCACGGCCAAAGAAAACGGACCTTTAGATTCATTTCCTTCTAGACGGTCAATGATTTCATTTCATTTTATTACAGGATAAAAGTCAACTTAGAGATTTGGGTAATTAAACAACCCACAGGAACATTTCCTCATCATTATGTTTGTATTCTTACTTCATGAATTCACACCTGGGATGTTATTAGCAGCTGTAAACAGACCTGAAAATGCTCAGCCGTGGTTAAATATTTAAAATCTCTGATGTAAAATCGATTCTGGGTTGAATCAGGATACGTGAAAAGTGTAATGACATCGTGACTGACGTGATGTTAATCTGTTTAATCTCACACCTGCATCATGGACTGAACAGCCTGATGTGGGACTGAGGCTGTATTCATGAAGTTAAAGCTGTTAATGGTCTCACAGGGATCCTGTCTGCCTGTTACCACTGTTTCCTTTCATGGGCTTCTTCACTGCGCTGTAATCAGTCCTCATCTGCTGCTCAGTCGATCAGGAGCCTGCAGACTCCCATCGATTCAGCCCACCTGCTTTTACACCCCGCCGACCGCCTCCTCACCCCCTCGCCTCCTCACCCCGTCCTCCATCCTCCCCCTCATCAGCTTCCTCTCTCTATTCACCTCATTAACATAAAGACTTCATGAGGATCCATAAAAACCATTTTATTTTGACTTCCTCTTCCGGTCCTTTTCTTTATCCCTCCATTCTTTCCAGTTTTCTTCCTCCAGATCAACCTCATCTTCCTCACCCCCACCTCCCCCATGCAGTCCTCACTCTGTCGTATCCCATTTTTCTTCCTTTCCTCACTCATTTTTCCTCCATCTGTTCGCTTCCTCTTTCATTTTCTGCCTCATCTCGTTTACTTCCTCTCAACCCTTTCTCCACACCTCCCTCAGTTTCATCCTCTCATTACCTTCTAACTCACCTTTCCCTCATTTCTGATCCCCCCTTATTCCATCCAGTCATTTCTTTTCTTTCTTAAGTACCTGAATGATCCCTGTTTCCTTCTTTTTATTCTTCTTTTCACGTTTCTCTCCCTACTTCTGTCACTCCCTCTTTTTTCCCCCTCTGTCTAATCTTTGCTTTTATCCTTTATTTTTTCTCCATTTCTCCTTCTTTTTCCTCACCCTTCACTCTTCTCCCTCCTTATCTACCCATTTCCTTTCCTCCTTGATTCCTTGTCTTTCTCCTCTCCCCATGCATCCTTTCCTCATTTTGCTTCCCTCTTTCACCCTCTTTTCCTTGTTTGACTCCAAATTTCCTTTCATGTTTTCCATGTTTAATCTCTTGCTCCACATTTCCTCCCCCTCTTTCCTTCTGTCTTCTTCCCCTTTTTATTCCCGCTCTTCTCAGTTCCTTCCTTTCTCCTTCCCCAGCATGGTTTCTCTCCTGCCCAGCAGTCCTTCTATCATCTTTCAGTTTGCTTTTGCACCACTCTCCCTCTGCTCTCCATGTTGCTTTTCTTCATTGGTCCACCCTTTCTCATTTCCTCCCTCTCTTCCTTTTCCCTGTTCCTTTCCTTTTCCCTGTTTGCCAGCTCTTTTTCCTTCCCCCTCTCTGCCCTCGCTCTTGTCCATCCCTCGATTTTTCCGCTGTTTGTGGTTCGGATCAATCAGGAGCTTATGAAGCATGCAGCAGGATGAATCAGTGCTGTTCAGAGGCCTCATGAAGATTCACTTAATGGTATGTCATGTCAGCAGGCGAGGGGTACCGATAAGGAACATCAGCATCACAGAGCGAGAGAAAACTGGGGAGGGGAGGAGGAGAAGGAGGGTGGAGAGAGAGATGTGGTGAATAAAGGAAAACGCCCCGAGTGAGGAGAGTAAATAAAAGTGGCAGAAAGATTAAGAGTCTTTAAAAAACCCATAAGACAGAATTCATAGTTGAATTTCAGGCCATCTGCCACTGAGAAGTTATTTTGTTTACCAGAGCTATTGGTGGCAGGGAATTATGGGTATTATGGAGAAAATAGGGTATTATAAAGCTTTGCTGGGGGGGCGCTTTTAACACAGGTCTAACCTTTACCAGTTGTTAGTGTTACCTACGCTGAGCTGCTGCCAAGGTGAAACACTGCAGCTGTAGATGAGATGGAGGCGTTTATGTCGAGGTTATTCAGACTGAGAAAGTCCATAAAAAGCCTGTAAAACTCAACTGAAGCAGTGGAAAGATGTTTATGATACTGTTTGCATATCCGCGGGTTCAGATCCATTGACTGATGTTCCCCGGAGGCCCCCCCCCCGCATTGGTCAGTCATTGGTTTCTGTGAAAAATGAGACTGGAGCCATTTGATCTGAAAACAACTGGTTATGTTGCCTGAAGCAGCAGAAAATGTTGGCACAACACAATATACTGTGAAAAATGTGAGGAATCAAAATATGACAACTAATGCAAGTCTCTGGACTTAGTGTGAAATATTTTTAAATCTGATCTGGATAGTCCTGACAGATCTTTAATGTTACATTGCTACATCTGTCATATTTTCTCTCATTTATTTCCTTTAAATGATAAATAGACTTGATTTTTTTCTGAGTTTTGTTTTGTTAACTGTTGTCCCAAACAGACTGAAATGTGTTGCTGGTATTAAATTCAGTCTTTTCAGGATATGAGCTGTGCTGATGCTCCGACAGAGAACCTCTTCCTGTTCTTTCAGTTTAACAATGAGTCAAAGCGGCAGCTTTAAACTTCAGTGAGTAACTTAGTGATTTACAAATGCAACTTCTTTTCCTTCCATTAATGATATCTTTCTTCAGCAGAAACAGCAGGAGCACAAGATAAATCATAGCAATTCAGGAAATGTGGAGACTTTTTTTCCTTCGTTTGCCGCCTTTCATTAAATGTGATGACAGCTATTAGCTGCAGGCCAGATTAAAGAAGAAAATATCACCTCAGCTGAAATAATAAACCTCCTGCAGGTCGCTGCTGGAAATGGTGCAGGTGGAGTGAAACTGGCTGGAAGAGGAGCCTCTCCATCCATTTACCAACTACATTACCCAGATTTGTTTGTGAGGAAACCAGAGGAGCTCCTGTTTTCAATCTTTTATCATCCAGTCATCTTTCCGTCTTTCCTCATCCCATCCATTATCATCTTCCTATCAGTCTGCTCCTCTTCCACTCACACTTTATGCTCCTTTTAATCCCGTAAAATGATCAGAAATCAGTCTTTCACCTTCATTACTCCATCTGTTTCTATCTCACTGTTTGCAGTCATTTCCTGCTAACGATGATTACACTCAGGGCGGAGCAGAGCGAGGATGAAGGGTCACCATGGACTTGATGAGGGTCTGGGGCAGGATGGAGCCTGCAGGGAGCCTCAGGCGTTGACTGTGTCTTAACAGGACTGTGACACTGCACATTATCATGAAATATCTTTCGCTGTCCTCCGTCTCCTTACAGCAGTTCAAAGAGAGCTGGAGGTGTCTCTGGTCACCTTTAACAAGAGGGAGAACGAGGAGCCTGCAGGATAACAGATGGTTTTATCCGTCTGTCTCGAAAGAGAACTTCAGTCAGAAAAGAGCAAAGGTGAGATATTTATATATCCTGGTACAAGTTGAAAGGATTCGATGACTCAACCATACATCCATCTGCTCTGGGTCATGGTGGCTGCAGGGTAACCAGGGGGATTCTCGACATACCTCTACCGAGCAACACGTTCCAGCTCCTCCTGAGGGAACCGGAGGCGTTCCCAGGCTAGATGAGATATTAATGCCTCCAGAGACTTCTGGGTCGACCCTGGGGGTCTCCATCCAGCTGCCTGGGAAACCACCAAAGGGAGGCGCCAAGAAGGAATCCTAACACGATGCACGGACCACCTCAACTGGCTCTTTTCGTCGTGAAGGAGCAGCCGATCTACTCCGAGCTCCCTCTGGATGTCTGAGCTCCTCACCTTATCTCTGAGGCTGAGCCCAGCCCCCCTACAGAGGACGATATCTCACCACTTTTCTTTTAATTCGTTTGGTCACTACAGCTTATGAACATAAGTGCTGACTGGACCGCAGATCGACTGGTCAATCAGGATCGTTGCCTTCCAGCTTCGATACATCAGCTGTAATTTATAGTAAAATTTAAAAAATGAAATAATCAGGATTCAGATCCCTTAGAATTGGAACCTCAATACTGAGCGAAAAGTTTTGCACTTGAAGAATAAACTCGCTGTTTTTATGTCTTCAATATCTGTGTTTCAATTACTCTTAATGATCAACTTTAGCACTGCTGTGGGTCAAACAGGAGTCAGCTGGTCATTTGTTTGAGACTATTTTCAGCAGTGGAGTTTGGAGAATAGCGTTTGTCCACATGCTACTCTGATGGAGTCGGGTGATTATTCTTCAGAACTCAATGTGTTCATGAGCTTTTAAGTCGTAATGTGGGACCAACACGGACACTACAAGGAAGATGTTTAAACAACACGTTGTGTCCCATTCTCTGCAACCACTAACATGTTGTATGTAACTTATTATCACGGTTAATCTACTAAATAAATGTCACTCTAGCTATTCTATGTTTTAAACCATTCAAACAAAGATTTATTTTATCCGCTATGTTTCTGCCCTTGACGCCAAAATTGAAAGTCGTGGAAGAAGTTGTGACTGAGTTGTTCCGACCTCATGAGGCATTCAAGTGAGTCAGGAATACACTAATAAATGAACTACAAGGATAAGTCGGTTGCTCTAAAATAGTTTTACAATGACAGCAGAGCCAAGGTCAGTTTTCTGACACATCATAAAAAACATATTAGTCAGAGTGCCATGAAATCAGATATCAGACAGTAATCTGCCACCTATAAAAATCACATCATATATAGTTTATTGTTTGGTTCCATTCATTCAGTTTCATAAGATGTTCCCACTCCAGAGAGGGCAACACAGAGAGTTACAGAGAGGAGAGGCTGGTGTCACAATATGAGATAACATTATCCTCTATTGATCAATTGATTATCAAAGTCTGGGGGTTTCATAGGGGCTCATTTACTTGTATTGATTGTATATGCTGTGTTTCAGCCTATGCGGCTGTTGAATTGCTACTCATTATGTGAAATTTACGACACCAGCAGACTGGGAGATGAAAGAATCCACCGGCCAAAGTGGATATTGGATTCGACTTTAATATTTCTTTTTAATAGAATTTTTAAAATGTGCCTAGGTTGTGTAGAAATGAATTATTAACTAATATGGCACTCAGCAGAGCAGACCTCCATCAAGGCTGGATCCCCACCAAATATCATCAAATAAATCATCTGGAGATATATTATGTAGAACTGTAGGAGACGACTGTGAACCCATCATTTCTGCCCTGTTTGCTACTGTATAACGGCTAAATAAAGATCACCCCCTACAAATACATCCAGCAGATCTGGATTTTTATCTGGATCTGCACCACACTATATAAATATCCACATGCTAAGGATGTGTGATTTTTTTACATGATAGTTTCTGGATTATTTCTTGATTAGAGAAAACATCAAAAATCTCGGAATGCTAAGGAGTGTTATGAAAAAATGGGTTTGCCTTTCTATCTGGATTCACACTAAAAGTTTAAGGATTCTTGTTTGATACACGCCTCATCATCAGTTCAGTAGTTTTTAGAAATTAGGGACAATGTCTAAATATCTTCCAATGTTGAACAAAATGAAAGAGACATTCCTGGGATCTACATACGGATGTACAACACAAAAATTTAGTGAAATTTGATTTATGGCATTTTGAGTAAGCCTTCTGACAAACAAACAATCAAACAAACGGCAAACCAACTAACCAACAAACATGGGTACAAACATACCGTCCTGGGGCGAAGGTAAAAATGCTGATGTGAAAATAGGAAAGTAATGACAGATGTAGGCTAATGCAGAAAAATAAGAATTAAATAGAAACTTTCTTGTTTTAAACAACCTTTGTGGCTCTTAGCGTAAAGATTTCTAAGTTTACGAGGTGCACTTGAATGCACCATGAAGTCCCTGTCCGTGTGTCACACGGACACAGACAGTTCATTACTATTCTGTGTCCCATTCATTGAATATTGAGTAGCGGTGTAATGAGGGGGGCTGATAAGGCAGTAAAAACACATCTGTATGTGACTGAACATTGTGGTTAATGAACTTGACTGTGTGTCTGCTTCTCTGACCCTGGTAAAGGTTTTAATCATGTAGCCATACTAATAAAAGCTTGTGTACACTGATGAAGCCCTACGCCTCAGCGTTTGTCAGGAGTTTATTCATCTAGTGGACATGATGCCTGTTTTAGCTCAGATCCATGAAGTCACTTCTCATCACCTCAGAACTGAAGCTAATTAGCATCCATGTTTGTTTGTTTGTTTGTCTGCAAGATATCTCGAAATGTCGTCAACAGATTTGGATGAAATTTTGTGTAGGAGTGGATCTTTGGCAAAAGAGGAGTTGATTGAAGTTTAAGGAGGATCTGGGTACAGATGCAGATTCTATTCTCCTTGGTGGAGGTATGGCTGACTGAGTGCTTTCTAGTTTTTTTTATTGAATTTTAATGATATTTTAGCAACATGGCCGCCTCATTATCTGTGAATAATGAGGGCAGACTGTATGTGTATATATATATATATGTATATATATATATATATATACGTGGTGTCAGTGTAGGGAAACATAGTTTTTACCTCCAATAGATAAAAACAAATCATGTTAAATATGAAAGAAACATGTTTGCTATACTTTAGTCCCACCACCTCTCTTCTACAGTCTCATATGGATTCTTAGTTCATCCCCATCTTTCCTGTGGACAACATAAACATACGGATTTATAAATTATACATGACTTTTCCCACCCATGTCTTGATTATTATTATAATTTGCTTTTCTTTACAGAAATCTTATTTTTTGCAAAAGATTTATTGTCAAATTAAGTTTAATGGGAAACATAAAGCATGTCTGCCATCTATATTGCTTGTAATAGAGATAAAGACATCTGCAGTGTAGTTTTACATAAATTGTGTCTGTATTGATTAAAATCCCACTTATTTTCCACGGCCCACGAACATTGGATGAGTAACAAATGATAATGACATATAATGACATTATATGGTGTTTGTGACACTCTGATAAGAGAATTCATCACTTTTTGACTGTTACTTTTGCATTAATTGTGTATTAACTGTAATTCAGGGAGTGTCCACTAAATGACCAGCATCATGTTTCAGCCTCAAATCGTTTCATGTTAATTATGAATCCAAGACACATGATTTATTCTGATCGTTCCTCAGTCAGCTGTTTATTTCCCTTTTATTGGTCATTAATGAATGAATATATAATATATATAATAGATAAAACCTTGCTGAAAACTTCATCTACATATTGTAAAATCCTCCCTCCCATTTGATTAGTGGGATGTATGATGATAATGAGGGAGCCATATGGCAGAAACAAACAGAGAGCAAGGCAACGATCAGGCGAATGACAGGCAGCAGTGTATTTACACAACAACAACAACAACAAAAAGATCCATCCTGACAATTAGAACACGACGCGTAGGTGGGACGACTCGTGTTTGTCGTGTTGGTGTTTGTTTTCCTGCGCGCCCATTAATCAGCGTCTCTGCAGCTGCTCGAGTCAAAGTGAAGCCAGCAGAGGTGAAGGAAGGAAATGTGAGTTTCTCAACCTCTAACTAACATCAGTTCACTTATGTTCTCGACCATCTGTTTCATACAGAGGATCGAAAGAAGAACGAGCAAAAACAAGGAAAAGGAGGATGAATGATGTGTCGTCTTCTTCTGCCTCTGCACAACATAAGGCCAACAGATACAGAAAAAAGAGCAGGTGGTACCAAACCATGACATTCTAGGTTTCATACATGAGCATCAGAAAACACAAATCCATTAATCTAAAACCACACCTGCCATAAGATGCTCTGATGCTCCACTAAGTTTTATCTATGGAATCTATCAGAATAAACTGCTGACATTGCACATTTCTGTAAGCTATGGATAAGTTTAATTTCTATGTTTCATATGCATCATATCAACATATTTCATATTAAATTGAGATTACATGGAGGTGACTTTCTTATGGAGGAGCAAGGGATGGAGGTGAGAAGAAAAGTGAGAGATGAATGTTCCAGACCACTTCACCTGCTACTTTCAAAGAAACGGGACATTTTAAAGCCACATTTCTGGCAACAAAACCGGACGTTTTCATTTTGATGTTGGGAAATTTTGCAGCTGTATTTTGACAACAAATTCAAATATTTTTAAGGAGACACCAGGGCATGTTTGTGGTGACAAATCCAGGTCATCCTTAACCTTAACCAAGAGTGGCCTCTAAGACTGTTAAAAGTAAAAATAAAAATGGGACATCATTTATTTCTAAGAAAGATGTTCACTGAAATGCCAAATTTTATTATATATTATATTTATTATATAAATGTCTATGGTTTTGGGTCCTTAATGAGTCTTTCTATGGCCAAGCTCATATTTCCATCATCCTCCTTTTTATCATCCAGTTGTCATCCAAAGAGTCAGTGTCATCTAACAATGTGCTCAGACTGAAAGCAAAGTGAATTTCCCCTCACTTCATTAATGCAAATTGTTTTTGACTGAAGTTAAAACCTTTTCGACTCGTGGGAATGTACCTTCCTTCTCTGCATTGGTTGTATGAAAACATCTGCAGTCGTCTCTTTTGTCCAGGTTTTTCCTTTCATTTCTGACCCGTCTGCATAAGGCAAAGGCTGAATGAATGAAACATGATGTAATGCACCGCTGCCCATTACTTTCCCTCCTTTCTGTTCCTCTTAACTCCATGAACAGATCTTATTGACTGTAAAAGTCACCTTATATATTCAGCCATTAGTGATAGAACGGCATTGTGGCTGCATGCTAGATGTTATGGCTACATTAAGCACTAACTGCTCTCTCTCACACAGATGGCCCATTACATGTTGGGGGGATGAAGACAGAGAACACATTACGCTCCTCCACTATAGGACGCAGACTGTGTGTCACTGCCTTTGGAAAACAAACTGTGCCAACCGTGATGTTTGCCAGGACGCTATAGAACACGCCCTGTTTGTCAGAGCCGCTGCCAGCTGCAGACGCCCTGAGCAGGGGGGGGGGGCGCTGCTCGCCGCCATGCTTACAATCTAATCTGGCTTCATGACCGCTGGCGCCTGGATTTATGTCAGCCATGAAACAAGGCTGCGAGAGACGTCCTCGAACCCCGAAGCCAGCCAGGTTTGAGGGACGCAAACAAAACCTGCCGCTAAATGTACTTTTCCCTCTACATGTGTGCTCCTCCATAGGAACTACATCACATACATCAACTCAAGATACTAAAGTCCTAAGTAGAGGCCTTCATGTACCTGAGCTCAAATTATGCACAGTTTCTTTGGGTGTTTGCTTGTTATGCCTGAAAAAGTTATAATTTCCAAAACATATTCAATTTTCTGTGTCTCTGCTCAAACCTGTACAGCCAATGGCAAACAAGGAATGACTGGTGAAATGCATGCATCTTACTGAATAAGGAAATGTGCATAGATGTTGGACATATCCTTGGCCCCTCTGTGTGAAATGGGGCCCCTTTATGGACCCTGATTTAGAACAATCCTAGATCCACCACTGCCTCGGTGTGAGACCCGAAGAGATGAGCAGTTGTATCACACATAAACAAATATTTATACAGGTCAGTTGTCACTGGATTTAATGGATTCTTCAACATTCCTCTGATCAGCTGACAGGAGTCCGATGGCTACTCACACATTTGCAGATTTCCCATTCACTCTAGATAAAACCATGAAATGTTAACTGCCTCTGTCTCGCCTTGAATAAATTCTCTGCTGTGACGTCTCCCTACGCAGGAGCTCTGAAGTGTCTTTTATGGTCTTATTATGGCTTCACTGTCGACTATAAGGAGAGGAGAGCTGACATTAAAGTCTGACACTGAAGCCATCGAAGTGTAAAACCGACCGAGTCTGGAATGGAGCAACATAAAGATGAAGATGATCCAGGTAGTTTCATTTGAAGATATTTTCTCAGCAATATGTTAAATTTTGAGTTGCACTAAAACAGTAAAGACCTCTTGTTATTGCAGTCTTTCTGTGATATGAACCTATGATGTAATGTTACCATAGATGCCATATTAATAATTATGAAAAAAAAAACTTTGATCAGTCTTGGCACAGGAGAGGGTTTTATTGCATCAAATTCTAAAAATAAATGAACATTGAATTTGGAAACTTGCAGCCCCAGAGCTAACACTCTACATCTTATGGATCGCCCAGTAATTGCGACTTGCACACTGTCTCTGTATATAGCACACTTTTACTTGTATTTCAACCTGCTGCTGTAACAAAAGAATTTCCCAATTTGGGATCAATAAAGTATATTGAAGTCTAAGTCTAATAAAAAAAAGTCATTCTTAGCATTGAAAATCAAATATTAGAGAGATGTTTTATGGGGCTTCCTGGAGCTGTATCATTTTAAATCACTCTCAGTGAAAAGTCCTGAAAATCATAAGTCATTATCAATAATTACAAGTTAATTTTATAGCTATATTTGTATTAGGGTAATATAGGACTTTGCATATAGTCTCTTAATTATCCATAGGTGTATTTTGTGCATAACACGAATGAAACCAGGATCTAATGTTAATGAATGTTTTGTGTTCTTCTACACATCCTAAAGGTCCCACACAGTCCAGGTTCACACAGTGAAACGGTCCAGGTTCACACAGTGAAACGGTCCAGGTTCACACAGTGAAACGGTCCAGGTTCACACAGTGAAACGGTCCAGGTTCACACAGTGAAACGGTCCAGGTGAAACTGTCCTCCTGATAAATCCTTAGACACAGTCGCTTTCTGCTGCCTCAACAGAGCAGTGATCTTGACCAAAATGTAATTTGAGACCAACACTCCCATGGGTGCACAGATGGGCAATGTGCACACTGGGTGTGAAAATGACAACTGCGTCAGTCAGACACGAGTGATGACACTTGTTTTGCACTGTGCACCATCTCACCAGTGGTTGAATAATTCTTTAATGCTCAAAAAGTGTTTTTGAAGGATAACAAGTAAGATACATGAAAATATATAATTTTAGTATTTGTAACTAAGGTGTCATTTTGGCACAAGTAACACGGAAAAAAGCCAATTCCTAGGTATGACCAGCACACAGCCTGGGAAGATTGCTCCTGGAAGGCTCAATTCTGGGCAAATAAGGACACTTATCTCAGAAGGAGTTTGAAATTGCTCTGCGATCTTAGCAGCATGTTATCATTCTCTGTTTTTGTCCCATCCTTCCTGCCTGTCTTCACTGAAAAATGGC
Source organism: Chaunax sp. Z400 (assembly GCA_037577475.1). Lineage (NCBI taxonomy): Eukaryota > Metazoa > Chordata > Actinopteri > Lophiiformes > Chaunacidae > Chaunax > Chaunax sp. Z400. The sequence goes on from CM075201.1 coordinate 24,938,767, forward strand.
CCAGCAAATGAAAAGAAATGCATTAGAAGTCCTCACAGGCAGCTTCCCAAGGACAAGCCTTTCAACATAACATCCCAAATGACCCTCAAGCCAACAATCTGATGCAAGGCTAGCTCCAAGCTACTTCAGGTCCACAGGGCAAAGACTCACACAGAATAATACCAGCCCACTTAGAGCAGCTGGGGGGAAAACATCAAGACAAAAATTAGACTTCCTTCATTACAAAACAGCTGAGGAGGAGTGGATCAGACCTCCAGAAGTGAGGATGCAGAGGGCAGCTGATCTCTGAGCCCATTTCAGCCAACAGTCTGTGGTGAAGGCTGTGGATGTTTGAAGCTGTTCCAGTAATGCCTGAATATAAATCAAAGCATGAAAGAAAGAAAGCCTAGGTGCAAAGGTGAAGGTAAAATGATCCCAGAGCTCAACAGTAGAGAAACAGATGCTGTTGATGATCATTAAAACTTTACAATTCATGTCTAAAGGTTTCCTGTCGGCCCCCTTTAAAGATGGACTTTGTGATGTTTTTAAAAAAAAGCTTTTGCACCTAGAAGTTTTAAACTGTTTTCCCTTTCAAGAAATTATAGAAGGAGGGTGTTGAGCATACGACAGATAAATGGTTGGAAACTGTTGAGCTCGGGTTCTCTACCAGAGGCCTGGGGGTTTGAGGGTCCTGCAGTATCTTAGCCTTACCCTAACCCTTCTTGAATAGCACCCTCTGGGACAGAGACCCCAGATGTTGTACCTGGAATCTGCTGGAACCACTCTTCCAGTTTGGGGTCACAGCCCCTAATGCTCCCATCACCACTGGGACCACTATGGCTTTCACCTTCCACATCAGCCCCGGGTACTTCTCCATCTTTCCATGCTCCTTCTTCCTGATGTTACACTCAGCTGGGATTGTCACATCTATAACAACTGCCCTCTTCTGCCCCTTGTGAACTACCACTATGTCAGGTTGGTTAACCAGTAGCTGTTTGTCAGTCTGGAACTTGAAGTCCCACCGGATCTTGGTTCTGTTGTTCTCAACCACTTTCAGAATCTCTGTTCTGCCCTTCAGGCCTTCCTCTATCTGTCGGTGATGCATCCCATGGAGGAACTCGGTCCTCCACAATGCTTCCTCTTCTTCCTCATCATCCTCTGTCGTCTGCTGCCTGATGCATTCTCATCCTGAGGAGGCGTCTTCCTGATGTATCATAGATGCTCCTCATTTCATCCTGGACTGTGGCTCTAACACTCTCTAATCCTCTGGAGGTGTTTGGCTGTGGCTGACCTCCTTGACTCCTCATAATAGTGGCCTATTGGCCAATGGGATACCCAGGTTCTACGGCTAGTGGTGGCGCCACCCCAGCATCTATCTGGTGCATTCTTTTAGGGAGTATAGAGGTCTGAACCAAATATCAATGCTGTAAATGTTCTTCTTTTACTAAATAATCTCTTGAACTGTGAGGACTGATTACTTTAATTTCAAAAGTAAGACAGAGACAAAAAAGACTGAACTGTCCTTCAAGGAGGCCGAGGATCTCAGAACTTCCTGCCCCTGTAATCTCATGTTATAAGAACCTTTGAGTCTGTAACCTTCAACGGAAATTAGCAGCATCAGTTTCCCATCTACTGCAGCACTAATATACTGTACATCATTCTCTGCAGGCCCAGAGAGGCTTTACAGCTGTATCCACTATAAGCTCAACCAAAGGCTTCTCTGTCTTTCCACAATCACTCCACTTAAAGATTTATCTTTACCCTTTTAGAAAAACAGACAGTCCTGTCTTTCTTTCTCTTTTGAGTCCTTTGGTTCATAGTTTCATCCTCTTTTTGTGCTCTGAAGTCTAACATTACACAAAGAGGCTGTTAAAGTTACGACTCTGGCAGAATCTCGTCCCATCTGTGGGCTGAAACACTGACTCTGATGATGATGTCAGCAGATCATCCTCAGCCCCGTCTCTGAAGGACCAGAGTGGGAGATGTATAGATGTTTGTGATTTGGCAGGATGTTCTGGACTTTAGAGCAGAGGATTTGATTGGATTTTGTTTTAATCGACATGTTTAAAGATAATCTGTCCAAGCATAATTTTGAGTATTAAAATAAGTTGTGTTTTTGTCAGATATTAGGACACATCCTCCATTAATTATATTAATTATGATGGGCGCAAATGAAGGAGTCTTGTTGTTTTGGTGGTAAATGGCAATGAACCAATTGTGGAGGAAAACCACTGGGATCCTACACTTCCCATAATGCAACTTGACAGTGAGAGCTTACAGAGGTTTATAAATATATAAATATATATCTAACCCCGACACTGTCTGCTTAGAAAAACTCAGACCCTTTGACCTTTTTAGCTGATGAATGAAGGCTTATGTGTCCATAACTGTTACTGAAAGAAGTGAAGAAGAGTCAGAAATATCAAATACTGTCTTATTTTCATTATTTATTTAATGATGTGGTTTAGAGTAGACTGTACTTTTAAAAAGAGATTTGATAAGTTGATTTCCAGCCACTGGTAGAAATTGTTTTTGTCTTATATATTATCTTTCATTTAATCTTTCATTTATTTTACCATCCACTTTAAACTCATAGTGATAAACGGCAGCAGAAATAGATTGTGTGCTTTGAATAGTCTGTTGGGAATACAGACCTAGACGAGAGAGAGATAAAACACAATCATTCAAAGTATGAAATAATAGGCTTGGCTGCTTATTGATGTTCATATCTCGACAACTGATGGACAATTTTAAACTTTACAAAGCATTTGAAGTCTTGAAGGAAGCATGAAGCTCTGACACTTTCTCTAAATGAGTTTTCTGTGGATCGTTTTGATCTCTCGTGTGTCATAATGTAGCTAAATGTGTTTTGAGGTAGTAAATACATCTGAATGTGGACTCATCACTGATCATTTCTGCCTCTGATCTCAACCTACCAGAGACCATGAAGTTACATGTTTGAAAATAATCAAGGAAGAAAAGCCTTTTTCTTTCAGTGCTTTGTTGCCCTCGTTCAGCCAGCCTTCATCTGCCTCTGCAGAATATGAAAGATGCCAGTACCATAACATGGAGAGGTAATTACATAGTGAGAGCATCAGAGAGGCCCGTCTGCTGATAACACGTCTCCTACAGAGGAGGGAGGAGGTGAACACTCGTCCAATTACCTCTCCCCCTCCTCACCTTTCTTTCCCTCGTCTCTCCTCATCTGTTCACTTCTTCCCCCGACTGTACAATCATCAGAGGCTGATTTAAATGAGGACCAACCTCTGAGGGTCACAGGGACATAATTGAGGTAATGAAAGGACCGTAACTATAATTACAAGTGAAAGCCTAGAAAAAAAACACCAGCAGGTGATGGCACTGGAAATTATTTTTGACAATGGAAGTCTTAATTATGCGAGAAAGCAAAATGGAGGGCGGGCATGAAAACATACTTTCTGCACACAAAACAATAAGAGGTGGAGAATTGTAAAAGACATGAGCTCACACCTTGTGTTCTTGATTTGTGACAGATTTACCTTAAGTTTGACAACCTTTTTGTTACCTTAAGGTTTGTAAGTCCTCTCTTTAAATGACACACAGCTGCTGGTGTCATGTAAAACCTGTTTGGAGGAAACATGACGTAGTGAAAGAATGAGGAAACAGGTTCGGTTATTGTATAATACATGTCGACTGTAAGTAAGACGAGTATCAGTATTGTGAAACATAGATAAAATGTAATCAGTACACTGTAAATATCTGATGTACATTTACAGTGAAAAATAAAGAGTATTCAGCTGTATTAATATCATAAAGTGACATGCTGTAAACTGCAATGCAATCTGGGAGAAATAATATGTATCACTTTAATGCCACTATTTATAGGAATGTACTGTAAACTTAACTGTAAACAGCACAGCATCATGGGAAAAAAATGAACCAGACACCCTGCAACCTGCTCAGCCTTTTGACTCAGATGTCAGGATGCATGGAAAAGAAACAACCATTTAGTAACATAGACGCCATTTTTATTCTCCCTCAATGTGTCATAATGTTAGGAAATGGTATCACATTATCCTTCAGACATATTTTATTATTGTTATCATCATTATTATTAACATTATTATCATTATTGATTAATAATAAATGTTAGGAAATGGCATACTGTTATCTTCTTTTTACTATCATAATTATTATCATTTATTATTATTATTATTAGTGTTTTACATTGGAGTCAGTCAGACTAGGAGGTGCCACATAAGTACAGTCCATTTCCTATTTCAGTAGCAGTATTACAGTAACATTATTAATTATCAATAAATACAGGATGGATACTGTAGATTGAAATACAGTTTAAATGCTCTAAACATTACAATCATTTACTGACAGAACTGTGACCAGTATTGTGTTACAGATTTACAATAATACAGTAATAGACTATAGATTTATTTCTAGGAATATAATGTAATTCTCAAATGCAGTAAGAAACTGTAAATAAGAAGAGAGAATATTGCAGGAGAAGCTGCTGCCAGATAATGTAAATCCACAGTGAAAAGTTTAACAGTGTACTTTTTGTGCACGAGGACAAATTGGCCTTTTTTTTCATGCCAGTACGACTAAAGTATGAACATTTCATGTCTATGTATAATAATCCTAAAGATTAAATGTCATTAGTAATTTAACACGATATTTATGACCATTTATTCTAATTCACAGTCCTACAAAATGACTCATTTTTCACATGTTTTAGTGGCCGTACAACCCAGTATGTATCAGTCTACTTATGTTATATTAATAATGTATTAATCTAACATGAATAATTTCATGCTGTAAGTCACCACCTGCCTTCCTCTGACGCAGACATGCTAACTCTGATGCTGAGCACCAAGGTGACTCGTATTCGTCCCTCTGGGCTCTGTGCCTGTAAAGGTTTAAATACCTCTGGCCGTGTCCACTCTGCTGTGAGCTGTAAAGTCTATTTATCAGTACAGTTGGCTGCTCTGCTCTCTCCTCCCGGCCTCTGAGGGGAAAACAGCATGAACACATCACATGAGTGATCAGAGCTTATTTTGGAAGTGGAGTTTGAGGCTGGGTGCAGCTCACAGGAATATCAGCTGACCCAGTGACTTACAGACCTCTGCTACAAACCAGGCTGCTGCCGCTTTTTATTTATGTCACGTCACAGGAAATATTTTAGTTCTTTAAAGAGCAATGAACCTGCCATTAATGTTAGATAAATACTGATGAACATTAACGGTAGGACATTTCATGTGATTGTTTTTTAGAGAAGATTTGTAAGTTAGTAAAAATAGCAGATTTAACTGATTCCTGTACGTTTCAGGATTGATTTTAGGATTTTATTGCTTGTTTTTAAGGTTGTAAATGGGCTCCTCTACCAAACAGCTGCTCCTCACTGGGCCTTAGAAACAGGCGACTGGGCCTGATCTCTGGAACAGTTAACTGATCCATATCACAACTGAACATATCAACTCTTCTCACTGGGTTTTAATACAAGTTGATCTTGACATGTTGATATTCCTTTATTGAATTGCAATTCTTTATTATTATTGCATTTATTGACTTTTTAAAATTATTTGTAATTTAATTCTTTATTGTATTTTTTTGCATCTGTTATTTATTTTAAGCATCTTCATCACTTTGGGCAGCTGTTAGTAGTTTTTAAATGTGACATATAAATACATTTTGACTTGACTTAACTGGGTAAATATGAGTGAATCAAAACAAGGCCTCAGACTAAAACACGACCAAAATATGTCCAAATATATTCAGATGTTACACTGAAAAGAGGCGACTTTCTGATTTGGCTCCTTCTTCCTTCGGTGTTCTGCCGACAATACAGGAGTCAGTGAACCAACCAGTGTCATTCAACATACGTGACCACATCTTTTCCTATGTTGTATTTTCAGCAGGGTCACATATGACATGTTTCTAAGAGTGAATAGTCAGACAGGATGTGACTGATGGTGAAATGATGCTGTAGCATCAGCGATGGGTGACTTTTTAAACGATATATTTATGTCAGTTGTTGAAAACAGTAAAGTCATAATTGATACAGGCTGCTTAAATATAATCAACAGAATGTGGGGACTGTATCCTGGTAGGTTTATTCTTAAAATGATAAGAGGGGTAGAAAAGCCATAACTGGATGTTTGTTAATCGAATAATTGCAGTGCATTTGTTCCACTTGCTCCACTGCTCAGGTGCTTATGCTACATGTTATTATGGAGGTAGTATTCTTACATATTTGGCATTATAGAGAAGGATCTAATGTTTGTTTTTTTCTTTTTAGCAAAATCTGTTGAAGAATACATTATGTGGAGGACTTCTGTGATTATCTGTGTTCCAATGCTTCACACATTCCCCGTATAATAAGCCTACATGTTGCCATAATGTGCAGAAACAATGCATAAAAGTCTTTTGATTTGACCTGCCGATCATCATAATCCCCTGTTTGTGTTGTCATTTACTGCCTGTGTGCCGGGAGCCAGTCAGCGTGTCTGACTGGACAGTAAATAGCTGTAATGAAGCCAATGATAGCAGGATTATGGATTTCCAATGACCTCAGTTGGGCCAATTAAAGTTATATGCAGGGTATAATTATGTATTTTATTGGCAGAAAACGACGGATGGGCTTGGTAATGACATTCGGCAGCTTTACAGGCCTCTGCAGTCCCTCCATGTGTTATCAAAGGGATGAGAGAACAGTTCTTCCTCAGGTCTCTTCTGAGATGGACATTCATACACAGCATGCAGTTAAACACATGAACAATGTGCTACAGCCAAGTACCTACACAACAAACGAAGTACAAATAATACAGTTAATATTGTTATAATAGAGTTGATATTTGAGAATGATGTTGGTCCTGATTTAAAGACAACAACTTTGACTGTTGGTAGGAGACTAAATGACATCTCCAATGTCAAAAACACTTTGCTGACCTCCAGAACTTTGGACAGTTTTTGAGTGACCCGCATCTGAGACAAATCCCATTCACAGAACGAGGCTAAATTTAGCTTGTAACCATGGAAACAAAAGAAAACACCAATGATTAAAGTTCCTAAATAGCCTTAACATCACATCAGTGCTTGCTTTTGTATGTAGAAAGTTTTGTAGAGAAATAATGAATAGGATTTGAGATCTGCTCCGGAATGAAACCAACCACCAGAATGAGCCAACTTGTAACCATGGAAACAAATAAATATATAAATAAATAAAAACAACAAAAATACCTAACTAGCAAAAGGAAGCAGTTAATGTTGTGACTGATGTACAGAGAAAGTTTTGTGAAAAAAGTTAGTTATTGAATTATGCTCCAGAAATTACAGATGACGGACAGATGGAAGCCACTCCCACATCCCCTCCTCACTTCGTTCATGGGGGACTTTGATTGTTTAAAAAAAAAATCTAATTTGAATAAGAGTATTGTTCTGGAATCAACACTGAGGTTAAATGATCTCAGTGGACGTTTAAAAACCTTTTCTTTCAAGTTTGCAAATGTTTGCCTACCTCATGTATTTATTGTGGCTTTATTGTGATCTTTTAATGTCTGTCTGACGCTGCAGTTCAAAAGAAAACCTGCAGCAGCCTTTTAAAGATGAAACAAAGCACAAATCAAACTCCCACATAGAAACTTTTACTACAACAAAAGCCTTTTGGGAGCTCAGAGTGATCTCGGTCTGCTGAGGTCGCTGGTGTCGAGGCGTTTGATTAGCCTTGTAGCCTTTAGCGGCCTCATCAAACGTCTGTGGAGATAAATGGAGTAATTGTCAAATCGTTGGCGCTCTGTGACTCCCCCCCCCCCATCCCTGCTCCCGATTGCTTTTTAGTGTTGTCAACACAACTTACTGCACTGAAAGACAATTCAATCATGATTTCTTCTCTCTTTGTCTTTCTGCTGTTAGAAGAAGGACAAAAACTGTCAAAAGTGGAATCATCAGTGATGAGAGATGGCTGCACATACGAAGACATCATCTTATAGTCCACTGATCTGTTGGTGCTTGATTCCAACCGGAAACACTACAGGCCTTCTGGCTGGGATGCAGCCCCCAGAGCTGATCTGGCCATTCTGCACAATGCTTGTGATTCCACCAGGTCTGCTTCAGATGCAGCTCTATGTGCCTATAGTCTATTTTTAACAAAAGTTGCGTCAAGCTGTGCAGAGCAGATGGAGCTGTGCAGGGAGTCAGACACTGGAACATCCAATCACAGCAGTGGGTTTGGTAAACATAGTCTTGTTGTGTTTGTTGCCAAGATTTGTGGATATTAAAGTTTAATGCAGAGTTTGAACAGGCAGTTTCAAACAGTCTTGAATTTGATATAAACCCTGCATGAAAAAAACAACAACTCACACCTCCTCCTGTCCTCACCCGTCCCTCCCCTCCTTCCATCTGCGTCTCCCTCTGTTAAGAGGAGCACTTCGCTGAGGTGGGTGACAGTAATGAACTCTGACTCGGTGAGGCTAGAAAGGATGTAAATGAATGTAGATGAGGATGAAGAGTAATTGCTCACACAGAGGGCTCTGAAAGGTCTGAGTCAGAGAGAGACAAAGTCAGACAGAGAGAGGGGGGAGATCACTCACCCGCTGGAACTCTTAAGTGGAAATGTGTGGCCCAGTCAAGAGAGAGGAACTCCAATTATCCGTTTATCTATTGGTGTGATTGAATGGATGGAGTGATGAATGAGAGGGAGGATGGATGAGGGATGGTGAATGATGGGAGACGGAAGCACAAAGATCCTTTTACCCTGGATCCAAACGATGTAGGTGTGAAAACACCCAAAATGTTCTAACAACATCTGCACAGAGAAAAAGTTCCTACCTTCAGTATAAGTGACCTAAAGCACAAAGGTGACACCAGATGGACCGACTACACAAACAGATCCAAAATAACTGACTGAAAATGAATAATCAGTTTAATGACTGACTTTAAACTGATTGAATGTCAGTTTGACACACGTCAGCTCAGATACAGGAGTGTGTGGTGTAAGTAGGTGGTGTAAGTGTGTGGTGTAAGTGTGTGGTGTAAGTAGGTGGTGTAAGTGTGTGGTGTAAGTGTGTGTGTATGATTCCAGCTGAGTTAATGAACAAATTAGAATTCCCCTCAAAAAAGAAGATGCACCTTCTTTTTTTTACATTTCTCCATGAATGAGATGCAGCTTCGACTTTAATACCATTAAAAAAACCAACAGCAACATGAGAACCAAAAGCATGTGCAGAAACCAATAAATGATGAATGTACTCATATATTTGGATCCTGACAGCTGGTCAGTTTCCGTTCCTGTAAGCTGGTCACTCACCCATCACTCGGAGCCTCTCGGCGCCCACCACCACCTCCTTCTCGTCGGCAGAGAAGAGGAGCTTCCCAGAGGTGGATTTCACTTCAAACATCTTGCCCCGTGCTTTAAATCCACTGGATCCTAAACCGAACACACATAAAGAGAGGAGGCATTGAAGGGGAGCTGATTTCATGCTGACTCAGTATCTGGATTTGTTTAAGCCTGCAGGACTTGGTTCAGACACATGATATCATTAACATTCACTCTCCTTTTTGCTCTATCTTTGGTCTCCACCACCAGCTCCTGCTGGATGGTTCAACTACGTTCACATGACGATACACAGATTTATTAGTTTCTTTGGTGAAAACAGTTGTGGATAGAATCCTGCTTACGTGATGAGTCTGAACAAAAACAGTAAAGTTGGAGGCATAAATCAGAAATAATGAGCTGAGAGACACTAAAACGCTCCGTAGAGCAGCTTGTTTTCACCAGTTTGTTTGTCTGTTAGCAGGACTACACAAAAACCAACGGACAGATTTTCATGACACTTGGTGATCTGGTTGGTCATGACCTATTTAATAAACCTATTTAATCTTTTAAAGTTGATCTGGAGAAAGAGGCAGATCCATTATTTATTTTCAGTATTCTTCACCATTTTTGTCTCTTTTGACTCTTCCTCAGGTTTCCTCCTTATTTTGCTTTTAAAAGGTCTTTTGGGGGAGTTTTTCCTCAATCGATGTCATATACTGCAAATTTTAAGGCCCACTGAAGCATCATGATTTATGGTTTTGGATTATGCCAATAAAATGTACTTAATTTGACTATTTCTTTAAATTATGAAAATCAACCTCAGGTTTCAGGTAGCAAGATTCAGCCTTTGGTAAGGTTATGCTAATGATTTTATTATTATTATTTAATGTAATTAATAGAAAACAACATCGACAACATCGTAAATGTTTGTGAACCTGTGTTGATTTCACTTTTTAAGTAAAGCTTAAATAATTTAACCCTTAAGGCATCAAAACGTTGTCAGTCAGACGTCGAGAAATATGAAGATATTAAGAGGAGTAGAAGACGAGGCAAAGCTGAAGGAGGTTCCCACCATCATCTTTCAGGAAAAGTCTGCAGGGAAACGTGAGAAAATTCTCCAACTCCAGCTGCCAAAGTGCCAACGGCGTCACGACAAACAAGGAATAGAAAATGTTGACACTCCCTCCAAGTCAAATTGTTTCGTCTCATGCGGCTCGGCGTCGGGGGGGACTGATCGACACGAACACAACTGATTCTGTCACTCTCCATCTGGGATGTGAAGTTCGTCCACGTACACAAACACTGTTGAGTCATCCAAGAGGAACATCTGAGCAGACTGACTCCTCTTCAGACCCAGAAGGCAAATGTCAGCTCGCTTTTTAACGTGTTTCTGTGCATGTTTATACAGAGTGATTCAGACTAAGGCAGAGCAAGAACATCTGGACCCAACAAAGAGTCTAAATGCAAAATGATGAAAATGACAGTGATGTATCTGCCATGTTTGTACTGCTGAGTGAAGGCTCAAACAACACAGTCAAGATAAATGATCCTAATAATCATCTAAAGTCTCTTTATAACATATATATGAATGAGTAGAAAACATAGCCGTGCTCTGCACTGACTGGGGGACCATCTCAACATTCTGCAGGCGTCTGCTGCAGCCGATGCCGTCAGTGTTGTCGGGTTTGATGTTTTTGAGCAATGAAAACACATCATATCAAAAGAAAACATCAAATGAGCGACATGAAAGCTGCTTCTCCTGCTTACCTGTTACAAGCTGTGTGAGCAGCTGGTTGTTGCTGTTGACGATGTTGACCGATACGTTTCTGGACGACTGCAGGAACAGCGGGCGGCCCTGCCAAGAGGAGGACAAGGTTTTTAAAGTTTTCATTGGAGATGAGAAAATAAAACCACCAGGTGAAGAAAGCAAAGCACCAAATGATCTAGAGAGCATCTAAATCAGATGAACTGTTGTATTGTATTCAGTCCCGACACCTTTCATAGGTATGTGTCATCCTCCAGTTCCCTTAAAAGCCAGGTATACATGGCTAATTACCTCCACCTTCCTGCTGAAACACACCAGAACTGCCAGAGTGAAGAAGCTCCGGCCTCCTGCCCCGTTTGAGAACTTCTATTCCCTTCGCCTCTGTAATGCTGATCACGTCAGACGCTCTGCTCTTTCTGTGCCCAACTAATCTTCACGCTTCAGTCAACTTCGTAATTAGAGATTACGGCCGGACCATTGTGGTGCACTCGCAGCCGTGGAGGGGATATGCCTTGTGTGTATATTACTGATAACATTATGGCTCCCGCCTAACTTATTGAAGGTCTCACAGTAAATACACTAAATGTATGATATGCAGGCAGTATTATTACAGCAGCAAATGCAGTGAGGTGAATGTAAAACCAACACAAAGTTTGTGCTGAGGAGTAACTGTGGAGTCATTTGAGCATGTCAGGTTCCACATGTTTCTGTGTTCATTTTGTTTCTAACAATGAATATTTTGCTAAATATAAACTTTCAATGACGTGCAAAAGTGTCCAGATTCTGCTTTTTTGCTAACACGCGACACAGATCTGTTTCTCAGCACAAACCACTTTTTAACATTCTGATGTGATTCTGCTCATAGGCTGGCTGTGTGAACGGTCACATCACATTCATTCATGTGTGTTTTCTGCCACTGAGCCTGCTCTCATCACTGTGACGTCATTATTACCCAGCCAGAAATGAAGGCGGTAAAGTGATCCATGTTTATTCATATGTTTATTTGCCTCATGATGTTCCACCACGATGGATAATTGTATCCAGATCTGGATCATAATTGGGTCACAGTCCAGTAACAGAGAGGAGTGGAGACCTGGTACTGCCACCAATAAGGAGCTCAGATAGTCCAGATTCAGACTCATTAAATGGATTTATGTCTCTGTGAAAGGTAAGAAGTTCAATAATTGTTACATGGTTTTGTTTAGACGTAGTCTCAGGTTTTAGTGAGGGTGGCGTTGGAGGAGCTGCATGCTCTCTCTGACTGCTTTCTAATCCATCGTTTGTCAGCAGAGGTGGACAAAACAAAACATGGAGGATCACAGCAACCATGTCTGGAAGAACGGAGGTTGAAAATTTAATAGATACGGTTTTTGGGAGGATGCTGAAGCCCTTTTGTCCTGTAGACTGTCACTACACCAGTTTTACCACAGCTCTGCACTATTTCATTCATTATGATGATAGACTGTTGTGAAAATGACCCTCTCTGTTCTTCTTTGTTGTAAACGTGGAGTCATGGTTAAATCTGTTCACACTGATGTCAGGTAGAAAATAAAAAGTTTGTTTGTTTACCATTTTCAAAATCATTTAACTTCATGAGAAAAAAACTCCCTGTATGGATTTTTGAAGGTAGAATGTTTTCTACAAAGTTTAAAATTCTCTCAGAGTTCCCAAACATCCAATACGTTGCTGGGTAGGAGGTTTCTTTAAAACATTATTTTAGTTTCACTCCGGTGCACAAACAAACAAACAGGAGCTGCTAGAAGCCGTTCTACTGGGATCCAACTAAAACTTCCTTCCAAAAGTTTTCAGACAAACTGTACTTCAGGGCAGGGAATCAGAACCTGTGCAGGGATTGTAAAGTTGCCTGAACACGAAGCACAAGACAGAAAGAAAAGTAAACCAGGTTTACACTGAGTCGGTGTGATGCTGCTGTACAGCTGAGAGCTGACGAGTCAAAGAAGTAGAAACACAGCTTTTAAGTAAAACAGGGTCATTAGTGAAGGAGTCTGAGTCATTTTTTGTTTTATTTGCTTTAAGAAAATAAGGCTTAATAATAATCCGTGTCCACAGACTTTGCAATAACGTTGGTCTTACCGGTTTATTGCATGTCCCTCTATCTGTAGGAGATAAGATCTTGGTGGCAGACAGCAGGATATCAATTCTGAGGATGTCAGATGATGAGATTAATAAATTGTACACTGTTTACATTGTTGTACTACAATGATAATAGAGACATGATAAATAACACTGCTTTGAGGCTGAGGCACTTCTCTTCTCCCTTCACTGGTTCTTACACTGGTTGAAAATGAGCCAGTTTGTTATGTTTCACGGCAGCCGGCTAATCTTTCCATCTCTCTGCACCATTTTTCCTGGGCTACAGTCTATTAAAACGCCTCAGAGAGGCTACTGCAGGTCCTCTGGGCCTGTTTGTGTACAATACATGTGTTTAGTTGGTTGTCGTACGGTGCCTCTGATGCGTCTCCCTCTTCTCTTTGTTACTAATGCAACGGACCATAATACTCCCAGCGGGACGCCTCTCACACAGACAGAATTAAAGAGAAATAGAAATATTCTTCAGAGGCAACATGAAAACACACTGAAGTAAAGCTCAGGAAGTCAAACCAGCCTCTCTCCTAAATTAAACCTGCTTTTATCATAAAAAGATCTACTATTTGGTGCTCAGGCTGACATCAGTCTAAGGACAGAGGTGTTGTAGCAGGATGATGATCAATAAATGAATCGATTGCTCCATTATTCAAAAACTCATTTAGCAAAACATTAACTGTGAGAATTCTTTAAATTTTCTGCTCATTTATTGTGTTAATTGACTTTTTAACTGCAGGTGAGACACAATTTTAAGACCATCCAGAACAAAATAATCATCACATTCAGTTCAAATAAGTCCTACTGTTGAGTTAAAACAGGCTGTCCTGCGAGGTGAGTGAGAGGTGAGTCAGGAAGGTTCTTTCAGACTTTAAGGCCACTAGAGGGCAGCTTGTTACACTAATCTATTATCCATCATCTTTTAAAGTATTTACCACTGGAAACATGATGTCATAAAACTGAGCTGTCGGGTCACAAAGATGCAAATATATATATGAAACTGGTGGGACATGACCAGCTGGTAAAAAAACCACATTAACCAGAATGCACCAGACCAATAAATGCTTGGGTGGGGCTTGGTTTGGGCTCAAACAGGAAACAGTATGGTGGCTGGTTGGTAACAAAGAATCTGGTATTACAGCTAAAAGTGCACTAAAAACCTTTTTTTGTGAGAAATAGGCAGTGAACTAATGTCCATCTGTATTTGATCACTGCCTCTTTACAGATTGATCAGAGTCGGGTGAGATTCCTCTCTCTCTCTCTCTCTCTCTTTGTGGCAGCGGGGGAGGACAAACAACGATCTCTAGATCAAACATGATCCCTACAGATGGCAGAGCAGGGGGTTCTGGGTAAAGGCAGCATGGAGGGTCATTTGAGTATTGAACTGATCCATACAGCTGGTTTACATCCCTTTAAGCTGATGTTGCAACATTAGCTTTCAGTGTGAGGAAGGAGTCCAACACTCAGCCCTTTTAGCTCCATGTTTGCTCTGCACTCCCTCTTAAAGGGGAAGGATCGAGCTCTTTAGCTGCTAGATGCTTCAGTAGGCAGCTGATAACACTGTCCATACAGAGACACTGATAAAATCTACTAGACTGGTGTGATTGATGTGTTTCAGTCTCTGTTATAAGATAATCTTTGATTGTCTTGCTCAGTTATTCAGTGAGGAAGTGCTTTTGTCTCATTTATGTGAAATGAAAAAGATGGAGGGTTAAAAGGACATAAAGAGAACATTAAATAGGAGAGAGGCCGATGCTGGAAGTCTTTGGTGACTGTAGCTCGTAGCAGGAGTCGTCCCTCCTCTCCTGGACGGAGATATTGTTTTCCCTCCTTTACATTACTATTCCTCTCAGCTCCTCTGCTGAAGCTATAGCAGCCATCTCTCTGCTCTCTTCTGTTTGTTTATCCACCTGCTCTGGTGTTCTGTGCCTCCTCTTCCTATTTGCCCTCCCCCCCGTTTTTTTCTATATTTATCTACATTCTATATCCCCCTATTCTTTCCGTAGTTTCAAGAGAAGATTTTCAGTATAAGAGGAAATGAATTTTTTTCTTTCAAAGCCTGCCTTTCATGAGAAAAGACGCCTCATTCACTTTGCTAAATAACCTCCCGGCTATTTCAATGTACGTTTGAATTGCATGTGATTCCATTTGGTATAATTGTCATGATTTGACATCATTATCTGTGTGGATTATTGGCTCTAGAGCCCCCCCCCTACAGGCAGTGACTAAATGCTATAGGCAGATTTGAGACCTCGTCGTTCCTGAAACGAGCCAACTGTCTGACAGACCAGAACACTCTGTTCCAGGTCAGAAAGTAAACAAACCGGCCTCATCGTTCTCAACATAACACAGTCGAGGGGTGTTTGAAGCAGAACACATACCTGCACCAATGTCAACACCAATAAAACCTGAACCTTCTGAAAATAGTTTCTCATGTTGAGAGTTTTCTCTTCCTCGGCCCAAGATCCACCTACACACAAAATGTCATCAAAATCTGTTGACAATGAGATGTCGTGCAGAAAAACAAACAAAAACAATCGTTGGTGATCATGTGCCCGCCTCCAATTCTCATTGGTGGAGGTAATGATCTTTTTTTAGAGATCATTCAGGCCTGATTCTGGAACCACCTGGTGAAATCAGGACTTCACTTCTTCTTCTTCTGTGAACATGTTGTGTTTGTTGGTATTGAACTTGAACGCCTCCTGTCTGCCGGCGCCCGTCAAAACATTCCTGCTGGCTTCTCTCTCGTTTTATTTCAGTCATCCCCCGTCTGTCTCCCCCTTCTCGACTCTCTTACTACAACTACAACATTACTCTCACTCCTCATCTCCACTCTTGCTCTTCATCTCCACCTTCATCTCTATCGCTCATCCTCCTCCCTCTCAGCTAACATAAAGGTCCTAGACAGCAGAGATAAAGCATGCTGCTGTTTCTCTCTCTCTACCTGCACACAGGTGTCATTACTACCAGAGAAGAAGAGACAGAGAGCCTCTCACTTTATCACGTCCATCTCTCCGGCATCTCTCAGCTAAGGATGGAGCACTTTTTAGAACATGACATTTTTTGCATTGTCTGTTTATGACATTGCATCTCTTGCTGTGACATAATGTCACGTGACGTGAGGTGAATTTATCTTAATAAATGTTACAGGATGGAGTCCTTGCTGAAATCTGCTTCGTCACAAAACCATAATTAAAATGGCACAAAAGCACAATCCCAGACCGTGTCTCATAACTGGAGTCTCTGTGTGTTTGGCAGATAAGATGTGGCACTAGGACATCAGGGACACACAACAATAACTCCATCTCTAAATAATGGCCTCCTTGTGGAGGTATTTGGAGAGAAGACACAACAGGAGATCGAAGGCAACCAGACAAGACTAGATATCCTGTCTGAATGCTTCAGGATCCCCCAGGAGGAGTGGGTGGAGAGGAGGAGATTTGGGCTACTCGACTCATACTGATGCTACTACCTGACCCAGACGTGGAGCAGGAGATGGATCGATGGTTTTCATCTGTTGTTGTAAGAACAGGCAGTGTGAGGTTTCTCTGTCCACTGAGGCTGTGTGTTTGGAAAGTCTTGAAAGAATTCAAGCTTTGCTAGAGAAACATTTAGACACTTAATTAAATGAAGCCCCAACAGGATTGTTGCACCTGCTTTTGTAACTATGTAAGATACAAGCATTGTTTTCACTGCCTCAGACATTAGACACGTCCCACCTTTGAACCCCCTCACTTAATATGGAGCGTTGTCGTTCAAACTGCTCCATCTTCTGTTTTCTAGGAAGTAATTTACACTTAAAGTGAGGCAACAAATGCAGTTTTGCAACAACTTGGAAAATTCCTCACTAACACAACGCTGCAGGGCTGATTTAGCTTCAAGTTAAAAACGATTCTTTTAACTCTCTTATTACCTTTTTAAAGATGAAACAAAAAAACACAACAAAAACAAAATATGACACATAGGCTAGGACCATCCTGTTACAATCAATATTTAATTTTTTAGTTAACATTTATTAGCTATGTAGCTACTATGGTCCATTAGTGTGTTCTGTCTGCTAAAGATGCTGTGATTACAGATCCACTGGTTGTTGATTCACTGTTTAAATAGACAAATATACAGTCTGGTGTTAATGTGTGTCTAAAATGAAAACAGTGTCTCTGTGAGCGACTTACTGGTTTGGACTGGATTTCTTTGGCATAGAGGGGTTTGAGGAACTCGGAGGGCCCTTCCAGTTTCAGGCCCTTCTCTGTTATTCTGAGGTTGCCCATGCCGTCCTGTGAGGAACATAGAGAGAACAGAATTAGTTCATAATGTCTTCAGCTGTCAGAGCAAGTTTATCTCAGCTGGTATCCATACATCCATACACACCTCCAGTCATATTCATCTAACAAATACAAATAGACAGATTTTATGATCCACAAACCAAACTTCATGAAATATTCTAAAGACTTTTCCAGAGCTTTCTACCTCATATCACAGCCTTCTCCAGTCAACATGCTTAGCAGTCATCATGTGACCTTAGCATGGTCATGTGACACCTGGTGGGTTCACATGATTGGTGGGTTCTGAGACTATTTGGTCCTTAAGTTATGACTGCATGTGTTTTACTTAATGTTGGATCTCATGATGGTCTGTGAAACTCGGTGTATCTTTTGTGTACCTGGACCTGAATTGTAATTCATGATGAATAACAAATACAAATGCAACACTTTTGCTCAAAGTTTGTACAAGCTGAAAGAAAGTGAAATGAACATTACATTCACATGGAACATGGTGGACATTCCTGCTGCCGGTTCCATGTTCCCTCAAAACAATGGACATCTGTGATTCTGTGTTGTGAGATAAAACATTTTACAGTCCAAATCTCACCAATCAGTGTGTTAATATGTCACTCCTGTCAGGTGGATGGATGATCTTGGTTCTTGGTTCCCTGCTCACTGTATTGTGATATAAATTTGTGATATGATTAAAGTCAGAATTTGTGCAAAAATGCATTTTTCAAAGAACTCTGAAGCCTGTTTTCAAAAGTTTGCATATTCATGCCACAAAATGTTGTTGTCGTGTAAACGAACAAACAAAAGCAACAACAGTTTACAGTTTTAGGGTAAAACTGTTGTCATGTAACATGTCGTGTTATCATGTAGCACCAAGTTCTGCAGCATAAACATCCAGGTTTGATGACGAGGTCAAATTTCAATCAGAGACACGATCATCAAATACAGTGAAGGTTTCTAGAAGTGAAGCATGTTGGCTTTCATTGGCCTTTCCTCTCACATATCTGATGAAAACAAGAAAATGCAGTGAAGCAGCTGCAGTCAGTGTGTAGTGTGTGTGTGTCAGTGTGAGTGTGTGTCAGTGTGTGTGTGTCAGTGTCAGTGTGTGAGTGTGTGTGTGTCAGTGTGAGTGTGTGTGTGTCAGTGTGAGTGTGTCAGTGTGAGTGTGTGTGTGTCAGTGTGTGTGTCAGTGTGTGTGTCAGTGTGAGTGTGTGTGTGTCAGTGTCAGTGTGAGTGTGTGTGTGTCAGTGTGAGTGTGTGTGTGTCAGTGTGTAGTGTGTGTGTGTGTCAGTGTGTGAGTGTCAGTGTGAGTGTGTGTGTGTCAGTGTCAGTGTGTGAGTGTCAGTGTGAGTGTGTGTGTGTCAGTGTGTGTGTGTCAGTGTGAGTGTGTATGTGTGTGTTTAACAGGACAGAGTGATAATAGGAGATCTGGTGAGGTGGGACGGCTCAGAGGCAGCTTTGATTCAAACACAGCTGACCCTTCGTTTTCCATGCAGTCATCATAGACAACGACCTGCTGGATGGTTTCAAAGATAAGAGAGTGAAAATCCAGATATCTGCCAGAGTGACTCTCTCACAGTCTTCTTTTTGTTTTATTGAGGGCTACCGTTGGATCTACCAAACGGAGATGGAGACCCTGCTGAAATCCCAAAGCAGCTGAGGACGGTTTCCAAGCCTGTTCCTTGTAATCCGTCTCTGCACTCTGTGTAAAACATTAAAATTCTGCCTCTGCTGTAGAAACGAGGGATTGAGTCCTGGACGTGCTGTGAATCATCCCCCAGTGGAAATCAGCCGGTCTGTCAGACTTGAGTTAAACTCAATTTCTGACATTTTGATGACGTAAGTCAGCAGTAAGAACAAAAACACAAATGTTCCCTACATGAAGGTCCTCAGCAGAATATTCTTAAAAGCAGGTAGTTAAAGATAAGCTGAACTATGTCAGAGACGTCTACAGATTCATGGACAAAGTCCTTCCTCCTGCTGCATAGTTCTTATCTAGTCAGCATAATAGCTGAAAAGTACCGATCTCCATATCACAAACTGGTTTCTCTGCAAAGATAACCCAAAGCAAAGAAGTTCTATTTCAGAGAGAAGTGATTAAAACAGAACAATGAGTCTGAGCCCGTCAGTAGAGGAGTGTGAATAACTGTCAGGTCAAGCATTAGTAGCTATAAAAGCACTACTGAGAGATGAGGAGAGTAAAATGAAGCTTTTGATATGATGTGTGATACATTAACACAAAGGTAGAAACGGATACTAAACTGTGCATTCCACCGGTGTCATGGTTAAAGGTTTTGGTTCATTCTCTCATTTCTCTGCTTTCATGTGTTTCCTGTGTTCCTCCTGGATTTAGTTTGGTTTCTTTGTTGTTTAATTCTCTCCTGTGTTTGCATGCTGTACCTCCACTAAGTTTATTAACTTAACTTTTGTTCATTTCACTTTTTGTGTGTCTATAAAAAAAGAATTCATGCACAAAGTAAAATCTAAGTCTGGTACCTTCATCTAATCGCTCTCCTACACATCTGGATGAAAACACAGATGTGTGACAGATTATTTTGGGTCCTGAAGTCTGACCTGACCACAGAAACCAGTGGTTGTCCTTTATGAATAAAGAGGAACACTGTTTTCACTATAATCCCTGTGTAACAGAATGTGAGAATGTATGAACCCAGCCATTTTATATTGATATCTATACTGGACAGCGACACATTTGCATGATATATCGCCATAAAACATGAATGGAATGGAATTAAGAGAAGAAATTTCATTTAATTTCAATTTATACATGCAAAAATAAACAGTTGTGCAGTGATGAAGCAAAATGATGATGATTCATACGTTTCCACTTTTTTAGAGGGATGATAAATTGAAAAAAAACAACACATTTTTCCTCTTACTATTTATGCATTTAGATGTTTTTTTGCTGTGAGATGTTTTGGAGACATGAACTGTTGAGATTTCTACCTTTTCTGGGGTATCATGATGGCACATCACTCAAAAAATACAAACTGAACAGAAATGTCTCTTTCCAGAAATCATGACCTGGTTACTGGAGATAATCCACGAGCTTTTTGTGAGTAGTTTTATGCAGGAACTATTTTCTGCTAACGAACTTCACCATAACACGGCGAAGGAGGAAGCAAGGAGGATGCCATTAATCTCCTGTAAGGAGCAGGAGCCTCTCATCTGTGAGCAGATCCATATTCTCTTCTGCAAGGTGAAAGAAAATAGTTCCAACGTGAAACGAGCTCTGTGGATTATTTTGAGTAACCGGGTCATGATTTCTGGAAAGAGGCAGTTTTGTGAATGTATTTTTGGAGCTCTGAGCGCCACAAGAGAAGAATCATCTAGTTCCACTGTTGAAGAGGAGGCAGACATCCCTACAGGAAAACAACTCCAAACTATTTAGAAGCAAAAATAGCTCTGTGTTAGTTGGAGTTTTGGGTGATCTGTCCCTTTAATTATGGACACATGAACAAGGTAGCAGCTGTTCTAAGGGAGAGACATGAAGAGACTCGGCTTGTCCAGTTTCAGCACCATGGAGAGAGACTCACACAGTAGAGAACATGTCACCTGACGGGGTCGGCTCTGTGGGCAGTAGTCATAGTAATCACACAGAGCTCTGCCATAGTAAAACCCTGGTGAAAATATCATATGTGAAAATAATATTTTTTTTAAAAAAATTTAAAAATCTGGATCTATACAGAATTATTTTTTTTCTCCAGTGCATAAAATTATAAAGTATTTTCACATATAGATTTGTACATAATAAATTTACTCTTCACATGTGAACGACAAGTGGACCCACATAACCAGCCTGTCGTCTGCAGCCCCTTTCAGCTCAGTTTCTGTTCACACGATTCCTCCCTTAAATTTGTAAACCAATCAGCTGATTATAGAGTATTGATTATGCCCATAGCAGGTTCAATATGATGCTAACTTGTTGACAAAACACATTTCATTTACTCTTGAGAGTAAAACCAAAACCAAACCACAGACTAACATACTTAGATGTCAGTAACATGTCGGGGCGGGTTATGCTGTCTATCTTATTAACAAGGCTTTTATTTTGAAACAGGAACAGGAACTGTTCCCATACACAGCTGATCTTTTCTTTGACTGCACCAGACCCAAGAAGATGAAACATTAACATGAGAGAAATAAAAACCAAATGTGTCCCAATCATCCTGATGGATTGTTGGGACTGCTACGCTCCCGTTCATGGGCTCAATGGGAGCAGCTAGTGAGTTAGGTGCGACACAGCTCTGAATACCAGGTCATTTAAAACTGGTTTTAGAATGTTTAAACCGGTCCTACAGGAGAACACAAACAGAAGGTAATAGTAGGACAAACATGCTTTTCATTTCATTTTTCTGAATCCAGCTGCATCCTTCAGGAAAACCAGGACCCTCATCTTTGTGAGAAACTACATTAGACTTCACTCTGTGCCCAACTGCAGTGTTTTCAGTTCCATTTCTTCTCATTCTCTGCAGTGAGTCGTGTGCTGCAACCTGCACAGCCAGAAGAGGGGAGAGGTAAGCGGTCTGAATAATTCAGGACCCCTCTCACCGAGACGGAGGCCTCTGGACACTCAGGTGTGCCTTCCTACCTCTCCTCTGCACCTCTATTTTCCTCACCCTTTTTCTGTCCCCCTGCGGATCATCCTGTTAGCCCGTATGAAACTCCTTTGGCCCCTTCTCTTTCCTTCTCTTTCCATCTGTGTGTCTCATTTTCTCCCCTCCATTCCTTCCATCTTTCTCTCCCACCCTTTCCTCTGTCGGCGCTGATCAACTGGAAGATGTTGCTGTTGAAATGGATTGAAATTAAAAATGACTTGCTGTGTGAGCAAAACAACAAATAACAGACGGCGACATGATTCAGACGGCAGTCGCTACAGTAAAGACACAACAATAACACCACTCCATCATTAAGACAATTATAACCTCATATATTTACCCACGACAGGCAGAATCAATGGATGGTTGTCTTTTTGTCAAACAAGCCGATTCACATGAGCCATTATTCAGGCTGTCAAACACGACGTTCATGGATCTCTGAGGAAGAGTCCTGGACATTTTTTTGACACCCTGATATTTGCTAGAACCACCAACATCAGGTCATCTCCTCTTAGCCAATCAGTGTATATACTATAAATGTTGTGGATAACCATGACTCCCAGTAGATCTAACATTCAGCACCATTAAGGCCACGATAAATACTTTGTTGGATTATTTATTGTCCCAGAAAGAATCCCTGATAATTTCCCTTTCATTCTTACAGATGTTTCACAGCTAAGTAGAAAGTTTTAGCAGCCTGAGCTCCACGTCGTCCATCTCTTTTTCCTGCTATTAGACATTGGCCCGGTTCAGGCAGGGCGAGCAGGGCTCCCATCCTGGATCTCCTCCAACAAAAGATGTAGGGAAACATAGCTGAGTTCAGTCGGGACCCCTTCAGTCACCACAGGTACGGTTATTAGACTGATTCTGTGCTGTTACTGTGTGGAGCACAGACCACTTTAAAGGTTTCAGCTCAGTCTTTGAATCCTTTTCTCCGTTTGAAGCTGGGAGAGATTTAAACATAATTCATCACACGTAGACCCAAGTTCCTCCTCTGCCCCCCCTATTTAATCTCCTTTCTTCTGTTCCGACAACATCTGCTTCAAAAAGGACTAAACTGATCAACACTCAAAGCAGCATTTCCTCCTCCGTCACCCTGCTGTGAGCTGAGTAGTGGTGGACTCTTTGTGTTTGCAGTCAAAACGTCTGTCTTTACAACATGTGTGCCTTCAGGTCTCTCCGTTATTCTCTGGGTTTATTTAGTCCAGCTGTGTTGTGCTGCAGAGACAGAGGAGGGTCAGCAGAGGAGGAGGAGGAGGAGGAGGAGGAGGAGGAGGAGCATTTCTTTCTCTATCACCTCTCTGTGTGCCTGTTCTCTCCATCCATCTCTTTTTCTGAAGTCCTCAGAGAGCTGGGAGTCACTGCTGTCGATACTGTACAGCTCCCTGCCTGTTATTGAGTACCTTCATCGATATGCATCAAGCCACCACCCGAGGCTACAGCGAATATAGACGTCTTGAGCTTTGAGAAAAATACTTCAGGAAGTCAGACTTCTCGCATACCGCCCATCTAATCACACTGCTGCATGCCTGAATGTTCCTCCTACACACTGTGATTTATTCTGGGATCAAATGTTAAGAGTTTGGACAGAAACAAGACGAGAACAAGAAACTAGAGAAGAAACGCCAACTGCAAAATGTGGCCCACAGCATGTAGCCACAAGCTGTTTGAAGGCTGCACTTTTATACAGAACTTATGTGTTCATGTAATGAGACGTTAGGATTCATTCCACACGGAGAAAAACAACACTTTCCAGACAGTAGTTGATAGAATCTTAGCAGTAGAGGCAAACCTGGACCTGATGGATGCACCACCATGTAGAGGGACCGACGCCGAACATGAGGCTGCGTCTGATCCCCAGAAGAGATGGTCTGACCTCACAGAGACAAACATTCATGGTGCCTTCAAGTCCACCAACCAGCAGGTTCCCTCAAAAGACAAAACTGAGCATCATTTAATGAGTAACAGCCACCAGGTCAGTGGTGAATATATCCATATGTAGTATGTATCTAACAGTAGTTTCTATTTAATTCTGACTTCATATAATATATATTCTTTGGTTTAGTTCATGTTATACATTCTCTGTTGAGTAATGATGCGTTTTTTAATACCTGTACCAAAGAACGACCTGCAAACCACTGACTTTATATATCAGATAAACACAAATGTCAGAATCATTAAATGATAAAATCTATTCTGACATGAAAGTCTTACACATGCTGGCTTTAATGTCTTGAAGGAGCCATTATTGATTTCAGGACAGCAGAGGCTGCAGAGATACCCCCGCAGAATGAGGGCAAATCAGGCTACTTGGACTCTGAACTGGGACACAGAAACACACAAAACAAAGGCTTTTGTGATTTTCTTTCAGTCTGGGTACTTTTCTGTACTCTTTCTGTAAACCTGAGGATGTTTGGAACTTTGACTCTCCAACACTAGATGATGAGATCTGTCTTCACTCCTTCCAACTTCTTTGTTGGGGGATTTAATTTGTGCATAGATGGCAGGGAGTCAGATTCCCTGACAACCTTACAATAAGAAATAGGAATTGTAAATAATGTAGGATTTACCAGATTTAAATGAAAGCCTGTGTAAATCTTACCCTCCAGGCAGCTTAAACACTCCTCCAGCACGTCAGCAAATAGTGATGAGTGGCTCCTGGGTAAACCAGGCCGTGTGTTTGCCACAGGTAAACACAACCGAGGAGGAAGCTGCGCTTTTGTTTATTCGCTCATTTAACAGCAAACCCTGCATTAGCATTTCAAATGCAAATGAATACATGAAAGACTCAGGCCGCCTGCAGGCCCTTTGCCAAAAAGCACTCAGAGACTAAAATGAGGCAAAAAGGTGCCTCCTGAAATCCCGTGACACTGAGTGCTCTTTCAATCAGCCTCCGTCGGTCGGATGCCAGGCGCCAACATGGCCGAATTCCAAACTGCTAGATTTTTTTTGACTGTTGATAACAACATAAAAAGTTTCCATTCTGTCCTGCAGTCTCAGCGGAGCAACAACTCCCAGAGGTTCCTCTCTTTCTCCGGTTCTACAGGTGATAGCAGCAGCGTCGTGTTGCAACAAACGCCGATGGCTATCAGCGGAATTGGCTTTGAGATTAGTCTCCACAGCGAAGGCCTGCTCCTCTGATTGAGGCCCATGCAGCACGTCATCCATCAATGGGATGGGAATGCAGATGGGGGGGGAGAAAGAGAATGAAAGATGGAAGAGGGAGAGCAGGAGGGGGTGTTGATGAAGGAGAGATTAGACTGTGTGAAACAGACAGATAAACATAAAGAGGAAGATAAGGATGAAGAGAGAAAGAGACCGACGATGTGTTGGAGCGTAAATGAGGCGAAAGATGACAAGAACAAGTGGAGTTAAGACGGCGAGAGAAGAGGAGGAGGGAGACGGAGGAGGGGGAGGAGAGAGAGGTGTGAGACAGGTGGTGAGAAAGTGCTCACTAATGTGGATGAATCTGAAAAGCCATCTTTTCTTTCTGTTCGGTATTACATCCACTTTAAGCCACGGCTCTCAGAAGGTGTTTGAAAAAGCTCTCCAAGGAATGCTTGTGAAAAGGCTGCAGCGAGGAAGGAGCGAGGAGGCATTTTAAAAACCTCTTTGGTTTGATGGTCTAACGCTTTCACAAACACAGACAAAGCACTTTTGTTTAGCAGCAATTCTATGGAGCCAACCGTCTGCCACCTCCAGCTGTGTGTGAAATATTACTTTGCATAGAACCAATCTCATAGTCCAAGAGTTGTCAGTGTTAGACAGCAACTCAATAGCTACACTATTTTAATAACCCTAAGAAAAAGGCAAGAAGGATTTGTGTTTTTTTTATTTCACCTGAAATATTCAATTAATGATGAAATGATGGAACTGAATGAAAGGAAGATTGAGGACCCAAAGGAAGACAACAGAGCCTAATAAGGAGCAGGCATTTAACTGCATACATTTACAGGAGAAACTGAGGAGGGCAAAAAAATAAAAATAAAAATGAAGAAATAAAGTAAATGATATCCACAAGGAGTAGGAAAAACAAGAAGTAAAGTTCATGAGGTTAAAGGATTTTTGCCTTTGCCTCAGCTGATTCATGCTAATCAAACAATGTTAGCTAACACGCTAAATAAGCGAGTCCATCGTTAACTGTAGTAGTGGGCAGGACTTAAATCAAAGTGGGTGGTGCTTAAATTGGAATGGGGTGGGGCTATGAAAGAATAGTTTTAAATAACAGCCTCAGATATGAGATTCAGATCAATCATTAAAGAAGAACAGGAAACTGTTTATAAACCAGTTTTTATAAATCGACCCACAGCTTCATTGGATTTTCCTATTTTGCAATTGGAGACTGCGAAACTGTCCTTCTGTACCAGATAAGGAGGCAGTTAGGACTAAAGTGTATTCTTTGCTGTCCTCCAGTGATGGAGAACACTAACAGGAGAAGGCTGCAGTGTTGTGACTCCTTCAGAGCCTCCATCTCTGCTCTCTGTGCCTGCAGCCGCCACACGTCAGAGTCACAGGCCCATAGATTTCCCATTAACTTCATCTTCATCTGGGACAGCGGCGTGGCCTTCGGAGGCCTTCGGAGGCCAACGGTGGCGCAGAATCAAGGTCTTCACACCCACATTGATTGACGTGTGAATACACAAGCCTGCAGGCTCAGTGTGCTGGATAAGAGACGCAGTGAGGACTGTGTGTAGAACACATGATGTCATGGCTGCCTGCACAGACACAACAAAGGTCGGCTCTGCTTTTCACTCATTTCAACCTTTTTCCAGAGCAAACGGCAGAGTTTCCAACATGAATGTGAGTTCATTTAAATTTATGTAATGAATGACATATATTGATTTTGTATTTGAAATGTTGATCTGTGGCATCTGCACTGATGTAGTGACATGTTCAGTTGAGTAATAACAGATTACACATTACTGGGTAGTTACATCGTAAAGGATTACTTGATTAAATCTTGATTACATCCTTGGAATCTGTTAATTTTAGAATAAAGACTAACCCCTTAGGAGTAAGGGGTAAGTCAACCAACCAACCAACCAGACGACCAAACAAAAGACCAACTACCAAACCACATGGTGACCAACCAACCAACCACACAACCGACTGACCGTAATATTGAGAGATAATAAGATGCTCCTTTTGCTGCTTAGTTGATATTTTGGATTTCACTCATAAATCACTGCGTCTGTCACATTTAATGATGCTGCTTTAGTCTTAGTCTAAATTTGGCTGTAAATCTAGTAACACATTACACACCACATATATGTACACACACACTAACACACACACACATCTATGAATAAATTAAGTCGTTGAAGTGGTTCAATCATCTCCTGATTATTAAATAATTGCTGTGGGCTAATTGGAGGCGGTTATTGTTTTAATGGCTCTTGGATCATCAGAGAGGAGGATCGATCGGTGTCTCAGCCACGTCTGACTGATGCAGCAGTTATGGTTGAGATGTGTGAGGATGAAGATTCAGGAAGAAGCACTTCAAATATCTACAGCTGAAGTTCCTCCCTTTCCCTATTTCAGAGATTTACTCTTTGTACATGTATGTTAGTTCGTGTGTGTCGATTTTGTCACTTCAAATATAAACATGTAATGAGGTAAACACCACAAGTACATCCTTAAAGAAAAAAGATACTGAAAACTTTTTTTAACACCTTTTTCATCTATTTTCTTGCCTCAGGGCATAAAAAATAAAAAATGTAAAGGTGTTTTTTAAAGATCATCACAGATCGACCATATAATCTCTGAAATCTGTTGTTCTGAGTGAACAGAGAAAGTTCCTCATAATTAAATACACAAACAAACATCACATATTGTCTAAAACTCCATGTTTATACAGGAGACGGTTCAACATCTTTAAGAACACAAATTGTTTTTACATCACATTACATTTACAGGATATTTCCGTCATACATGTCTGTCTGGGCGGACAGTATGTAAACACACTGATCACCTCTGATCTGGACGAGACGTCGCCAAAACAAGGACAGAATCTGTTTTCTCTCATTCAAACCTGACAATCCTGGTGTTAAAGTAAAACAAACCGACAGGATTTTATAAAAAACAGAAATGTGATATCAGCATGAATCCATCAGCTGACCATGACGTCACTCTTGGTTTAACATATTATGCAGGTTTCCACTTTCACTGTTAATGTTCAGTGATCACAGACACACACATTCTACCCTCTGCTGGAGGAACGACTCCTTTTGATCCAAGTCTTCTTCCTTCTCGTTGTTTGGAGGAGACGGTTTAAACGAGGTCTGTGTGCTCTGCCTGAAGCTGCAGACGCCACCAAAGAGATCCTCAATACAAATCCTCCCCTTCTGTGAACCATATAGAAATTTACGACACAAAGCCCATCTCAGGGCCGCTCAGATTGAATGGCCTCGTCTTCGAGGCACACGGTGCATCAAAGAGGCGCCGACGCCTGGAAGGTCTGTAGGCTCAGACAGATGGAGGGACGGCGGGGACAGAGAGACAAAGACCACATGAGCTGACTGGCATTTTACTTTTACTGACTTTTTATGGAGGCAAAAAACAGCTGGGCAGTTTCCTCTGATCAGATTCTAGTCATAAAGACAATGTTTTCATAAATATATGTGCAATAAGACTTTCATTGAAACTATAAAGAGTGGATTCACAGCTCTAAGCTTTCTTCTGCAGGATCAGATCAACACTGTCAGCTTCTTTAGGTTCACTGATCAGAGCCAAGACTTCACACTATATTTACAGTGAGGAGTAACACAGTATCAAACAGTTACTGACTCTCTGCACTACATTTCTATGACTGAATAAAATCCTGCACTTATAAACTGTGGTGGAGGTGTAGGGAGGTGACCGGGGTGGATGGCGGGTCAACAAAGTTCTTGATCCATTTGTTCACGAAACAAATGGGTCAAAATTTTCAATAAAATTCAGACACTATTTCATAAACTGCTGTGATTCTGGGTTGAAGACCTCAGAGGGAGGAAGGCTAAAATAATGCAACTAATAGAGCAACTGTGAAACAAACATTTGCTCCAGTTTTGTTCTTGGGTACGTGGCTCTGGGTGGACACATTCAGAGGTCCATGGAACTAGAACCCATGATGACAGCCGAGATGTTAGATCCCAGCTATACGACTATTAATGCAGTCACTGCCAGGGTCCAACAATTCAGTAACACAACAACAGTTTATGAGTCTAGTTCCACTCATATCTTATTATATTCATGAAGAATTCATTAAAAACAAATATTAATATTAAAATGACAAAATCAGAGTAAAGAAACATCAACCAAATATTTTTACAACTTATACAAAGGAGAACAACAAATAATAAAACTAGTGATAATAAACTGGTGAAACATAAATTAGACCTTTAATAAAAAATTAAAAAATGTTTGATTTTATTTCATGAATGTAAATGTTAGATTTAGCAGCTACAATACAGAGCAGCAAACAAACAGTCCTGAGAGAAAAAATGTTTAATTAAATTATTTAAATGAATTACATTCATTACAGGAATCAGTGTTTAGGATGTGTGATGGATGTAATAATGACCAGCAGGTCCTCTCTGACACACTGCAACTTAACATCCTCTTTAATTGATCCGTCTCCTCTAATCTCCCGTTAATCTGGATCGGTTGAAGCTGGATTCAGACTCAGAGGTTTAGTGAAGACTCTGATCGACGGTAGGAAGGGATCAGATGGATGGAGGGTCTGAGTCTATATCCCATGCTTATTGGATTTACTTCACAGGACAGGCCTTCTGCTTGGAGGATGAAACTTTACTTGTAGCTTTCCTGACCTAATATCATGTATTAGATTTTGATTTGGACCCCAGAGAAAAATGTATGTCTGTTTGCTGCCAAAATATTTACTCAGTGGGATAAATAAATTAGTTTAAGGTGAAAAAGTCACAAAAGTTAAAAACAAAAGCAAACAAACAAGAAAAGAGCAATATTTGTTTGACATCAGGCCCTTTTTAGACATGGAGTATCTGAATAATGTGTCTGCTCACAAACTACCTGAGGCTCAGTCTGCCTTTAATAAAGAGTAAAACTTAAGATCTCTGTCTGTGGTTTTTAGTTTAGATTCCACTGTGGAGCTGATGTGGAGCTGATGTGGTCAGGAGACAAGAGCCCACTGGTTAAAGCCTCTCTGGATGAATAAAGGTTAATAGGAAGAGGGACAGAGTGGATATGAAGGATTTGGTGATGCTTTATTCAGGCCTGTCATCATCTTTATTCAGCCTCCTGGGGGATTTGGAGATGACCACTTACTTCAGCTTTTATTCACAGGAGGTAGGAGGAAGCCAACAGAGCAGAAAGTGGAGAAATATCAACATGTTTAGTATTCATGTATTTATTGTGCCGTCCTTTAATTTTTTTTTCTTCATATGTCTGAATCGTTTAGGCTGTGCATGAATAAAAACATATTTTGCTACCATACTTCCCCTTCAGTTTTGTGCTCTTGGTTTTGTTGTGGACTGTTTGTTTGCTCTTTCTTATCTCCATTCAATCCCCATCTGAAAAAAAGTTGGCTGAATATTGTGGGAGATTGTCAGCTTTATCTGCCTCTGCTGCTTTTTGGTATTCTCTGTATGGAACTATAGTCAATGAAGGGAAGCCATGCATAAACACAGTAGACACGGACAGATACCCTCACACACACACACACACACACACCCCTACACGCACGCACACACACACACACACACACACACACACACACACACACACACAGACACACACAGACACACACACACACACAGACACACACACACACACACACACACACACACACACACACACACACACACACACACACACAGACACACACAGACACACACAGACACACACACAGACACACACACACACACACACACACACACACAGACACACACACACACACACACACACACACACAGACAGACAGACACACACACACACAGACAGACAGACAGACAGACAGACAGACAGACAGACAGACACACACACACACACACACACACACACACAGACACACATACACACACACACACACACCCCTACACGCACGCACGAGAATATTCCTATCCTATCCTATGCTCTTCTCTGCTATCCCACCCCATCCTATCCTATCTACTATCCTATACCATCCTATCATATCCCATACCTATCCTCTCCTCTACATCCTCTCCTCCCCTCCCCTCCCCTCCCCTCCCCTCCCCTCCTGTTAAGAAGGCATGAATGTATTGCAGTGAAAGACATGAACTGTGATATTTGAATCTTGTTAGTTTAAGCTTGAAGATGTATGAAAAGACAAATCAAACACTATTATCCTCCCTATTCTGCTGCTTTGAAAGGTGAAGAAATGAGAAAGAGTGAGGGATGGAGGACCACTTGTCCTGAAAATTGCTTTTTAAACCCAGAGGATTTGTTTGTTCTTTTATTTGAAATTACAACACGATTCTAATTTTGTGAAATTCTAGAGTGATGATGCGTCTTCATGCTGGGATCAGCATTTTGCGGCTGTGACTGCTGATTATTTCAATAATTGTTCAATTGTTGAAGCTTTTACTATGAAAAATGCCAATTTCAATTCCTCTTAGACCAAACAAATGTGTTGGAAAACTTTTCAGTTTACAGTTAAAATCAAGTCCTCACATTTATGAAGCAGGGAATGAAAATAACCCCATAACCCAACGAGTAATTGCTTATCAATACAGATCATTTTCTGTCAGGCAACCAATAAATCAATCATTTCAGCCTCAGCTTATAAAAGCTGCTAAACTTTGTAATAACTTCCCGTCCAGATCAGGTCACTAACTTCATTGATCACAATTAAAAACATCTTTTCTTACTGGTTTTTACAGTTTACACCTAATTATCTTTCCTTTCTTTTTTCCTACAGTATCTATGATTCCCCTGCAGATTTAATTTTACCACATGGATGCACTATAAGATGAAGGAAGTATAAAGTGAAACCTGACAGATGAGGGAAGTGACTACGAGCACTACCTTAAGGTTGGAGGTGAGGTAAAGGTTGGGGGTGTCGGGGTTCCGTGGTCGGATCGATCAGAACTCCTGGGAGCTTGCATGGTGTATCGGAGATGAAGTTGTGACAGGTTGTGACAGACTCAGCTGCACGTCTCTCTCAAACGTTTAGAACGGCGTTTTAAATAAAGGATCCAGTGAAGAGGAACCGCAGAGGACAGAAAGACTCAGACTTTCACAGCATGATGGACTGTTTGGAGGCAATAATAGCTGCTTTCAGCTCAAATATATATCTGCCTCAACCTGA
This sequence comes from Chaunax sp. Z400, assembly GCA_037577475.1. NCBI lineage: Eukaryota > Metazoa > Chordata > Actinopteri > Lophiiformes > Chaunacidae > Chaunax > Chaunax sp. Z400. Next base: position 24,971,096 of record CM075201.1, read on the forward strand.
GCTCTCAGACTTTTGTCATTAACTCAGAGACTTGACATCTTTCTGACGGGGCCTCCTGGTGTGTGAAGCACAAAAACAGTGTAGTTCTCCCCGCTAGGCTGGACATAATAGCAGCTCGATCAGTCGATGCCTAAATCGATCTTCACAGCAGGTTAAAAGACAGACATGGAACAAGAACTCAACCCCGACAGGAGGACATCAAACGTGCAGAGAGACGATTACTCTTTCAAGGGTTCCTGACGTCCAACTGAACAACAAAATCGTCCCTTGAATGTCCAGATTGTTCGACTTACTTTCCACTTTTACAACTTTCAAGGAGCCAAGTTTTCCAAACGCGGTCGAAGTTTGTTTGTTGAAAAGATCTGCGGAGAAAGTCGTTTGATGAGAGCGCTGATTAATCGTCTTGTTTTTAAAAGTTACTCACTAGAATTGTATGAATCTAGACTACTTATTTCTGGACTAACCAACCTATTTGAAGATTTCTTGACGACTAAAATGATCTTGCTGCATGAACAGTTCATTTCACTAAAGTATAAATCCATTTTCTCCACAACGCCACTCTTTCTTTCTTGTATTTTAGCTCCTCTTTATTGCAGTGTGGGTTCGTGATCAAACTTTCACAATGCAGAGACTTGGATTAAATCATTTTAAGAATTGATTAATGCAGCTTCAACACTGTCGATAGATTAGTCAGAATGGCAGAATGTTCTGGGACTTTTATTGCAGCTATGAATTTAACTTCTGTTCCAAATTATTTTGTCAATAAGTGTTTTCTCTGGTTGGTAGTTTTTCTTTCTTTGATTCTTTTCAGCTGTTTTGAATGATGACATTAAATGAAACACAGCAGTGGTACAATTCTCCCTCTGACCTTACAAACTCCAGAGCTGTGTCGTCCTCTTGGAAAGCAACACCAATTCAAAGAAACTCTGACCTTCCCTCGGCTCTTCTTTGTACCTTTCTTCTCTTTTTTTGGTCCTTTCTTTTCCTCGTTCCCTCTTCTTGCTCTGCACTTTCATCTTCGTGGAAGAAAACAGAGCATTAATCTGTAGGTGATAGATTTCTTTTGTCCGACAAGGTCATCAGCCCGGCTCCCAGAATTCACAGAGGTTTTCATATAACAGGGCTCAAGGGTCTTGTACTATGAAATCTTCTTGAAGTGCAGTTGAATAACAATTTTGAGCCTTACATCATCGACTTGTTAAAAAAATGCTGTGTAAAGTTATTTCTTGAGATACAGCCTTCAAAAAAAAAGAAAAAAAGAAAGAAAAGAAGGCTGATGTAACACAGACCATCACCTGGGAAGCCTGAGACCAAACAGGAAATGTGTAGCCCTTTGAAACTGAGATACTTTGTGAAGTGTAATGACGGAGAGGACAAAAGTCAAAGAGTGCAGAGGAGAGTCTTTTCTCTGTAGTTTAGGTCCATGTATCTTAGAAAACAGATGCTTTTCCATTTGGAATAGAATATAAATAGTTAAACACAAACCCAGCATGAAAAAAAGTCTTATCCAGTCCTAAATATCTGACTGATGGAAACAAGACTGTCCTTATGCTAATTTTTCATTCATTATTCACTCCCTCTAATATTTGGTGAAAGAAATGGTGGACTGCAAAAAAACAATACAAAATGTCATTTTAGACATTTATTTAACATTCAGCCAACATTTTACTTTTACGATTTCACTGCTTCTGCGAACCCATGATTGAATTCAACCACAAAAGTAAAGGTTTGTTTTCACATAAGATTTGAAGAATTACAAAAATCTGAATTCAACTTTTCAGGGTCTGGAGCCTCTGAGATTGAACTGATAGTATTAATGTAAAAATCATACTTTTATGGAAAATACAGTAACTCAAAATTTTTACATAAATTTTTTGTTTGTTTTATTTCATACAAAACTGCGTGAAATTATGTATATTGTCTGTAAATTAATTAACAAAATGTTTTTTTTAAGTGTAATGCAATAATGACATGTAACTTTTTTTTTAATTTAATTTTTTTAATGTATATTTTCTTGAACGATAAAGTTCCTTCAATGGTGACTGAAGTCGTTCCATACTGCACCTCACTGCTCTGTGTGTGTTTGCATCACATCAGACGGTGATTTCACTGACGAGCTCTTCCTGTCGTTTTGAAGGCGAGCTCATCAGTGATGTCGTCCTCATCATCAGCCCCACACAGGATGATTGTCCACACAGGTCGTCTTCTCAGGAAACATGAGCAGAGTGATTTCTGCTGATGACACCCAACAATATATCCTGTGTTGGATCCAGAGGACACGTTGATGAGCTGCACTCCTGAAATCAACCTGAACCAACGTCACAACTTTTCCAACAAACTCATCTGATTACATCAGGCTTAAAGAAGGATTTCACTCTCTCTCTCATCGGAGGAGAAGGAGCTCCCAAACCGTGTGCTGTCTCCCCAATTTGAAGACATCTTTGGTGTCTTTTCTTCTTCTTTGAGTTAGCAGCTAACTGCTACTGGCTGCTTTCTAAGTCTTCCAGTTTGAGCTGCACAAATAATACATCATAACGTCACAGCTTCAACCTGAGGCGTACTGAAGGCGTACAAGTCCTCTTTAAGGCACCTTGAAAACGCTGTGAATGGGACCATAAAGAACATGGTCAGTCCTTTCTGTTCACAAGGTTTCTCTGTACAGTACAATAAAAATGTGTTTCTGAAAAATATATTTGATCAGCACTGCCTCATTGTAGATCAATCAGAGTTTTGGTGAGACCAGGCTGGATCACTGATTGAAATGACATCTTCAACATATTTTTAGCATAAACTTTTCATAGTAAAATAGAACCTAATTACTGTGACGCAGAAGAACATTTCATTTAGTTTTATCTCATTAAAACCTGTTTATTGCCAATTCCTGGGAATTAACTAAAACTAAATATTTCCACAGTAAAATCCAAACGTCTATCAGCTGAAAAGCTGCCAGATCATGTTGTGTGATTCTGCATTTTGTTGCAGAAAGGTAATTTTTCCATTAGGAACTATAAAATGTTGAAGTTGAGCTAGTTAGTCGTCCCCTGAGCACTGAATTAATCAAAGTTAGCAGACTCTGATTCACATCTAATTAGTGTCTTCGACTGTAACTCCATTTCACACTTCTGAAATGCACTGCATGCCTATTGTCCTCCTCTCATTACCACTTTCATTTTGCTGAAATGAATTGGACTTGAAGTGTGAAAACAGTCTGCCAACAGTGACTGGTATTCTTTTTATCTTTCCATCTCTCTCTCTCTGCTGACCTTTCAGTAAAGGCTGCTGGTTTAATTGTCCCCAATGAGAGCCAGTAACTCCCATCTCATCAACGGCCTGAGATTTAATGCTGCCAGAAGTCAATTCTACAAGAATGGGCTGTTTGGATGCATCATGGGTTCTAAATCATGAGCTAAGAAGCTGGACCTGAATGAGGGAAACCTTTGGAGGCTTTATTAGGCTTGAGGCTTATTTTCAAATCTGCCAAAATTCTCTTTTATACTCCATAGATCTTTTTTTCTTTTTTTTTGAGCATCACTGCCATGAGTTATAATAACTTTCTCAACACTGTCGTTGTGGCAACAGAGTTTTCCTCATTAAAGCATTGATACCGTTTGAATTTATTAGTAATATCTGAAATCCAAAACCCAAAGTGACAAAAATATAGCATTTATAGGCCGGAGTGTAGCAGTACAGTGTAGCAGTACCTCAAGTACTGATAACACTTGTAGCACAAGAGGAACCTTCATTCCTTCAACCTTCAAGTTGGAATGTCAGGAATAATGGCTGCTCATTGTTAGGCTTGGGATATCGAAGCGTTCCAGTAGCCAGGTTGAGTCTTTAATCACCAGATTTGTGATTTGACTCTACAAAATGTTCTCATAACCACAGGAATAATGTTCAAAACAGCGTATTTTACACCTGAGGCTGTAATTACAGCAGTAAGTTTTTCTTTTGTTTCTAATGTACTCTCTACAAAAATGACAAAATCTAGTAGAAATCAGATGTGAAGAAAGTAACAGTCCTTCTGTGAGATTGAAAGACGTTTTAACTATTAAATTAATGGGTCAAAAAAAATCATGAAATGTACATTTCTTTATGTAAAAGAAATGATTTAACTGATGATTCTATGTTTGACAGCCTGAGTGTCGTCTCTGCTCTATAACCCAGATTCAGGGTCAGTCAGGAGGTTCAGGACAGCTCAGATAACTGGAGCCACATAGAGCCAAAAAAGACAGTCATCATAAATACTACAGGTCAGTAATATCATTGTAATACAACCGTCTGACAACCAGGGAAGAACATAAAATGTGGGTGTAGTTCTTTCATCAGCTGCCTTTGGTCCTCCTCCCTCTCCTCCATCTCCTCTCGGTTTGACTTCTCTTCCTTCACCCACTGCTGCAGCTTATCTGAGGAAGGCAGGCTGCAATCAGAGGGAAAATTACCACCTTGTCTCTTGTCACTATCAGCAACAATTCACAGCAGAGCCAGGGATGTTTATCTGCTGCGAGTCTTCAAACACATTCTGACTCAACTGCTATCTGCAAAGGAGAAAATGGTCTCATACTGTCCTTCTTTTCCTTCTTTTTCCTCTGACACAAAAGTAGAAATAATTACGTTCATGAAGAAAAAAAAGGTGAAGAATTCAAAGGGCGACATTTTGGAAAAATGCAGGTTCCTCTTAGACATCAGTCAATACCTGAACGTCGTCTCACATCAGTTATGGAGTCATTTTTTAAATTCTCATTCTGGACTGAAACCTCTGTTATTTCAAATAAGGCATTTGTTATTGAGCTTTTTTCTGTTCCATTAACATTTAAAGCCAGTTTATAGTCATCATATGTGAACCAATTATCCATGTAGTGTCTCCTATTAGCTGGAGCAGAAATACAGGGATGAGTGAGTTCAGTATTATCTGTACCTGTTCAGCTGACTGAATGCTCTGTGTCTACTTTAGGAATGGATGATGCTTCAAACACCACTGGGTTGGATGAACCAGGAGTTTATAATAACTGACTATACCTATTTATTATAACAGTATATTGATTTCATTGCTGACTCTATATACTGTATTTTCATTTAAATCCATCCTATATAACCAGAGAGCTCTCTCTCCCTCCCTCCCTCTCTCCCCCCTGTCTGAATGTGTGTGTTTATGTGTGAGGAATACAGTATAATACACATATAAACTGTCCTGCCTAAACAAGGGTGGAGCACGATAGGACGACTTCTGCTAATGGGTCTCCGTATGATTGGCCAATAATACATGCTATTCCACCCCCCCCCCCCCCCCCCCCCCACCCTGACACACAAACATACACACTTTTTGCCCCCCCACTGGGAGCTAAAGGATGTGACGGTACAGTTTTAGAATAATATGAATAATAATATGTAGACTGGATGCCTCATTTGTCCGGGGTTATAAAGCCACATGACATTTCCTCTCAGGACAAACTGGGCCTTTTCCACTGCTCAGTAACATTAGATGTGTGTCTATGAATGAGGGAGAAAGTGTGGAATAAAGGAACAAACAAACAATGGGAATGATTTGCTTCCAGGACACGTCTCAGCCCTCAGAGGTCAATAGAAAATGACACCGTTTTAAGGCTGCTGAAGACTCTCAAGCTGCTGCTGCTGCACCAGCCTGAATCACAGCGTCCAATAAAGCAGCACTACAACAAGCACCGCAGCTGTGTGTTAGTCAATGGCAGCAACAGAGACTGACAGAACTGTGTGTGTGTGTGTGTGTCTGTGTGTGTGTGTGTGTGTGTCTGTGTGTGTGTGTGTCTGTGTGTGTGTGTGTGTGTGTCTGTGTGTGTGTGTGTGTCTGTGTGTGTGTGTGTGTGTGTGTGTGTGTGTGTGTGTGTCTGTGTGTGTGTGTGTCTGTGTGTGTGTCTGTGTGTCTGTGTGTGTCTGTGTCTGTGTGTGTGTCTGTGTGTGTGTGTGTCTGTGTGTGTGTCTGTGTGTGTGTGTGTGTGTGTCTGTGTGTGTGTGTGTGTGTGTCTGTGTGTGTGTGTGTGTGTGTCTGTGTGTGTGTGTGTGTGTGTGTGTCTGTGTGTCTGTGTGTGTGTGTGTCTGTGTCTGTGTGTGTGTGTGTGTGTGTGTGTGTGTGTGTGTGTGTCTGTGTGTGTCTGTGTGTGTGTGTGTGTGTGTGTGTCTGTCTGTGTCTGTGTGTGTGTGTCTGTGTCTGTGTGTGTGTGTGTGTGTGTCTGTGTGTGTGTGTGTGTGTCTGTGTGTGTGTGTGTGTGTGTGTGTGTGTGTGTGTGTGTGTGTGTGTGTGTGTGTGTGTGTGTGTGTGTCTGTGTGTGTCTGTGTGTGTGTGTGTGTGTGTGTGTCTGATGACCGTCCTCCTCTCAGCTGGAGGATGACGTCTGAGCTTCTCACACTGGTGTCAGTGTTTCTATGGATGCTGCTCTGCTTTGTGTAGGAATCATTTTATTAAAAGTCATTCAGATCACTCTGGGAAGAACTGCCTATCAAAGCTGAGGGTCTCCAGGGGGCATCAGCTGCACTGACAGTGTTACAACAGCTTCATAAAAACAAGAACAATGGTGGCTGCTCCTCACTAGGTTCTACTAGGGAGGATTTTAACCCTTTTTTGTTGCCTTGAGTTCTTTTATTTTCTGATCCTGATGTCAAACACTAAGTTGCCCCACTTTACAGGTGTTGATTTAGCCTTAAGTTCTTCAGTTAAATTATGATATAAGTATTAATTTTGATGTATGTCAGAGCTGCTCTGTGTCGGAAATTCAAATAACAGTTTCCTACAGCGCAAATGTACCTGAATTAATCATTTCATGAAAGGAAAAGAGTCTAACCTCCAATTACAATTACCCCCCCGCTACTGGAGAGGCTCAGTTTGTGCTGGTGTGGAAAGACCATGAGTGACTGTCGACAAAGAAAAGCCTCTCGGTTTACTTCAGGCACACCAGCATCGAGCCGAGGATGTCGTAAAATGCCTTTATTGATCAGGGAATATCAAAGTAAAAACATTCACCCAGTGTCTCCAAATGAGGAAAACAGTCTGGCTGGAAAGAGTCAACAGTTGACCATTTCTACTTCTACAGCACCTGGAGTTTACTCATCCATAACTGAGCACCTGGTGATCCCCACTGGTATTTCTGTCATGGGTGAGTGTGAGCAAACTGACATTAAAGTCTCTTAAATTCTAATACGCCGAAACATTTAAAAATAAGCAAATTGGAGAAACCGATTATGAGATGCACATCTTTAGGGCCCCTACAAAGCATCTGGGAAATTTCACTGAATTCTGTCTGGTTTTTGAGGAGATGTGAACAGACCACACCTCATTATGTATGGTTGTATGTCCAGGGGTAACACTATATGAACCATAAAACATATAGACAACAACCTTACTGAATGTCCAGGTTATGCAGGTAATGGATTATGATCCAGATCTGAGATTATGATCCAGATCTGAGATTATGATCCAGATCAGAGGTTATGATCCAGATCTGGGATTATGATCCAGATCAGAGGTTATGATCCAGATCAGAGGTTATGATCCAGATCTGAGGTTATGATCCAGATCAGAGGTTATGATCCAGATCAGAGGTTATGATCCAGATTGGTCAGATGTGAAACTTGTTGAGAGTTGTTGAAAACCAGCTCATTTGTTTACTTTTCACATACACATCTAAAGTGAAATCGTTAAACTCTGCAGGTTAGTTAACGTTTATGGAACATCTCCCTGATGACCACTGCTGTCCACATTCATCCGTCACACTTGTCTCTGTAATTGCAGTCGGTGTAAATATTTCTTGTATATATTTTTTGTATACACTACCAGTCAAAAATTTGCACACAGTTTCCCATTCAAGTAGATGGGAAACTGTGTCCAAACTATTGACTGGTACTGTATATCTCTTCATACTTAGTGACTCCCACCCCTCTGACCTTCCTCAGCCTTTAGCTGCACTGAGTGGCTTTCATGGATCTCTACCGGCTCACTGAGGCTTGTTTCAGCAGACTCCCATAATGCATAATGCACACATGCATGTTGTCATTCTGAAGAGAAAACACATGGTGCAAAGGTTTGGAACAGCTGCACGTGTCGTTCGCTTTCACTTTGTTTTCTTCTCTTTCAAACCCGGCTGTAACATTTCAGATGTTTTCTTTCTTCCATAATCTGCAGGACGACACATTTGAACAGTCTCAGTGCAGCCTTCTGTCAGAACACACAGCTCAGCATCCAAGAAGCTGCTCTCTGATTTATGGAGATCTCATATTAAAATCCTGCTGTGAAACAGATCTCATGCATTATTCACAGAGACGCCCGTGTGTGTGTGTTTCTATGTATGTTCTATGTAAATGTGCCTGTCGTTCTCTGTTGCATTTGTATCTGACTCATCACAGGCACAGTGGATTACTAAGCAGAGAGAGAGAGAGAGAGAGAGAGAGAGAGAGAGAGAGAGAGAGAGAGAGAGAGAGAGAGAGAGAGAGAGAGAGAGAGAGGAGCAGAAAGGTTATGACAGACGGAGACGGTAAGAAACTCAAACTAGGCAGAGAGTCAGAAGAGCAACCGTTCAGGTCCTTCAGCAGCTGTTCTGATGCATGTTTGTATTTATTTTAGACAGAGACCTCTAGTGGTGAAAGTGATTATGATGGGAGAACAGAGGAAAGAGCATAAGAGCGAAGTCTGTTGGAGGAGGAGGTCGGCCTGAGTCCATAGGTCTAAAAAACAGGACTTTCCCGAGGAGACCTCTGCTTGAGTCTTGTGTGAAACCTAAAAACAACAGTGAGGTCATTTAACTCATGTATGTACCTTAACATACTTATTTTAACCCAACTTCTCCTTGAAGTAACCAAGTAGTTTCGTTGCTAAACCAACAAAACTGACAACATGACAGTGACACCAGAACACCTGTTGATGGTATACAGCCACGTTTCCACTGAATACTACCAGCTCGACTCGACTCGATTCGACTCGCTTATCTGGTACTTTTCTGTCGGTCGTTTGTTCGTTCTGTTTGATTTGTGCTGTGCAGGATACTCCGTGTGTGCCTGGCATTGACCAATCAGTGGTCTGTACCGTTTCACATGACCTTTTAGTGCCTGCTACCAAAAACTTTGGGATGGATAAAGTTGTAAATGGATAAAATTCTGAAGAAGAGCTGATCAGACAATAAAAAAAAAGTCAGCAAGAGTTCCTGAAACGTCATCAATGCAAAATGAAAAGACTGTTTTGATCAAATGTGATCAGTGGAGAGTTTGAAACAACCCAGCAGTGAGCATTTAAAAGACAAAATATGGAAATAAACATAAATTAATCGTTTCTGTCGCCCCCAATTTGGCCTAATTTCTCAGGAATGAATCATGATAAAAAATCACACACAGAGTGTTTATGTGTGTGAGTGTGTGCAGTGTGAGTGTGTGCAGTGTGTGTAGTGTGTGCAGTGTGTGTAGTGTGTGCAGTGTGTGTAGTGTGTGCAGTGTGTGCAGTGTGTGTAGTGTGTGCAGTGTGTGCAGTGTGTGCAGTGTGTGCAGTGTGTGCAGTGTGTGTAGTGTGTGCAGTGTGGTGCAGATCCTTATAGTAATCCAGATCTTTATTCAGCTGCTGTACGGTAACAGACAGATGTGTTGGACTGTTCAGCCTTGGTGGAAGCTGCTCTACTGAGATCCATTCCAGTTACTTAATATTTTCAATATGAACTCTTAAATGATCACAGTTGGAAAGCTCAGGGTCCAGATGAGTGATTCTAGACTTCAGCCTCTGCACCGATAACAGCTGCTGATCTACAAAATCCACAGGAAACTGCACACATAATCACCTAGAATATAGTTGCTAAAAGGACCATGAGATTGGTGCATTAGTGGACATTAACACTGACGTTTCTCTGATGATTTGCATTCCACATGAACAATTCATCTACAACAACAGAACTGGAGAACCTGGAATCACTTGACTTCATTACTGGGTGTAAAACGCACAAAACCACCAAGAAAACCCCAAACAAACTTGAACACATGAATCCCATCAGCAGCAGATGGAGACCAGATCAACATGTTTGATCCTGAAGAAAAGGCATCAGTGTGAAGCAGATGATCATGAACAGAGATCCTGCATTTCTGTCAGAAGGTTATCATCTCAGAATCTTCATGCTGGTTTAACTAATCCCTCTGTTCATCACAGCAAACACACACATGTACAGATCCCGTGAGAAATATGAGGAAAAGCTGACTCACTATGGTGAAGTTCATGACCTTGAGGATCCAGATAGTTAGTGCCAAATTGATCAGGATCAGGATCATCAGCAGCAGGACGAAGAAGTAAAGGCAGCGTTTCCTCCAGCCGTATATTCCCACTTTGTACACTTGTGGTTTCTCTGAACTCTGGACATTGTTCCTATGAGTGCACTGTTCTTGGGTCATCTGTGAGGACAGACAGAGGAAGAACAGGTTATGGTTCAGGAAAACATCTCAACACAAACAGTCAGACTCCTCACTGTATTTGTGGCACGTTTCCAGCCTGGTTTGGACCGACTACAGCTGCTTTTCCACCCCGTGGTACCGGTTCTACTAGACTGGGCTTGTCTTTCTGACTTTTCCATTAGATAGAAGTTCCTGGCACCTACTTTTTAAGTATCACCTCCATTCAGGTTCCAAAAATTCTGAGCAGAAAAGGTTAACATGAACCAGTCCCAACGTTTTAGAAACGTGCTGCAGGCATCAAATTCATAATGAGTGTATATTCATTAAAACAAAGTTCATCACTTTGAACATTAAATATATTTATTCATATTGCAGGGTACTTAATTGCATTTATGTTCGACAGGATTTGCACATCACTGCATTCTGTTTTTATTGACATCTGACATGTTGTCTTTACTTTTTGAACGTTATCTGTCTGCTGTTTGGTGCTCGACTCCACTTCTTAGTAGCATTTCCAGCAATAATTTCCAGCCTCTCTTTGTCTCGTCTGGCTAATGTATTCAGCCCTTATTGAAGCCCATTGGGCCTCCATTGTGGAGCTACCCATGATTGCTTGGAGATTTGTGATGCAGCTGGAGAGACTCTGCAGATAATGACCTTAAAATGAAAGATGGGTCACAACTGAACATTAGCACAAACATGCCATAAACATTCTTCGGACATATACTTCACTCCAATACCAACTAGCCACTCAGGTCAGGCATGATGGAAGACATTTTCTTTAGCAATTGCATTGATTGATTGCCAGATAAGTGGTCTATAACTCCATTATACCCCCTCGGCCCCATTGATGTGCCGATAGTGCCGATTAATGATGATTCTAATTGTCTCCCTCTGAAGACAAGGAGGCATTGCTCACTTCAAGTGCCATAATAATGGCCTAATAACTCTGTGGAAAAATACAATTTACTGTCCGCCGCGCTTTTGAGTGCACGCGTCAGACCGCCAAAGCCAATCACTTTTGACAACCACACACATTTGGCACTAACTGAAACAAATAGCACAAGACAGTGCTACCCGGTGAGGAAGTGGCTCAGAGGAGACCAGTCAGCAAAAAGCAGGAAATCCTTTTGTGCACGGTCAGATTTTCATCTTCATTTAAAAGGAGATGCAGAGAAATGAAGAAGGATGTCTTTGTGATGAAACAAAGATAATAAAGCATAATTCTTATCCAAATCAAATTCTCAGCAACTTCAAACTTTGCGATGTTTTTGGTTTTAAATCTAGACAGAAGAACAGCTAAAGCTCGTTCTGGTAGAGGCTGTAATGTAGAATATGAAGCTCTCAGACCAAACCAACAGTGACTCATCAGTTGCACTGTTAATAACGTTTCTGGCTCTGATGATGCTCTCATTCTCCATCCTGTCTGAAAACACACCGTCAGTCATGTGCACAGCGTGTTTTTGGCTCTTGAAATGGATTCCAGTCCAGCACAGACTCAACCTGAGGAGATCTCATGAGAACATGTCTGCATCAGATGTGGAAGGAAAGGTTGAAGGCAGGAGAATTCCATGATGTTAACTTTGTTATAGGTTTTAGGAGACAGAAATATGATAATTGAGTTAAAATACCTTTATGTACGTGACTCAAGATAAAAATGTTAAATAATTGAAAACAGGAGAACTTCTGTGAATTCTGGTCTGTTGGGTTAAAGTCGTGTGTTTGTTTCAAACCTTGTGTGGACGTGGCTCAAAGACATTCATATAGAAAATGACATGAGAAAAGCTTAAGGGCATTAAATTAAACACATAATGCAAAAAATGCATTGGGAAAAGTCCAATTAAGCAGTCCTGTTAATCGTTTGATTTGGTAAAACCAGGCTGGAGAAGAAATATAAGTGTTGAGTACATGTACTTAATTACTTCCCACGCCGTGGACTTTCAATTCAAACACAAATATGAACACAATAACAAACAGCTGCATTAGCCAATAGTAAGCCGGCCTGCCAACTCTTCAGCTAAACCCTCAAAGAAAGCTGCAGCCTGTGAGCGAGGATTATTACGTCTCTTCTCTGTTTCCACCTGCCACGGCACAGAAACGTGGCTGGAAGTCATGGCAGACAGATTGTGTTCAAAACCGCTGTCCTGTCCAATCAGTGTTTGAACAGGAGCCAGTTCAGCCGACGTGTCTGCTCAGATATTTGTTTACTCCAAACGGGTTTGATTATTAGAAAACACAGACAAAGATACAAAGACTGACGGACAGGTTTTCCATTTCCTCTTTCCAGATTTGTTTTGTGGCTTGATTTTTCCTGGTGTGGTGTGACAGGCTCAGATAACTGACCCTGAAACTAATATGAAAGGAAAACTTCTAAATTAAACAGATCATGTCAGTTAAATTTGGTAACCGATGGCAGCTGGAATACAGACAAAGTCATGCAACATTAAGCAAATCCATGAAATGTGAATAGAAAATTGAAATTATATGTACAGCCTCTATTCCAACACGGCCCACTGAATATAGCACGTCATATTTTTTTGTTAGATTTTCTTTTCAGAGAGGATGATATCAGCACTTATTGAAACAGCCTTGGAAAAAAACAGCTTCCACTTTTCATCTTTTTTACCAGAAAATCTTCACTGCTATATATTTTAAACAGCCGTATTCAGACATGATAATAATGCTGGGATTTTAACAGAAGGTCAGAAGTCATATAAAGTGTGGCTGGTATAAAAAGTCAATATGAAATAAGGTTACTGTCACTTATTTACATTGATTCAGTTTGTTTTTGTTTAGCCCTCAAAAATCTGTTTCAGAGAAATGAAATGAAGTGAATTGAAAAATGCCCTTGGCGACTGGAAGAAGAACAAAGCTTAGGAAATAATAAATAAAAAAGACGGAACGCTGCAGAAGCTGCCAAGCAGCTCCAGGTGTTGTGGAGACCACAGATTCAGCAGCTTGGCAGCAGAGTGACGCTCACAGTGACACCGACATCAGTGTGTGATGGAGAAGTGTGTGTGTGTGTTGTGCTACTTCTCAGGTAAGCCTTTACAACATCTCAACACTTTCATTTTGTAGTGGAGTGTATGGCGACCAGCCCATGTTTACTTCAGTGTTCCTTCAGTGCATGCTTTATAAATCCCTGAGGGGGAATTCAGGCGTCACAGTGGCAGAAAGAGAGCAGAGAACGTTAAAAACAGAAGAATAAAATAGTGTAAAAAAATAGGTAGGATTTGACCTCCATATGTACAAAACATAGTTTCTATTAAAGCTCAGATTTAGGGGGTTAAGAGTCTCTTGTGGCACAGAGAACTGGCCCATTTATGCTCTACCTTAAAGACAGATACGCCGTCACATCATTACGTTACAGATCCCACAGGAGTGGTAGCAAGAGATTCCAGTCCTACACACCGGACATGTTTGGGGGCAGTGGAGCAACAATTCAAGCAAGGCATGACAAATGTGTACGGACACAACAAAGTAGAAAAAAGTGAGAAAAAACCCCTCTCTTTCCTCATGTCTCGATGTATTTAATGACATCACAGACCACCGCCGAGAACATCGTTACCTCCACTTCTGCCGCTTTGTATTTACGACAATCGTCCATCTCCATATTTGAACCTTGTGACACTTCACTGCCCTCTTGTGGACGTATCCATGTCAACATAAAAGACGTATGGAAGTAAGTAGGGGTTCACAGAGAGACCGTTTATGGATGGACGTATCCGTTTATGTACATAGAGGGAGTATAAATAGGCCTTTAGTGTGAGCCAATGAGGAATGAGTCTATGGCTCAACTTCCTCCTCATCCTCACCAGCTCAGTATGGAGAGGATGTGTCTGGACCTGGTCCAGCAATCTCCTCATCCTCTTCTCAGCAACCAATTCCATATTGTCCAGCGCTGATGATTCACCTCCAGCATAGCAACAAAAAGAAACAAAAGAAAGAGGACACTGACTTCAACAGACTTTCAGAACTAATATTTGGTTGAGAGTCTTTAACAGCAGCAAAGTTTGCTGAGTGTCCTCATTGTTTGGTTTGTTTCTTACGCACACATGAATGTACTTCTATCTAATGACTCTCCCTTCATGCATAAGGAGCACTGATAGCTTTCCAATAAGCCCTCAGGCCCCAGGCTGGAAGAAGGTGCTGCTTGCTTACAATCTGAATAATGGCTGCTCTTATAGGGCGGAGGTGTGCTTGTTAAGAAGGGAGAGCCAGAGAGGAAGAATAACAAGTAACAAATTGGTGGCAAATCAAGTCATTGGTCTTTTCCCCTCCACTGTTGCTGCCCGACGCCTCGTTCAGCTAACGATCCATTCAGAGCGCCCAAAGAAAACCCAATGGTCCAAAAACAAAGTCTGTCTCTGATTAAAGAAAGAAATGAGCTTTTACACAATGTTATTGGCTGTTCTTCCTGCCGAACAGCCAGGCTGCTCCCCATTAGGACTTTTATAGACCAAACGTGGACCGGGACCAGGAACCGAGGACAGCTGCCAATGGATACGGCGTTACTGAGGCTCCAACGGATCCAAATGTATGAAAAGACAGAATGGCTGCCAGCCAGAGGCGCTTTATTGGTCAGCGCAATGTGTGGGTAAATGGGGAAGTGGAGAAATGTGATTGGCTGGGTGAGAAGTTACATCTCACTGACTGTTAGTTTAGGGTGATTGAACATAATCTCCAGTAGCTAAAGACAGAGGCAGGAGCTGCTAACGGCTAACAGGTGTTAGCTAATCTCTAAAGTGCACTAACAGCCGTGTTTGCCTCCTCCATACATGACGGCTTCTCTCTTTGTTCACCTGGTTTCTCACTTCTCTTGTTTATTGTGCTCACATGTGTCGGCCAAGACCGAAGAGATCCAGCAGCTACTGTCCTGAACGTGCTCCCCATCTCTCCCCCACTGCCTCCCCCACTTTCTTGTGCCTTCATCCAGAGAGTAATCCCTTGAGCAATTCTTTTTTAATGTACGGTTGAAGCGCTAGAACCTCACAACAACTTGTTTTTTCTCTCCTAAAAGAACAACAACAGAGAGAAACAGTGAAACAGGTCAGTGAAGACAAAGGAGGAGAAGAAATCTGATGAAACCCTGATGAAAACTCTTCCTCACCCAAGTACAAGATGTTTAACTAAAGACGAACCATTCCGAAGAAGAACATCATATTTCTCATAATACACACATTTAAATAAAGATGCAGGTATTTCCTAAATGTTTTAAACGTTGATGATAATCCATTTATGCATCCATCCATCCATCCATCCATCCGTCCATCCATCCATCCATCCATCCATCCATCCATTTGTGTATTTGTGTTCCATACAAGGTTCAGTCCTCTGGTCTATATTTACCAGGGTTATAATTCCAGTATATTCCAACCTGGAACTCATATTTGAAGCTTCAGTTGTTCTTCCTATTGCTAAAAAAAGAAGTCAGATGATCAAATCAGATACCAGACTGATAGAAAACAAAAGTTATGCATCACAGTTTGCAGCTCCTGCTGCTCTGACCTACATTATACTTTGTGTAGTTCTGTTCTGTTATTATCAATATTTCAGGTTTTATCTCCAAATCAAAAGGTTAAAAGATAATCTGGGTAAAGCTGTTCTCCCTCAGTGCTTCTCTTTTAAGAACATTATCAGTAGGAATAATGGCTGAAACCACAACAACCAGACCCATGTTATAAAACACTGGACTGTGAGTCAGTGATAAATGCTGGTGTATTTATCCTGCTTGCTCGGTAAATGTTTTTTGACCCTTATTCTGAGCTGCTCCAGCAGCTCTGCCTTTTGTTCCCTCTCTGTTGACCCTCATTAGCTCTGAGGCCACATCCTAAACTCAGCGCTGCATCGCTGGCTGCTACCGCTGGCTGCTACCGCTGCTAACCATCCCATAATAGCAGAGTCAAGTGTGGTTAATACTTAGAAAAGGTGACAGGATAACAGTAAACAGTTTAATGAGAGGTCCAACCTGTTCTCCATCTGACGGAGCCTCTTATCAGTGACTAGTGGAAAAATAGACAGGACGAAGAAAACAAGTAATTTCATGAAGCCAGGCCTCGAGCTAAGTGTGACTGAAGGGCATAATGAATACTTTAACAGCTGAGTAACTTCAGGCTCTTTTTGTTTATTTTTAATTAGGTAAATGCGGATTTTTTTGAAGTGGCTTCAGGGTCTTTATCAGCAGGGCTTATGAGCACATGATTAGGATAATCTTCCAAAGTCTAAAGTGTGTGACAGATACAGTTTGATGAGCTGTGATCTCACGTTTGTCATCTTCTTTTTATATTAAAAACACGTTTTATGAACACACTTTCAGCTGCAGTTTTATCACATATTATTTTTATCAATATGAAATATATTCAGTGTGATCAGGTTAGATATTCATGTCCTATATTGCCTAAATGTATCAAATATCTGAGTGGAGTGCTGAATATTGCACTCATACTGTATGTATATATACAGTATGTGTTTATTTGCTGGAATTAAAGGTTCTGAAATCTTGTAAATGTCCCACAACGGTAAAGAATTCTCTAAAAAAATTCTGGATGATGATCCGGATCACCACTAAAATCTAATGGACTGTTCCTTTGGCCATACTCTACCTCTCCAAAACATTTCATCAAAATCCCTTCATAACTTTTTGAGTAATCCTGCAAACAGACAGACAAACAAATCGATGTCAGGGAAAACAACACCTCCCTCTTGGAGGTAATAAATCATCTCCATAGTGCTGTGGTGGAGTCTGAGCATTAGATGTTCTATTCACAGTAAATAAAACCAAAACTATTTATATATCTCCACATTTCCCACCAGGTGAAAGGTAAAGTATGTTTGTATTTGTGATTTGGGTTAATTGGTCTTCACGGCTCCTTGGAGAGCTCCAGCTGTAAGGTTCAAACCATGAAACCAAGTGAAGCCTGAGGCGATGCTTCACAAGTATAATTAACTCTGAATCCTTAATACCAGGCTCTCCCTTAGCAGGACTTTATTATGGACTAAAAGCTTCAATCATAGACTGGATTTAAAGTACATCACAGAAAAAAACAAACTGCTGACATCACTTTCAACAGGAGAGCAAAAAGGAGAGTCTGTCTGAGTGTCACTGCAAGGCTCAGAGTCTGGACCGGCCCCCCGTGGAGTTTTAAGACATGACGGATTTTAAACAGGCTGAGCAGAGAAGCCTCCTCCTCCTCCTCCTCCTCCTCCTCCTCCTCCTCCTCCTCCTCCTCAGACAGGAGGAGATGGGAGAGAGAGAGAGCTTAGGGAGATCGAGGGAAGAGGTACGGAGGGAGGTGAGGAATGAGGTTCACAACAGAATTTAGAAAGAAACGATGTAATTCCAACTTGATCACTTAGATGAATGTTAGCGTTGCTCGTTTCTCCAATCAGGGATTCTGTTGGTCCTTAATCACCTTCTGCTGTCTGTAAGCAGCATCACTCAAAAAGGTATGAATGGATTTTAATGAGGTGGGTAACGACCTGAGCAACAATCTATGAGAGTCTGGTGGTGTTCATGACTCGGCCCCTGCTTAAGGTGTTCATCAGGGAGGCTTCCGTGGAGGAGAGCTCCATTAAAGGTTTGTTTAGAAAAGCAAGGTGTACCCCAGGGAGATGGAGGCACAGCCACAAATTGCACAAGAAGTGATCTTCACTGGGGAAATCGAGCAGCCTTGGCGGAGGTTTGCGTCCTCTGAGTGCTGTGTATCTTAATAGACACAATTTATTAATCTGCAGGCTTTGTGACAAATCTGCCAAAAATCAACCGCTTTCTGTTGTTAGACCAGATTTTCATGATTGAAGAAATAATGAAAATGATCCAAAAAGACAAGAAAACACACAAACACCATTCTTATATTGTTGTGGCAAGGACAACATGTAAATAACTAAATAACTAAATAAATAAATACAAATCCAATATAAATACATAAAGAAGAAAAAGCCAGACACAAAATTAATCATGTAAATTCATAAATAGTAGTTGAATAATACAAAATATTTAAATATGCTTTTTTCCCCACACCTATTATTTGTTTATTGTAAACAATATTACTAGAAATCAACACAATTTTTTAGCTTTCTTGTGCACAAACTATAATGTATGCATACCTCAGTTGGTGGAGGTAATAAACAGTAAACTCCCTCTGTGTGCTTCTAGGATGGAGACTTTAAAATGGTTAGGCTGAAGAAAACAGAATAAAGGTCCTCTTCGATCAGACGCAGCACAGTGACAGGTCAGCGCTGTGCTGCTCGCCTTTATCCCAGGGGAGAGACAGTGATGCTAAATTGCCTGTCTCTTTTCCCTGCTCTCTCTATCTCTCTGTCTTTTTGCCCTCCCCCATCTCCCTTTTTATTTGCCCTACCCCCCTCTCTCTCTATCTTCCCCCCTCCCTCTACGTGAGAGGCTAACATCTTAATCATAATTGTGTCAGAGGACATAAACACTTGGCTGAGGATGCAGCTTGGAGGAAGTTCTGGTGCTGAATAATAACAATAAGTTTATTTGCAGAACACTTTTCTCTGCTTATTTCTGTTTACTTAGAATAAGATGAGACAGTATTTCAAGTTGATGAAAAAAACGACATTAAAAAGAATCCCTCTCAAGAAAGTTTGTAGGCTACTGATTTTTTAGCAATATTTTCCAAATTTCTTGGAACCAGAAGCAATCAAAATATTCTCATAAAAATCTTAGTTTTATTCTCATAGAACATGAAATGTTTTTACTGTCATAGTCTGAGTGTCACTTTAGAGAATATCTTAAATTTAAATAAGAGAAACTCTTAAAAGGTCCAACCAGCTGAACATCTCTGGTCTCTTACAGCAGCTAAAAGTGGGAAAAGGCCAGAGTATGGTTTGTCTGCTCTGGGCCACTGTAGAAACATGGTGATGCAACATGTTATAGACTCATTCTAAAGGCCAGGACAAAAGGAGTTTTAACATTTCATCTGATTTTGAATACATGTTTAAAACGTCCTGATCTGATCTGGACCTCTATGTGAAGGGGACACGTCTGGAGGATGGCTAAGCATGATATTTTTAAACTATTATATTTCACAATATTAAAGAATTTGAAAAAAAATCCTGGATTTGGATCCTGATAGATAATAGATGTGTCCCCGGCACAACCCCTCCCCAAAATGTCATGAGATGGTTTAAGGTTGAGAAGTGTGGATCATAAATAGAGTCTAGAGCTCATTGGATAATTGATCAAGTTTCATCCACTTCATAGTGTCTGTAAACCCTTGTTAGACTGACATGTTTTGGTTGAGTGCAGATTGTATTGTGTTTATTTTTCACGTTTATTTGGGAGGTTTAGACGCCTTAAAGTTCTGGTGTGGTGCGATAACGTGACTGAAACTACATCTCGATGCAGTTTCAGGGCGAGGGAAAGGTCTGCTCTGTGCTGTGTAGATTAAAGCACTGCTGGCACAAAGAAAAATAATCCTCTCCGCTGGGGAAGTGACTGGTTCAATGCCCCTGTCTAAGTCATTTCTCAGTGTTTCCGTGGTATTACACAGGGATTGTCGGTGATCCAGAAAAATATCTGACACCTTCTACTGGCTCAGCTGCTCGTCCGTTAGCGGGATCTCTCTGCCTATTGGACGAGTCTGTGGGGGATTTTTCAGAGGAAGCTTGTGGATTTTCTGTGAGTCAACCAGAAGAGACACAACTTCTCTTTCCAAAAACACAGTAAATAAAGAGTCATGGCTCAGCCAAAAGAAGCTTCCTGGAGACTGTTTCAGGTCAACAGGGGGCTCCACCGAAACAAAAACATCTCCCTGTCTGTAGGTCAGGGTTCTGGATGTACAGA
Source organism: Chaunax sp. Z400 (assembly GCA_037577475.1). Classification (NCBI taxonomy): domain Eukaryota; kingdom Metazoa; phylum Chordata; class Actinopteri; order Lophiiformes; family Chaunacidae; genus Chaunax; species Chaunax sp. Z400. Next base: position 24,991,290 of record CM075201.1, read on the forward strand.
ATCCCTCAGGGAAAAACATACGAGGCTCTTCTATCATTACTGTGCTTTGTGATGATAGAAATACTAAAAGAAAATTCTCTTGGGGCATTTTGTCCTCATTATTCAAAAGCATGAAGGCAGCACCAATTAAAAAGACGTCTTTTAGATGTCTGTCCAGGTATGACTGAACAGCTTTATGAGTCTTCACTAATTAAGTTAAGTGCCCAACTGTCCCGGGTGTCAGACCCCTAGGGGCACCAAAAGTCTCCGGTTTATCCCGGTAAATTGGTTTGGTAACGTGAGAATTTTTTTGTTGTGTTTTGGTCGTGGGTTTACAAAGAACGACATTTTCAGGGCCTGAAAACGGCAACGTTTGAAAACGGGCTCCAGAGTTTTAACCTTTGAAAACGCCGTCGTGTAAACGGGCAAAACACAACTCCTCTGAAAACGATGATGTCATGACTGTTACAGTTCCAGCCTACTATGGACAGAACAACAACATATAACAATGGACAGTTTGGTTTTGTTTGTGCTGAAGACTGTTGGGTTTCTCCTCTGTAGATCTGCTGAATCACTGATCTTATTCTGTGGTGTTGATTTTGAAAAGCTACACATCATAAACTGCGCTGGCCTTCATGCTGCAGCGTTTTCAGTTGTTTTCGTGGATCGATGTGTACAGGGATTGGTTTGAAATCACTGACATGTGAAAGCAGAACTTTTTCAAAATGCAAAGAAAAAACCTCTCTATTTTCAGCAAAAACGTCATATAAACCTATAAATGTATATTTTGATCCAGATTTGATCCACTCTACAGTTTTATGCCTTTTATCTTGGCCCCATAACACATGGGTTGAATAGTTTCTGTGTAATCCTGCCGGTAAACAAACAGACATGGTTTGTTCTGATGAGAGCACAGAGAAAAGAACCACAGCACCATGAAGCATTGGACACCAATAATGGAATCTAAACTGGTTTCTTTCTCCACTCGTCTGCAATCTGTGAGTCTGATAACAAAGCAAGACTTGTATAATTAGTACTCAGCAGAGCGAACACCTCCATCAAGGCTGTTCCATCTGACACATCTGTCTAGCTTGCTTGACTCATGCCTCACCCCTCCATGAAGTTTGATAGAAATCAGTTCAGTAGTTTTTCCATAATTATTGAAAATATTGAAAAATTAATTATATAGCAATGTTGAAAAACTCTGGTGTTTGTTGGTTTATCTGGATCTGCACCAAAACCACATTTATGTTTAATCAAAATCTGTCCAGCAGTTTTTACATCATCCTGCTGAACAGACACGGGCGAAAACACCTTCCTGGTGGAGCTGATCACAAATCAACACTCCTCAAATCATAAACAAAAGAAAGAGCCTGAAGTGAAACTCAAATAAAAATATCTATTGATATCAACATGGCTCTGTGACTGCAGCATGAAACCACCGTTCATTTATTTTTCAAGAGTGCTTGGTCTGAAGAGCACCTTCATCCAAAGTGCTTCTGTGACACCAGTCCTTGTTTATAGCATAAGTGGGCACACATAGAGAAACCAGCTGACCCTGCAGAGCTGCACTGAAACAAAAGGACGAGGGATCCAGGACCATGATGCTTTGCAAAAAAAAATCATTTAAAGAAAGGAAAAACCACTGAGAGTCTGAACTGAATGAGGGAGGAAAGGATAAAGAAGTAGACAGACTGATTGTGTGACTTCAGAGAGGAGAGAAGGATCTGAATGTGATGGGAGATCCTGGAGTTGTATTTGTGGATCTCACCTCTCTAAGGTTTCATCTTATTTTTAGCTGTTAGATGAAACCAGGTCAAAGGTTAAGACCTTTGACCTCAGATCTTCAGTGTGAGAATTTGTCTCCTTACTAAGGGTAAATGGTAAATATACTGTATTTATACAGCACCTTTCTAGTCTGACATGTAACTAACATGTAACTCTAACATGTAACTCACTAACTCATTAGTTATAGTGATCTCACTAGATGTACTGTAAGCATTCAGATTCCTAAAAATCAAACATGTTAGAGAACAATCAGGTCTGGAGGTTAAGACTGGATCTGTAAAAACTTCACACACCAGATAATCTGGGATGAACATCAGGACCGAACAAAGTTCCAGACCAGTTTTCTCCTCCGACTGTCAGGAGGGGAGAACCGGGATGAAATCAGCCCAGTTCTCCTGTAATGTGAACCCAGATTAGGGTCCATCGGGTTTGTTTTTCTGATTTAAAATACTTCTGCTATGTCAGACTGGCTCAGGCCATGTGTTGTCCAGAAGGTCAGGGTTCCTCATCCTACATGTCATTTCATTCTGACTAGACCCCCGCTGTATGTCCCCTGCTGTCATGTGACCAGCTGACTGATGCCACTTTTGACTTCTCTGCACTTCAAAGATGGTTTCCTGTAAACATTAGTGGAGTTCACTGCACACTGCAGCCATCCACAGCATCATCATCATCATTAGAGATGCTCGTCTGCAGCTGTCCATCTTCTCTGATGCACACTTAACATTCATTTGTATGCACCGCGCTGCCATGTTTGGGAGTCTGGGAACATTTAGAACCAACATTTTTATGGCAAATGCCAGCCGGTCATGTTGTACTCTCTGAGGTACGTGGTGGAGTTAAAAATAAAGAGAACAACAGGTTACTAAGAAGTCGCAGGACAAAAGATGGGGTTAAAGAGTTAGGGGTTAGGAGTTATCCAGACTGAGGAGGAAAGGAGAGATGACAGTGTTCCAGAGAGAAGAGGAGAAACAAAGAGACTTTAACCGATGGAGTTGAAAATGAATGAAAGAATATTCCACGTTTGGAAAAAAGGAATATAACAGACCCTACTGGTGCCATTTAAATCATCATTTCAGATTTTATTGTAATGTTTAGGCAACTCAAATCACCTGTTTCAACATATTAGAAGACAGTCTGGGTTAATTCCTTTAAAGGTCAACAGATACTCCCTTAACTGGAGTCATTATGTTGCCTAAACCTAAGACCGATACCTAAAACCGATATATATCCTGCTGCTGCTCAGGACAGATGCCCTTCGATCTCAATCTCCCTGAAGAATCTAAGTGCCAAAGACTTCCTGACACCAAAGACTTCCTGACACCAAAGACTTCCTGACACAAAGACTTCCTGACACCAAAGACTTCCAAACATACTAATTATTACATATCATTTGATGTAATAAACAGTCTTATTTACTTCGGCCTCTAGTCTCTCCTGACTGAAATGGTCCAGCCAGGCGATAACAGCAACAGAAAACACTCACAGTCCACCTGAGTTTACAGGGACTGGCCAACATTCCCATTCCTCCTGTCAACATTTACTAGCCGGATAGCAGAAGGAATGACAGAATTGGAGTAACAGTTTGTTTTGCTCAGGGGAGTGTGACAGCGCCGGCCTGAGGGCATTAAGGCAAATTCACTGGAGAGAACGTGGTCAGATTGACTCATAATTCCTTTCTGGACCACAGTTTCTCCCACATGAGTCCTTTAGCTGGACTCTTGATCTTAGAGGAGACTTCAGCGATGCTGTTTAGGATATTGTTGTCATTCAGACAACCCATTGAACCAGCTGACACTCAGACCCGTGTGCATCTGATCCAGACATGTAAGCTACTCTTTAGCATCTGTGGCTGAAGGACAAAGCCTTCCTGACACATGCTTAACAGAACTGGCCCTTTGTCTGGATCTTTATGTGGTTAGGTTTAGGAAATTATCCGTGACGCATTGAAAACATATTAAGCAAAACTAAACACGACTGATTGATGGGTAAATCATGCTACACAAAACTTGGACAGAAACAATGTCCAAACTGTTATCAACAGCATCAATTAGCTGATTGAAACCAGCAAAATGAGCCCATCTCCGTCAGACGCAGCAACCAATCAGATCGTTTCAGGCAGTGTCATTTGGCTGCTGAACAGCAATTTTGTTGGCAGATAGGAAACAAGCAGACCAGAAGTTGTTTGCAGACATTTCATTTTTGTAGCTTTAACATATTGTAGCCCTCAATTATGAAGATTGGAGACTGTTGAAAATATTTTGAGGGCATTTTGTTGAATGCATGATTTTTTTGTTTCAAGTTTGTGGTTGCCATCACAGATGCCATCTCTCATTGTGCACAATCAGCATAGCTAAGAAAAAATACTTCTACAACCAAAAAACCATGAAACACTCTGAACACCTGAATGCAGGCTTTAGTTTGAAGGGACATGAGAAAAAGTAGAAGTTTGAATTCTGAGGCGTCTGAAACACTGATTGATCAGTGGAGCATTATATTGGACTCAGTTTGATTCTGAGGAAGCTGTGATGATGTGGAAAGACAGTAAATAAGGCTCCTTTAAACTGACCTGGAAAATAAATACTAAGACTGCAATGGATATATTCTTTTCAACATCACCCTACGTTCTATATACCCGGTAGAAATGGCCACAAACATCAGGGATGGGATTATAATTTCCATGGAAATGGCTTTGCAGCACCATGCCAGGAGGGTGAGGGAAGAGGTTGGCTCGGCACAGCTTGGGTCCTGCTCCAAAGTTTTATCCTCAAATTATGACTCGCTCCTCTTCTCTCCTGTCTCACCCTCTTTCCTCTGTCTCTCTTTTCATGCAAATACTGGACAAATAACATGGCTTGCAGTGCTGTTAATTATACTACAAAACGGTCCTAAAAGTCTGCTTTCCACCTATTTGGGGAGTTAGGTGGAGTCAGTTACTGGAGCCACGACACTGAGCTCAACAATGGCTCTTCAGAAACCTGTGGGTGAGATCATGGAGACTGTGTCTATCTGCCAAACACCACAGAGGTGTGACAGAGTAGAATGAACACCTCAGGACAGATTCACACTCATTCACAAACAGAACTAGTGCTCTGATGCTATAGTCCAACATGAAAAGGTCTGATGAGTCATTCTAAACTATTTTCCAGGCTTTGGGTGGCTTTATAGTGGAGAAAGCTGAAGGGAGTGCTGCTCACAAGGCATGTCGCCAGCTTTTAAATATAGTGCTGTGTGTGAGCAGCCATATAACATCCAAGCTGAATGCTTTCCTGATCGGAGTCATACAGAGTATGGTTTTCTTTTACTGACAGGTATGTTCTATACCTCTGGGAACAGGTGTGGTATGATTACACCTTGTGTCTGCACCTACATGTGGCCTACGCTGCTCTGTGTGACTGTGAGGGCTGTAAAAACTGACACTACTGTCATATAAGTTAAGTGTAAACCCTTGCATTTTGCTCAAGTGACACATTCATGGTTCTACTGTTCTGCCTTCCCTGTTTTTCTCGGTCCTTCTTACAAACTCTTCCATAAGTACCTTTAAAAAAAAAGAAGACATTTCACATGTTGCAAAAGCAAGTAGTTTCAAATGAACAGTAATGGTTTGGAGGGTAATTGTTGGAATGCTATTAACCTCAGCCGACAGATTTCTGTCTCCCTGCTGTTTAGTGGAGCAGAGAAGCTCTGACTGCAGAGCTGCTGGTTAGAAGCTACATGGGGAAAAAAAGATCTGCTGCACAGATCTGCTGGAAAGGATACAACCTGCACAGCTCCCAGCAGACAGTCTCTCAGCTGTTCCTCTGAGAGACTGTTGATATCTGTTGTTGTAACTCAGTGGGTGGAAACACTGCCAGGTTCAGGGTCACAGACAATGTTCTTGTTAGCAAGCATGAAGTAGTCAGGAAGCCCCCCCCCCCCACCATGGGTGCATTTCATTCAAAGACAGTCAGAAATAAGTTATTTATATTTATTCATATCGGAGAAAAAGTTCCATTTTCAAAATTTAAAGAAGTTGAATGCTTAAAAAGGTAAATGAGAGATAAGAGTTTCATAAAGAAATATGTGAGGTCTTCTAATGAGCCTTAATTACCTCCATTAAGGAGGTTTTGTTTTCACCCGTGTCTGTTTGCTTATTGGTTGGTTTGTCTGCAGGATTATGCAAAAACCACTGAACACATTTCCATGAGACTTAATGGGAGCATAGGTCTTAAGTCACATAGACCCCATTACATTTTTTGCTGATCCAGATAAAGGCACATATTCAGGATTTCTTTCACTTTCTTTAAGGCATTTTGACCTTTTCTTTAATTTACAAGAATTTGATGAAAGAAGTGTCATATTTAGAGGGGTTGGTATCTGTGAATGTGTTAAATTATGGTTCCAGGGCTATGAGTTTGATTTTGGATAAGGTTAGATGAAATTAAAGGGGACTTTGGGCCTTAGGTGTATGTGCTCTGATGAGTGCCATTCTAGTTTCAGACAGTCCTTATTTGGATGTGATTCACCGTTTAGAGACGCTTTCGAAGGGTTTCACTCCTGTAGCATTGATTTCTTCGTGTATTTCAACGTCTAGCAAAACAAAAATAGTTTGCAAATGTGCTGAAACGGTATCTGAGAGAGTAGACTATGAGTCTTTGGATGAGGTAACAGCAGACAGACAGTATGAAGAGACAGAGGCAGAGAGTCGGGGGATACTGGGAGCTCTGTTCCCAATATAACCGTCTGTGGAGCGACAGCTGCTGTGTGTCCTGAAGCAGGTGGGCTGGCTCACATGTCAGAGTCACGGTGGGGGGGTGGGGGTGGACTCAGGAGTGCCCTGATGGTAGAGGCTACTTCACACACATGCAATGGATGCTAAATGGACTTGATTTTATTCTAGTCCAGTGACTGTAGTAGAGTCTAGAGCCAAACTCACCCATTCAAACATTTTCTTACACTGAGGAAGAGGCTGCCATATAAGGCATACAAAGGGCCCTCCATGGTCCTATCCTGTCCTGTCCTATCCTGTCCTGTCCTGTCCTATGCTGTCCTGTCTGGTCCTATCCTGTCCTGTTCTGTCTTGTCTTGTCTTATCCTGTCCTGTCTTACCGTATCCCCCAAATATTTCTCTGCTCAGACACTCACATACTAATGCAGTGTTTCCCTTACCATCTAGCTATCCTCTGCTGTGGTCTGGTGTTTCTACCGAGGGTGTGTCTTATCCATGCTTCACACACAGCAGACAGGCCGAGTGAAGCAGAGGAGACGGCCGAGTGGCAGTAAGACAAGTTAAACTTCTTCGTCGACCCCAAAGTGCAAACCAGGCCAAAATATCTGCGTTTCTCAAACGTGTCACTATGACACCAGCCTGAGCCTGGTACCTGGAAGTGGTGAGGATGCTAATATCTCCTCCGCTGCTGAGGGGAGGGAAGCGAGCCCTGTTCCAAGGACTGACACAGCTTCACCCACCGACAAGCACAGGAAGACAGACTTTGACCCACCTTGGCTGTCAGAGAGGAAACACTCCTCCTCCTACAGACAGATATAGGTAAGGTTTGGTGTAAAAGTATATGCACATTAATAGCAGCTTCACAGTTCAGATGTTTACTTCTGTGTTTCATCCAAAGGATACCAGAAGAGCTCAGCCTGAGAAGTCCCTGCTGATTTACTCTCATGTTTGTCATTATCCTCTGCAAAAAGCCCAACATATCACCATCAATGAATGCCATCAAACATAACCTGACTCACAGACATCTGCAGGAAATCATGTTGGAAAAAAATGGGGTCATAAGACCTTTCCTAAACTGGAGGCAGTAATATTGAGTTTGGAAAGTCTTCTGGAGGAGGCACGACTCGGTAAACAAGCTCTAACTGAGGCAATTTAAAAAAGTAATTGACCTCTAGATCATATTAGTGCAAGAAGCGGCTGCTCTAAAGCAGCAGCCACATATTTGGCAAAAATAATAACGTTTGGATTAAAGTGATTGGATGGATGGACAACAGATTGTACTGCAGGAGTGGAGTCACTGTCATCTACAGGGGGAAATGTTTGATACCGAATAGATTGATAATTTATCACAGCATTTGGACTAAAAGAGAGTGCATTCACTTTGAAAGACACTCACGTTCCCATCATTCACGGTGTCAGCTGCCCTACAGGAACTCATCTAGGACATTTTTAATATAAAGTTTTCTCTCTGGCTGCAGAAAACTCGAGAAGCAAACACAGAAATTGTCGCTATACAGTTGAAATGCATCATATACTCAATCTGACATCATTCTTAGTATGAATACTACCTTCATTTGTGATTCCATACATAACCAACAGTGACAGGTGACCACATGAAACGCACCCGAGATATATGTTCAAATCCCCTGGATCTTACCTCCACCAAATAGTTTATGTTTTCATCGCCGCCTGTTTGTTTGTTGCTTGTTTTATTTGTTAGCAGCATTACATAAAAACTACTGGACAGATTTTGATGAAACCTGGTGGGAGGGTTCGACTTGAACTTGACTCCAGAGAGACTAAAGATTAGACCAGACTCTTGATACTTTTGCTCTCAAGTCAGTCAGTCTGAGACAATCTAAGACAGCAGCAGACATGACCCTGCACTACCTACCACACACACACACACACACACACACACACACACACACACACACACACACACACACACACACACACACACACACACACACACACACACACACACACACACACACACACACACACACACACACCTTCACCACAGCTGAGCAATTCTCCCAAAACAGAACCAGAGTCAGTGTTGAGTCATGCGCCTCCTCCTCCTCCTCCTCCTCCTCTACAGTCCAAGCCGACAGTAGGCTGCAGCCTGTCCACACTCAGCTCCTGGTTACTTATTTATAGCAGCATGTCCCCAGAGGAGCCAAGTAATTGAAACCAAATGTGTTGCCGGGACTGATATGGGGAAGTAGGGCGGTCGGCCCACCCACCCCTCTTCTCCCTCTCTCTATACACAAAGATTGTGGAAAGAGGTTGGAACCTTGGAAATCACATTTCTTGAAATTTCATTTCAGAGAGAAAAAGAAAGTTCCCGAGTTTCATTTTTCCCCAAGTTCACAACAAATAAATTAATTTACTGCTTCAGTCTCTGCGGGGGGGAGAGCACAAAGTGGTGGAATAAAAAAACAAACAAACCATCTCCACCAATGAGGATCTGCAGCTTTCTGGAGGAACAGCAGCGAAGCTCAGCCCACCTCCCCGCCCCCCACACTTAATGAGCAGTCCAAACAGGACGGTGGAACCAAACTTACCATCTCTTCAGTCTCTTTTTCCTTCCTGTTTCCTGTTTATCCCTCTTACTTCCTTCTGTTCTGGGCTCCTGGTGCTCAAAACTGAAGCGTCAGGCAGACAAAGCTGGAGTTGCTGGTATGAAGCTGCATGAGGCCTTGACTGACCGAGTCAAAGTCAAGCAACCACCTCTGTGTTTCACTCCCCTCCCCACTGCTTTGCTCTCTTGTCAGCCTTTCCAATAACAAACTGCTCCCCGCCTCTTTTGGCCTCCAGTCCCTGTGCTGCGAGTCGTTTCCTGGACGCTTGGTGGACTCCTGTGACCCGGCTCCCTCTTTCTTTCTCTTTTTTTGTGTGAAGGTTGCTGCTCTTCTGTGGAGAGTCTCTGTCTCGCTGACTTGTAAGCCCTGCCTCCCAGCCTGATTTAGAACCACAGACAACATGTGGCTGTCTGGTTTGAAGTTTAAAGAGGCGGGACTTCCTTCAGATGACTTTATTGTCATGACGACCCCTCCTTCTCCAGCAGTGGGAGCCCAGCCCCTCCAGTGATTTCTGAGCATGTGTGCTTGAATGATGCTTGGCCATATGAGAGGAACAATATGCTCCATACAGGAACTTTATTAGCTGCCAGATGTTTTCCAACACTGGACGTAATGATGGATGTGAGAGAATTCCTTTTTAACCAATTTCTAATAACTTCATCAATATGAATGTCAGATAATGTTTTCATTAGCTCCGCCCAGGAGGTCACGTTGTTGGTCCAGTTAGATCACAGGAAAACCGCTGGACCTTGGTGGACAGGGTGCAGCATGGACCAAAGAAGAACTCATTACATGTTGGTGCAGACCTGCAGGGCCTATACACATGCACACATCACCTCTACACACATTCTTTGTCTCTTTCAGTCAGTAGGATTGCTTGAGGGCCGGTCTCTCCTCCCTGGCTTCAGAGAGCAGCTGTGGTCGAGCGAGCTCCGCAGTGAGAGAGGGAGCGGTGTTAGCAGCAAAGAGGAGATAGAAAAATGTATTTTCAGATTTGTTTTTTCATGGTGGTTATATTCAAAAGACCAACTAAACACACCAACAACCTCCACACAACCCTGCAGGAAGGTGCCAGCAGTTCCTTTTTACATCCATGACACACAGCAGAGGAGAGAGACTGCGATGTAGCGTGGTCGCTATGGTTTAGCCAACCTCACACCTGCTAACTGTTACTGGCTGGAGGCTACAAGCCCACCACACATACAAGGTCTCTGCAGATACCACAACACACCTCTAGAGGGCGATAAGTGATGGAGAGGTGACGCTTCAGCTGCGTAGCCGCATTTTGACATAATTCTAATACTTGTAGAAATATATCCACACATGAAGTGGCTGCAGATTTAGCCACTACTGGCTTCGGTGGAGTTTTGAGCTCTTCAAGAATTTATCTGCGTTTTGAAATATATGTCATCCTGTGATTATTTTACATGGGTGGGAGTTTAGCAGCCAACAGGTGCTTTTGAGGAGTTCGATTTGTGTGTATTTGTGTATTTTTTTCTTGTTTTGTTGAAAACACCATTTTTTAACCTTTATTTTTTTAACCACCTTTGATCTTTTTTTGTTGTTGTTGGTTTGTCAGCAGGATGAAGCAGAATTCCATGAATTTCAATGGGAGGATGGGTCTCTGGCCAGGATTGGATCTAGATCCAGATAAAGGGGCAGATCCAGGATTGTTTTTTTTAACTTTGTGTAACACTGTGAGACATTTTCTCATGTTTTAAGGCAATAATGAATTTGCACAATTGATTTTAGATTAGTCTTGATTGAATCAATCACCTTGGTGGAGATATACGCTCCAGGCCATGGTCTCATCAGTCACACCACAGATGTAGGTTTTGGTCATAAGGGTCTGACTCATGTTCCAGTTTGCAGCGATGCACATTTGAGTGGTTTTACTTGTATTTGACAACTTTGATGAGTAAACGTTAGAGCTTATTTACAGTCAAGACAAATAAAAACACTAAATGTGATATTTTTAAAAATGTTACTGTTGTTCTGAGCTTATAGTGGGATGTGTTGTGAGCCTTTTAGGCCAGAGTTGGACTATCTAGCAGAAGCAAAGCAGCAAATTTGTCATTATCCTTCCAAAGTACCTCCAGTTTTCATTTTATTAGGTACAACTAATACAAAAGAGGAGGATTAGGTGTAATCCTGCCCTCAAGAAGCCGTTTAGAAGGTGTTTATTCAACTTCACATTGATTTTGGAGACTAATTTGTTGCCTTCCACTGAAAGGTGTGAATGAGTTATTTATTGTATTAATTCCTGCAGGTTTTGCTGTGACTCTGTTCGCTTTAGCAGCTTGTTTTTGATGGAAGCATCTTATAGTTTCCCAGCATTGAGCCGTGTTCAGGACATGCATGTGTGGGTGCATGTGCACGACAGTCAGCATGTGACTTCAGGAGAAAGAGAGAGATTTAGACAATGCAAATTCCTCTCCTCCTCTTTAAATGTTCTGTGGCCTGACAGCGAGCGAGGGAGGAAAAAAATCCTGTAAAGCTTCTCCTACAAAGCTCCACTTTCCTTTCTCCCCCCCTCCTCCCCTCCTCTCTTCCTCCCGCTCTGTACAACCACACTGATCCCTTTCTCTCTGCCTGCTTGTTTGTAGTGAGACTGATTTTGTAGGTTAGGGGAATATGTCATGTTTTGATATTACATCCAGCAGTTTCACAGCACTGCTGCGCTGATAAGAAAAAGTAGGTGCTTTTTTTTATTAAAAGAGGTTAAAAATCCTTTTATTTCCCCCTAAAAAAAGGTTGTCTTAGCCTGGTAATTTCAGCAATTCACATTTTTTTGTTTATCTCTACCAACACAAACCACAATGAACAATTACCCTCTTACTGGCAGCAATGCCTTGAAGACATAAAGGAATAATAAGAGTCATTGTCTAAGAGGCAAGGCTTGAATCTTAAGTGGGCAGCCAGTATGAAGGCTGCAGACACCAGGGGAACCTCACTGTGGTTCACTTGGCTGCAGCTGGAGCTCCACTTATATTGTAATCAATAGATAAAGGGGAAAATCTCTAATAGGCTCTTGGTAAAGAGAAGAGGAAGTTAGCAAAGCTCTGTCTCATAATGACGATGTAAATACACCGGGGGAGGTGAGGAAGAAGATCTCATTCAGAAACAGTTGTTTAAAAAAAGATGCTGCAGAGCTGATGTGGAGGCAGAGGAAAAGACTCACTGCTTGAGTTAATGACCAGTGGATGCAGTCAAAGTTGTATAATTCTCAGTCCCCTACTACCTACTACTTTGATTTACCAGAAGAAATACTGAGTGGTATTTTGGTTAAGTTTAGGTTTCATGTGTTTCACCCAACCTCCACCTTCCTAGGGACTTTCTGAAGTGAGCCACCAGAGTGGAAAAACAGATGACAGAACATTCAAGAATAAAGGTCCATTTATGCTCTACGTTAAAGACGGATAAGGATGTAGCCTTCTGTACTTCCTCTGCGTTCATTTCGTACATATTGGGGCACGTTTTCAGAGAGCTGACTGATACAGAAGAAATGGAGCAATACCACAGGAAATGGTTGGGGGCAGTGTTCCTACAATTCAAGCAAGGCACGATTAATGTGTACGAAAACAACGAAGAAAAAAAAAGGGTGAAGTTAGAAAGTCTAGATCATCACGTCTCGATGTACCTGATGACCTGACAGACCATCCCCGGGTACATCATTACCTCTGCCTTTGCTGCTTTGTATTTATTATATACATTATCACTGCCCTCTGGTGGATGTATCAATACCAGCGTAAAAGATGCATGGAAGCATGTTCACATTGACGGAAAACCCTGTTTGAAATGGACGTATCTATTTTTATACATATGGAGAATAAAGGAGCCTCAAGTACCACATATCTATACAGTCAGTATATAGTCTGAGCTGTTCATAAATCACAGCTGTGTACTGGCATGAATGTGTCACGGTGCATGGCTTAAAAATCTGTATAATGTGATTTATTGTGATTTTTTTATAAACTAACAAAGTTTACTGTTTTATGTGATCATACAATGAGATCTGCTTTTGTATTGATCACATCCAACATTATAGATCGACTCTATTTGCAAGGCATAGAATGATTCCTTTGCTTTACACTATTAAATAAATAAATAAAAAAATGTCTGAATACATGAATAAGTAAAAGGTGCATGCAGCGTACTAATTACACAAATCAATAGTGTTTGAAAATAGATAGAGAATCATGAAATCCATCACAACACTCAAGTGTATATTAATGCATTAATATACAGACTATATACAGTATGAACTACAATGTCAAAGTGTGATGTAGTGAAAGTACTTTGGAAGAGCAACACTAACTAGCATTAAAAGTAAAAAGAAAGATTTGAAGCTCAGCTGTTAAAAGAAGTTGTAAAAAAAATTTTTCAAACCAAAAACTAAAACTATGGCCGACCAGGCAGCCGAGTTCAGACCGGTAAAAAAAACAACCTTCTACCTTCTGAAAGAGTCGAACGTCTGAATTCCTAGTTGTACCATTTTCACTGCAGCCTGTAAACAGTTTCTCCTCTCTGTTTACCGGCTCCACAGTTTTACAAGTCATTATTCATATTGACTGTGTTCACAGGCTCCTCTATCAGCAAACACAAAAACAGGTAAAAGGTGTGCAGCACATTGAATCAGCTCTCTGCAGCAGGTCGCTCTTTAACAGGCTGACTTTTTTAGTTATGAAGCAAAGCGTCTGTAAACAAGTCTTCATTTCAAAGACGGAACCACAGGGAAAGAAGCACGACTTCATTACCAGGTTCCTGTGTGATCAGTGTTAACACCACTGTATACTGGCTCCATTATGGCACCAGTTTGTAGATGTAAACGGAGAAAGGGCAGTGATTCATAGAACAGAACAGAAAGTCTGTCCATCTCAGGCATGTGTGATTCAACCAATCACATATTTCTATTGGAATAACAAAGAAACCAATCAGTTAGTTCTTGCTTCTCACTGTGTCGGACGCTGTACTCGACCCTCCGTTTGGTTCGTCCATCGCTCATCCGTCTGTCAGCCTGAGCTCTTCCATCTGTCTGAGAGTCCCTCCAGCTACGCCGTTCCCATAGCGACGCCTGATGAATGTTGTTGTTTTTATTGTTTTCTTGTGTGATTCGTACACAAGGCAGAAAAGCCTCCAGCCTGCTCCTCTCAGCCTCAGAGAGTCTGGATCATTTCCTCCTTCCCGGTTCACTGTTTGTATGAAAAACAGCCAATTACTGGCTCAGACCGGCTTGGCGACGGTTTTCTAAGCTGGATTGTGTCACAGATGCCATCATGAAAAAAAGTATTCATTCCTAGAATTCCTTACGGTTTATTCAGTCTTCGTCCTCCGGGTGAGAATCACAGTCTTCACTTCAGACATTGAATCAAAATGTTCATGTTTGCCTTATTTTCTCCTCAACTGTCACGGCGATATCAAAAGGAAAAGTGTTTATTATAGTGTGAATATTATGTAGCCGTTTATAATACAGGAACCATGACCATGAAATGATTTCCATTTGTGGGATTATTTTGTGGATTGCACAGACCTGACATGTATCTGCAGCAGAGGAGAGACCATAACAATGTGAGACTAAAGCTGCCATCCAGTGAGGACATATGTGGACACCTAGTTTGACATTTTCATCTGATTTTCATGGTGTGTGAGGCTGGATGGACTCCTTTGCATAAAGCAGAGGTGGAGTTTTGATTATGCAAATTAAAATATAGCTTGCCATGCATATCCATCATGCACCATGTGGCTGGTGCTCCTGTGGTAGAAATTGAATCAAATCTGTGGAGTTGACATCAGTCAACGGATCCAGTGTGTCTGCATTATCATAGTCTGTGGAGGATTCTGGGTGGAGGTGCAGCTCATGAATGGTGACATGACCAGCAGCAGTGGTACCTGTGTTAAAAATAAGAGGTGTGTGGGTGAGTGGTTTCACATCTGACTGATGTTTTTTTTTTTTTTGGGGGGGGGGGAGAAACAGGTTATCAGTTCATCTCAAGACTGACATACTGAAGATAAATGATCCGTCACTCTCAGATTCAAACCGATGAGCAATTTACAGTCGCCAACTCAAAACTGTTGCATGTTTTTGGACTGTGGGATGAAGCCAGATCACCCAGATGCCCCAGGGGTACAGAACCTTTTCATGATAGGAGAATTACAGACAGACAGATTCCTCGCTTTACAGTCTGATGGAACAAATTAAGACTTTGTAATAGACTGCATTTATGAAGGTTCCTCTAACTCAACAACTCACAAAATCCCCATACAAACATGATTTTCAGGGGTCTGGAGCTGCCTTCTAGAATCACTCATGTAAAGGTTTTAGTATAGAAGACAAAGATGACGACACAATAAAAACACCAGGTGGAAATAATAAGATAGGATCATTACTATCCAGAGAGTATCTGGAAACAGATCTCATTCTAAATCCAGGTGTTAAAAGGCTGCTGATGGATCACTGGAGACTCTTCAGGACCTTTTTCCGCCTCTGAACACGTCTTTAATTTCCCAACGTCCTCAGAGCAGCTGACGCAGCTGGAAAACTTCAGCTCTTCAGGGCAATTCAGCGAATTGTTGTCCCTGCTTCATGTTCATGTCCCTGTTAATTAGTCACTTTAAAAGTCACCTGGTTAGAAGTCTGGACTGATGATCACAAGTGGCTATAAGGCTGCTCATGTTGCAGGTGGAGGCATCAGAAAGCCCAAAACACACATCATCATATTCACTCTTTACCTGTAAGTGGTGCCATATTATTATAGTTACTGACTAACACAGTGGTATTAATCTCTTTGCACTCATACAGCTGTCGCTATGAGAAAAAGAATGAAAAACTCCATATTCTAAGTCTTTTATTAATTTGTATTTGTTACTTTATTATTAACATGTTCATATATTTCTTCTCCTATAGGTTTTCATGGCGGTCTGCTCCGTCTCCATTTTTCCTCCACTCACTCCTCTTTCCTGCCGTCCGCTATGCCAGGAGGCATGTCTTTTTCCATCAGAGGAAGCAAACTCACTGAAGTCGCTGAGAGCGATCTGAATTCACTAATAATCAATGAAACTGTCAGTTACCACCAGTGGATGCAAAGCTCGTGTTCTCCAGCAGGATCCCTGCCCTGTCATTCGCACTCAGCCTCTCCAACAATGGGATTTTTCTTTTTCAAAAATACTCAGTTTGCAGCCTTTTTAGATGTCTGAGAGGGGATTCTTGTCTTTTCACACTTCCACAGAAAGCACTCGTATCCGTTCTCGCCAACATGCTGCTGTGTGCAACAAAGCGACGCATCGTGTTGCGTTTTACAGGCTCACATCAGTAAAGTTTCTCCACATGTAGTTTTAATCAGTAACAATGGCCTTTCTGTTGGATGTGCGATTCAAGCAGAAATGCTCAGGAAGTAATCACAATAAGGTTTATGCCATGAGCATCCCAGAGAGCTGCAGCACTAAACCACACCGACAACAAGTGCACATGTTGAAATATGTGATGTTTTTATGTGTAGCTGGGCTATTTCTAAACATTCAGGACGATGGGGACCGATTGTAAAAAGCAGAGTCTGGCCCACATTCAGCTGTACTACATGTGCATTTAACTTAAAAAGGGTACTTTGCTATTAAATCCTCATAAGTGGTAAAGCTATGACCATAGCAACACGTCAGAATCAGAGCTGTACAGGAAGTAAACAGTCACAAACACATGACTTTGACCTGAGGGAGAAACCATCACGCTGCAGCTGTCTGAGACAAATGCATGAAGGAATCTGGCCAAAGACCTTTGCTTTCGCTACGAGGGTCATTTTGTCATGAAAAGCAACCAAAGTGTTGCTATAAGGATGCCTGGAATAAGATGAGTTTGTTGCCAAATGCAAAAGAACTACGTTGCAGTAAATGTTACACCAGGATTAAAATTTGCTTTGTTTTTGTGAAACCAGAACCTCCAAGGTGGAGCTAAAAAGTATTTATCTCACAGGTTCACACTTGTTATGGTATTCATCTCAACATCTGCAAACGTTTGTGGTTCAATAATTTTTTGGGGGAAAACAAAACCACTTTGGCAGATTTAGTAAAGCTTTAGTAATAATTCAATGAATCTAATTCTTGAGCAACATTTGTGCTCTAGGGATCAAATGTCTGTGTAATATTACCTGGTTACAGACTATCTTAGGAAGACAGTAAAGCATTTAGCATTTAAAGAGCTCAATAACTCAATAACAGAGGCCAAAAAGTAGTGAGAAGGAAAGTAAAGGACTTAAATTTGTCAGTTGGACAAACATTATTGGATGATAATGCTGCTTTATGTTTTCTGGATGAGTAAATTGATTTAATATAGTTTGCTATGACATTTTCATTCTGCTAAAAGCTGCTACTTCGACCTTGTTCTAAGATCATTTTGTCAAACGGTTATATTTTCTGCTCGGAGACTAAAACCTGACATGAACTGCTTACTTTCGGGCTCCATTACACTCTTTTTCTGGCCTTTGCCTGTAAAACGCTTTGTTATTCACTAAGCTAATGATTGTGAATCTTTGTGTCTTCTAAATGTGATCTTACAGCCCTCAGGAGAATCAGCTGCTGAGTTGTTTCCGGTCTTTTCTACCATCCTTATCGTTTGAACAGAGACAGAGGAGAAACATAGAGCTCCTTCTATACTCTGCTGTTTGCTGTTTGCATAGACAGCAGTGATGTAGATGATGGCGTCGGCAGGCGGCAGACGGGCCCAGTCTGGAGGAGAATGGGATGGAAAAGCATAAAGAATGGTGCAGCGTTAAGCGTCGCTTGGCGCTGTGGGTTCATGGAGTCAGAAACGCAGAGGCCGTCTTTGTGGAGTGTGACTGTCGCTGCCAGATGACAGATTGCATTCTGGGTCCTCTGAGGGAAGCACAGAGGATGGTTATGAAATAAATGTCTTCCAAACTGAAAATAGAAAATGCAGCGACATAAACTGCCAGTTTACGGTGAATCATTCAGCGACGTGACAAAAACTGTACATTCACACAGTTTCTTTGTCACATCCCGGAACAAAAGACATGTTGATCAGTAAGCAAAAGGACTCTTTGGCAGGAAACATCGCTGTTTGGCCTGTCAGGCTGACAACTCAGCCTTAACAAGTCAATAAACTGGTTTCCACAAGGTGCCAAACTGCGCTCGCTCCCTCAGACTGGGACATTACTTGATTGCGGTTAATTCCCTCGTCTCATTGTCTGGTCATCAGAGGGGAAATGTCAGCTGAGCTAAAGGATGCTTTCAAATCAAGGAAATTCAATTTTTTAATCACAGACACAGCTGCTGTGTCAGATTCAGTCTGGTCTGAACAGACTGTGCACATATGTAGTCGATATTATCATCTTATGTGTTCATTCATTTCCTCTGCCAGTTTGAAGAGGTTTTATGATTCACAATATATATATATTATATATATCTAGAAAAGTTGTCGACAGATTTGGACTAAATTCTGTGGACGGACGTCTCCGTTTACATACACAGACGGAGCAGAGATGGGCCTTAAGCAGCTCCGGAAAACAGATGGATGTTTTTCACTTATAAAGACTAAAGACTTTTCTGTTACAGAAAAACAATATTTTAAATTATATTTTAAAATAAAAAATACATATATGTTTTATGGTATATGAGACATATTAAAATAATGCATAAGAATGCTATTGGAGAATAATATTACCATTTGCACTTGCAGCTGTGACACCTGTAGATGAGTGTGATAAACCTTTTCTATGCCTTTGTTGTTCATCTTAAATGAGGGTTAGAATCACTGAGCAAAGCTTAAGTTGAGAGCAAAAGCAAGAGGAGGCTTTTTATGGATGTGCAGTGCGTCGCATATCAAGTGCATTTCATCAAGGACAAGCATGAAGGAATGAGAGCATTTTCAAAAGAGAGGGAACGAACCTCTCAATCTTAAAGCTCCTGTCAGACAAAACAAACAGTCGCCTGCATCAAGCAGGAGATCACAAGGACTAACTCTGAATCTGAAAGTGACTCTTTCATATGAAGGAAAGTGACAATTGTCATAGTTCGTCTGAACCATAACAGAGTAGAAGGACATGGAAAGGGAGGGAAAAACGAAATACATTAGATCGTGTGCTCTTAATGTCAGCCCTTCAGTTGAAGGCTCAGCCACAGAAACCTGCTGGTCTCTCTGGTGTCTAGACACTCAAAGGATGCACGAGCAGAAAGCTAAGAAAGGAGGGGAAGCATCGGAGGTAATGTTGCCGTGTTTTCCTTCAGCAAATGGAACAAGAGGCAGAATTAGACAGCGGCTGCTGCGACGACAAGGACAAGAACACATAAACAGGAGCGTGAAAAACTGTGCCGCCTCTCTGCCGGATCATTTGGCCCTCGGCTAGACTTTTCCACCTCTTTCCTTGTTACAAAACACACGGGCATTCAGAGCCGGGCTGGAGCCAACGGTGAACGGTTGTTAAAGAGCACGAGGAACATTTATTGTTCTAATTTATCCAAGCCACAGTTATTCTTTTCCACAACTCGCTGTACGGTAATGGAAAAGAGAAGAGGAAGGGCATGATGTGTTTAACAAGCAGGGCTGGAACCTCAGGTGTTCCAGTCTGATGAGGAGCATTCAAAGCAGAGCTGGGAACTTATCAGTCCTGCAAATGGAATGTCAGAATGTAGTGTTAAAGGAAAATTAATCATGTAAATGTTGAGCAAGTCCTGCTGCAAGGTGCACAGTATTTAGCTTGGTCTTGTAAGGGAACCAAAGTCCCCCTTTCATTACACCCGTCACCTGTTGCTGGACTTTAAGGCACACGTCTAAAGATAGAGAAAGATAAAGTTAAAGATGGAAGAATCCTCCAGATCCAACGGTTCATTTGTGTTTGTTTCGTTTTGGTGGTGAAAAATAAAAATAAAAATCAGGGAAACATGTTCTGGGTTTTGTTATATTTATTTTAACTATAAAAGCACTAAAGTTATAGTATAGTGTCTAGGAATAGGACTGATGGTAAACAGTGGGGAATTTTTAATGTGAGTCAAGTTTAGATCTTTTTCTAAAGTAAATAAACAGCCAGAAAATATTATTTGATGAAAATAAGTACAGGTCAATTTAAAAATAGTTTAAACAGCTCAATGCAATGATTTAAAGTCACGAAAGTCTCGTTTTCCTGACTCCTCAGTCTCTAACAGCTGATCAATAGTTGATTTTGCCCAAAAAACCTAATATACAACGTGGGTTGAATAGTTGTGCTTCAAGGTGGGATGTTCACTATAATGGTGTCACAAATCCCAGGATGGAAGGATAAAAGTGTCCATTGCATGTACTCTGGTACCAGATGTCCCACAATGCAATTCACCACATTTTATAGGTGCAGTCCAGTTGGTCAGTAATAATGAATGAAAGACAAGTCATTACCTTTGGAGCGTTAAAAGCTGTATTGATTCAGTCACTTCACCATCCTGCTGTTTGAAATGCATAGTTTACTGTCAAGGGAAGAAATAGGCTAAAGGCAGATTAGGAAGTGCTAGTTAGTCATTTGTAATCAGAAAGTTCAGCATCTCACTGAATCATAGAATTAACAGCATGTGCTGCTTTTATTCCAATAATCATTCAGCTTTTCAACATAACTTCTCTGATTTACTGACATGCTTATAGTTTATGCAGCTGAGGATTTAGTCAGATGTAGGCGACCAGCAGCAAACTGAAAGCAGCTCCTATCCTATTATGTACAGCACATATATGTTTAGGACACCTAATTATTAAATACAAAATGTGGTACTACTTCCTGCATGAGAGGGAGGAAGAGGGAGATGAATGGATGCCTGAACATGCACCGTTCCATCCTAGTGAAAAAAAGAAAAAGGAAAGAGAAAACAAACATGGAGCTTTTTTAAGTATCTTTCTATACATTTTGCAGCTGGATTCTCTCCTAGCACAGGAGGAACTTATGTGTACATAACTGACTTAAGTGCATGTTGATTGGTTGAACACATGAGCCAATGCAGCACCATCATCCACCATAGTTAAAAAGCTGTGTGAAAAGTTAGAAGTGTCAACGACAGCCTGTAACAAAACATGGACAAACGTCTGTCAAAGTGATGTCAGCGTTCCTATTGGTGGGCTGAATGAAAACTGCTGACGTATTCAGTTTTCAGAGAACTCCCTAATTGGCCAATCTTCTAAGAGAGGTCCAAGAACTGCTCGATAAAAACCTGATGATTCATAACCATGTTGAGAAAGTCGCAATAAATCAGATAAACGATCTCTGCAGGAGACGCAGAAGGATGTGAGAGGAGGATAAATTATACGAGTATAATTAAATCTTTTTTTTTTTTACATTAAAGAAAATACTTATATACTATATTACAGCATACACAACAGTTTAGAGGAGAGTCACAGTCATATATTCAAGTTGTAAACAAACAGACAAGTGACAGGACAGGGGCGCTTCAGGGGCCAATCAGATTTCAGCTGGGGCCAGTGCCACTCTGGCCCCGCCCCTGGCCCCGCCCCTGCCCACACACCTTCAAAAATGTCTTATAAAGCTTCTGTCCTAGTTGGAAAATCTTATGAGCAACCTGTTAAATGATGTGATTGTATTTGGACAAATGAAAACTATGTTACCCTTTATTCCATCCACACAGGTAACTGTGTAAAGTTCTCACCATGCGCACACACTGAAAATAGAGGGAGACACACATTGCCTGCACACACACTCACACTCTTCTTTGAATTCCATTTGCCCCGTAAAACTCCCAAACCCCCCTTTCTTGATTCTCCACTTCAAAAGCAAAGCTAGGCGACTAATCCACAATCTCAGGATCTCCTCTGCTTCCAAATGAAAATGGAAATCCTTGTTCTACAAACGGCTTATTGAGCGGCTCACAGACGAAGACGTCGCCTCCCATCGGTTTGCTGCTAAAAGCTGAATGAGAGCTCTAATTTCTCAGGGAAGTGATTCTGATGCACGGAGAGGAACCATCACAAGGAGTTAAAAGGTACAATCACAGAGTGGATGTGAGCGTCATCGCCCTGCTAGTTCAGAATAATACTGAGTTCAAGTGTTGGACTGAAAACAAACAGAACATTCCTCATTTTTTCCCTTTGAATATGGATTTTAAATGACATCCAATCTGCAATGGAACGCAAAAACAAGTCTCATCCATCACAGTCAGATGTGCTGCACACCAAGGTTGTTGCCATGGAGCAAATATGGGATGGAGGAGCGGATGTCTGCTGCGAGAGATACAGAAAGAGGGCAGTGACCCTTCGCAGTCAGTAGAAATTCAAGATTTAAAATAAAATAAATACATGTTTCAGAATAAATAACTGCCTGTGGCTTTATCCTTACAGGTAAAGGTCAGAATGGGGCTGCAGCCATGTTCAGTGAACATTCTGGAAGAACACAGTATCAGGTATGACCATTCTGCACTTTTTATTTTTTATGTAAATTTCTAGGCGGAGTTCCAAAAGTAAACAACTGTGCTGTTTGTTGATGCAACTCAGAGACAACTAAACAACAGTGATTTACACGTGTGCATGAAAATCATAAATTATAGCTGCAAATATGTGGGAGTATATTAAGACGAACAGTTCAATAGCAGAGCGCTAACCTGTTTTAGCACCCTGCTAACATCTCAAAGTCTGTTTGTTTCTGCTGGGTCACAATGTCTGTCTAAATGTTGACAGGCCTGGTTCTGAGTGATCAAAGTGATTTTTGACATGGCATGTTTAAACAGGCTAAGTCTGAAACGCATCTAAATAGACAGTTTCTTTCCTATTTATACTGTAGTTTTTTAAACATTTGGTTCCATGTTGGTCTGGTTCACGTCTGGTCATCAGGTGTCATCACCTATATGTTTGCTATCAGCTTTACATCCACATTAAAAACACCTGATCTGTTGAGATCTGATTCCTTTCCTCAAACACAACCTGCTGTGTCGGCCACAATCACAGAAATGAGTCTTTATGAGCTGAGAATCTCAGTAAATGAAATCACCTGCACTGAGAAGAGACCTGAGTCGAACCAGGCGGAACTTCCTCCTGTTGGACTGAACTGCAGGGCCATTGAATTTGCCGTCTATTGAAATGAACTGAATATAAAGTACAAACCTGTGCTGCCCGCTGCTGATAAGCGGGGCTGTGTGTGTGTGTGTGTGTGTGTGTGTGTGTGTGTGTGTGTGTGTGTGTGTGTGTGTGTGTGTGTGTGTGTGTGTGTGTGTGTGTGAGCTTGTATCTGCTGTTTGATTCGTGTTGCTGCTGAATGTCAGACACCTCCATACGACTCACCATTGGCAGATGTCGGCTGAGAAGCGTGTCAGCGCTCGCAGTTGTATTTGTGTCGGAGCATCGGTCGCAGACAAACAGAGGGAGTCGTTCTTTGCATTTGTTAAGCTTAAATAAAATGCTTTCATTCTCAACTGCAATGTACAATATTTACTATCAAACACGTCTAACAAGGAGGGTTTTTAAAAATGTTTTCAAACCTTAACATGCATCCAGTGTCTTTTAAGAATCTACACAAACAGGGAACTCCAATTAAATCTATTGAAAAAATAGATATGACTTTTTGGCACCTAAAATGTTCCAATGAGACGTAGAGTCTGTATAAGTTTATAAATCAATTTCTCTTTAATTCCAATGTGTCAATACACTTAAATAAAAAGTGAAAAAAAGAATGAATATCTTCATTTTGAAGTAAAATTCACCAACTTTCACCCAAGAAGCAGATTAAATATCAAATCATGCCCTCGATACATCAGACAGAAAAATGGCCACTTCACAATTGTAAATGTGATGTACATACAGCTCTGTTATGGATGTTGTAGTTTCAGTGTCTGTGTTTGTTTTTTTGGTTTGTTTGTTTGTTATTAAGGTTACATAGAAACAAATTAATTAATTTCCATAAAATCCTGAGAGGAGGGGCATGGACGACTTAAGGAACGTTCCTTAGCATTGTGAGATATCCATTAGTAGTTTGTTGCTGTACAGTAACAAAGAGCAAAAACATGCAATTACCACCAATATGTAGCTGATATAACGGGGTGTTGGTGGTCTCTGAAGTTATACAATTAGATTTGTATGACTCATTTTATGAATTTCGGTTTATGTCACACGTCATATTGTTCGGTAGCGGAATTGTCATGAAAGTGGAAAGGGCCTTCTCCAAACTGTTGCCCCAAAGGGCCTTCTCCAAACTGTTGCCTCCAAAGGGCCTTCTCCAAACTGTTGCCTCCAAAGGGCCTTCTCCAAACTGTTGCCTCCAAAGGGCCTTCTCCAAACTGTTGCCTCCAAAGGGCCTTCTCCAAACTGTTGCCACAAAGGGCCTTCTCCAAACTGTTGCCCCAAAGGGCCTTCTCCAAACTGTTGCCCCAAAGGGCCTTCTCCAAACTGTTGCCTCCAAAGGGCCTTCTCCAAACTGTTGCCTCCAAAGGGCCTTCTCCAAACTGTTGCCTCCAAAGGGCCTTCTCCAAACTGTTGCCTCCAAAGGGCCTTCTCCAAACTGTTGCCTCCAAAGGGCCTTCTCCAAACTGTTGCCCCAAAGGGCCTTCTCCAAACTGTTGCCTCCAAAGGGCCTTCTCCAAACTGTTGCCCCAGAGGGCCTTCTCCAAACTGTTGCCCCAAAGGGCCTTCTCCAAACTGTTGCCTCCAAAGGGCTTTCTCCAAACTGTTGCCCCAAAGGGCCTTCTCCAAACTGGTGCCCCAATGGGCCTTCTCTAAACTGTTGCCCCAAAGCTGCATGGCGACCATTACAAACACCACAGTGTGCTGTAGCACTAACACTAATACTTTCCTGAATAGGGTTGTTCACATACACATAAAGTTTGCCTTCCTTTCACCTCAGTAAGAATTCAACCAGGAACCAGAACGAAGGCTCAGTAAAGAATCTGCACTGATTAAGGAACACACTGTGACAAGCAGACTCCCCTCACAGCACAGCTGGCATCATAAGAGCATCTCATTAGCAGAGAAACTGATGGGAAACAAAGAGATGACCTGTTCATTAGCAGGTGGTGAAGAGGAGCTGGCAGGTGGGTCCCTAATAAAGATGAAGGACTTTTAGCAACATGGCTCTGCTGGCCGAGCTCATCACCTTCACTCTCAGCTTCTTTCCATCCAGAGCCTACAAGCAAACTACTTCAACAACTTCCAAGTCAGCTACAAAACCCAGAAAACAAATGGTTGTTTCATCTCCATCCTTTTTCACAGCAGTGTTTAAGGTGATCCTAATTGGTGGAGGACAGATGGTCCGTGGAGTCAGATCCCAGTCTGGTCAGTCACTCCTGGCTCTATGAATCAACATGGATGATGTCACAGCTGCATACACCTCCAGGTTTGGGAAAACACCTGATCTGAACACCTGAACACTAACCTTGTTAGTCCAAGATGTGGAAATCTGGCTTTTAGTGGACCAACCACAGCAAAGACTAAAGACTAAAGCTTTACACTGCCAACCTCTCCAAGCAAATCCCAGCTCTTGGACAACCTGAGCAAGACTGACCAAAGCTTCCTACCAGGAAATTCAAGGTCTGGAGATGCCAGTCCACATCATACCAGCATTTGGACTCCTCCCTTCAGCTCCATCCTGTAGTGTCCTCTGAAATCTGCTACAAACAGGAGCAGGTGAGGCTAATGTCTGAGCTGAGGCTCATCGGCCACAGGCTGACCACAGCCTGACTACAAGCTTTATAAGAGGTTTGATATATTATGCTGTGTTCCAAAATGTTTCCTTGCATCATGTCGTGTGTAGAATCTAGTGTCTACGTTCAATGATGGCCCTCGTCTGATCCACAGCTCTTTATTCTTTGTTTAGAGATGCTTGTTTTCCCTCATAGATCTGAGGATCTCTGATCAGAGATGTCTGTAGCCTGATTCCCCTCAAAGCTCTAATTGCTACTTTATGAAACTGTATGATCTTATTACTGATCCGTCTCTTTGCAGATTTACTATTAAAGCTACTGAGCTGATTTCCACAGAACGTTGCAGAGGAGTGGAGCCTGGGACAGGAAAGATTATTACTGTTGCAGATCTGGATTGAGGGCCGGATCCAGGATTTCATTCCTTAGCATTGCAATATTGACATTTTCCCGAAATTCTCGGCAAATAACCCATAAACCATGAAGTGCAAAAAAAAAAAAAAAAAAAAAAAAATATATATATATATATATATATATAGAGAGAGAGAGAGAGAGAGAGAGAGAGAGAGAGAGAGAGAGAGAGAGAATTTATTGAATATATTGAATTTTATTTTATTTTTTTAAATTTTGACAGTAAGGTTTTAAAATTGTCTTGTTTTTCAGTGGAGTAAACTTTGCTGCTCTGAAATAAGAACATTATTAATGTGTTGTTCTTATAAGGCAGAAAAGAAATAGGTAGCATAGAAATGAAGATATGATTTCGTCTCATATCAATGAAAGAGACTTAAAATAATACCATAGCAGACCTTTTGACATCAGAACGTATTGTTGTCCAATGAACTGATATAACATGTTGTGATTACACCTGTGATTTACACCCCTACATAGTCGGCATGTTAAGACCCTGTGGCCATTAAAGTTATAATCTGTGCACAGGTTGAGTGTAGTATTGATCTAGAAGACACACACTGCAGAGCTCATAAAGACCTTATTTCTCCCCACACTGATCTCCAGCGGCCTCATTACCAATATCATATAAATACACAGCCTGGGACCCTGATTTGTTCAATAATTCAGCCGCTGCCTCTCCCTTTGCTCAGACTGCAGCTGCCAAAGGCAAGTCTGGAGGATGGTGTTAATACTGAACAGGGAACACAACCCCAGACTGTGTGAGTAATAGCACTGGGGAATTGGATGAATACATCAGGAATCACCATTCCACTAAATCTATTGCCAGAGGAAACTCCAGCGGTTATACAACTTTTTTTTTTTTTCAACTACAATTACCTGAATATTGGTGATTTAAGTCAAAGTAGTGCAACATCCTCAACATCCTCATGGTTTTGCACAGACATACCTTGATGGCTATAAATCAGCACTAAATAAATACACATTAATCACAATAAGAAGTCGTGCAGTATGACGCTCTCAGTCACAACACCAAGCCTGCTGCTCTGATTAAAGTTGACTAGAGCTCTGAGAGCTCTGAGACTGGATCAACAAGTAACTGTACCATAAAACCAATGAAAGAAGCTAAAAGCTCCACAGTTCATGAAAAAGCTATTTTATAAGGGTTTGTCTCCACGAGGAACCCTTTACATCACAGGTAAGTACAAATGTATAGTTGGTTTAAGGAAAGTAACAGAGAAGAATATACTGTGAATACACAGCATGATAAGTGGGAACATAAAAAAAATCTTTGAGCATTTGTAATGCTGATCATTTGAATTCAGCAGCAGCTTCATTTCACATCCTGAGAGCAGCACAGAAATATGTTAAGTAACTTTTCACTGTGGAAAATCACATGAATAACGTCTCTGACAAACACAAACAGACCTAATGTTCCCTGTGATGGACGTACTACACAAAGCAGGTTTAAATCTCTGCAAAACATTCTCCACTAAACTGAACTGAAACTAGTTTGGACGGAGGCTTGGAATGAATTCATCAGTACAAAAAGCTGGCGTAGGGCTGTTCATCAAAATGTGAAGATGTTTGGAGGGTAGTTAAATCAACACTGTGTGTTTCTGGAGACGGAGAGTCAAGGAGAGAAGATGACAGGAAAAGATTTAGAGGGTTTATCGGTTCCTATTCTAATTTATTCATCATTTCTATCTTAAGTTCTGCATTGTTTTGTTTGTCAACTTTATATTCTACCTAAAAAGGATATATAGGATATGCAGCAACATGGAATGAAACTGTTTTGTTCTGAACCTTCTCACCTCAACCTCCTCTGGAGAACACCGAACCCACCAATGAAATCTTAAAGCTTCTTTCATACCTTACACGTACCTGATTAAACACAGTGTGAATAATTCACACGTCAGTATATTTTTAAAACTGCTGCTTTATTGTTAGAACTTTCACACATAGAGGGATTATAAGGCAGTGATAAAGGTCAATCTCTCAAAGCTTTTGCAAATGAAGGCACCAAATAATCATGGAGCGGACGTCACTTTTCAGCTCTGACAGAGGACATGTTAATCATCTGTTTCTTATCACACTGAATGCCTGTGTGACGGACTATGAAGGGAATTACTGGTAACTAAAACCAACCACATCCATCTGTGCTCACATCACAATACTGAGACATAACCAGACACTTCACTTCGTAGAACACAAACCTGCTGGTGTTCTGCTGCCTTCAGCGGTTAGTTAGTTTGTGACTGCTGTGTTTTAATATCCTCAGATTCACAGGGAGGTTCTGTCCCGTGAGAAAGTTAAAGCAACGCTTCGGGAGAAATACGCTAAGTAGCTTTGCCAGAAGAATTGGATAGGATTGATCTTGTGCCTGTGTGGTAGATATGACTCTACAACAGGCAGACAGCTAGCTTAGCTGAGCACAAAGACGTGAAACTAGGGTAAAGAGCTAATCTAGCCTCTGTCAAAGATAATAAAATCCACCTCTAAGGAGTGCTAAACTATTGACTGTTTAATCTGTACAAAACACAGGGTAAAAATAAGATGGATTAATACGGAGCTGTTTCCTGTCTCTATGCTAAGGTGGTGTTAGCAGTAGCTCACCGTAATGAGAGCCGTATTAATCCTCTCATCTAATGCTCATTAGGAATGCAAAGAGGAAGGAGAGTTTTTACACTATTTCACTTCACTTTATTCTTCTTTTGTGTGTCTGTACATATTTATTGTGCCTTACTTGAATTGCCTCTGAAAACGTCCTCAAATACGTAGGAAATAAAGGCAGAGAATACAGAAGGCTCCGTCTGTGTCCGTCTGTAACGGGGAGCAAACGTAACTGAACACAGAAGTCATGCATACAAGAGCGCTGATAGTCTGTTCATCTTTACATCATCTTTTTATTTTTCTCTATGTATGCCTATGCCGTCCCTCTATCTATCTATCTATCTATCTATCTATCTATCTATCTATCTATCTATAGATCTATAGAGTATAGATAGATACTGAAAACAAGACACCATAACAGGCAATACTTAAAATTAAAGCAGATTTGTCATTTTTGTGATAGATAGATAATAGATAGATGATAGATAGATAGATAGATAGATAGATAGATAGATAGATAGATAGATAGATAGAAAATATATTCACGTCGCCTACATGACAAGCTGCATCTGTGAGTCATGTATTTGTATGAAGGGAACCAAAGTAATGATGCAGATGCTGCTTTTTACCCATGATGCATCAGGAACAAGTGTCCTAAAACTGTAAAGGTGGAGGTGAAGGAGTCCAAACTCCCTCATGTCATTATTATTTTGAGACTGAAGCTGGTTCTGTTCTCCTTTCTCCATCCTTTGCTTTCATTCTTCACCATCATCACTCATCCTCTGCCTCATTCTTGTTTTTCCTATTTTTTTTTCTTCTCCAGTCCTCCTCTCGTCTCCCCCCTTTCCTCCGTTACTCTCCGTCCTATCCCAAGCTCTCCTCTTGCTCTGTCATGGATTTGCTTTTCCTATTTGTCCTTCGCCTCCTCCCCCCCTCTCTCTCTCCTCATCTCATTACTGGGATCTATCTTTTTCCCCACCCCTCCGTCTCCTCACTCCCTCTCTTTTTCCTTTGTCTGATGGCACCATGGTGAGAGAGAGGAGTCAGAGATGGTGACAGAGCCTGGTCGACAGTGTTGTGCTGTACGTCTCAGTAACAAAAGGAAGGAGGTGATGAGCTGGTGCCT
Source organism: Chaunax sp. Z400 (assembly GCA_037577475.1). Lineage (NCBI taxonomy): Eukaryota > Metazoa > Chordata > Actinopteri > Lophiiformes > Chaunacidae > Chaunax > Chaunax sp. Z400. The sequence continues at coordinate 25,021,096 of CM075201.1, forward strand.
TCTGGGAAAGGTCAAATTGTTAACTAATCTGCCCCCCCCTCTCCCATGCATCCCTCGACGCTGCTCTCACCTCTGTGAAAATCTTGCTATGTCATTGCACTCATGTCTGGAGGTCACTGTACAGCGCAGAGCAAACTCACCAGTTTTGTGTATTAATGAATTACCATCACATATGGGCCAATTACCATAAGGCCTCATGGGAGGATGTTTCCTGCAGCCATTATTCTGTGGGCAGTGACAGCGTGGGGTTTAAAATGCCAATAGGCTTTTCTTCCACTCCTCTGCTGGTCCTGTAGTAGCAGTGGCAGACAGGATTTGTCGGATATTTTTAACAACAACAGCTTTACAGATGAAGCAAAGACAGAAAAGGAAGGATTTAAAAGAGAAGATAAGAGGACAAGAAGTGTTTTTCATCAGTCTTCATAGTCTAAGAGGACCTTGAAGCCATATTATGCTTTAATTTGACATTTACAGCCCATTTAATGTCCTTTTACTTGCAAAAAACCTCATTGGGATCCAACATTTCAGTCTTTAGTTCTTCTTCAGGTTCGAATTAAGGAACATATCTCCAATAAAGGTTTTTGTAAGTGAAAGAACAATGTGTGGGACTTTTTGCTTCTCTTGCCTCTGGATAGTTACACCTATGATGGCTTCAACTATTACTTTAAAGATTTATCTATTCATCATTAAGACAGTATATGAATGAGTGAAAAACGTATTAAAATATCGCCACTCAAATTACCAGAGCCCAAAGTGACGTCTTCAAAAAGCTTCTTTCATCAAAACAACATAAATGACAAAGGAAATCATCAAATCCTTAGAATTAAGGAGCTAAAACCAGCAACAACAAACTCACTGCGACATTCATCTCATACCTTGTTAAACCAGTAAGTGATTATAATGTAGAGCAGCTCTGTCATCATTTTGGGCCACATTAGAATCACGATTGTCCTCAAAGGGTTTCACTGCTGCATCAGTGTTTTCTTTGAAGATAGTTGTTTCTTGGTGGCTAAGGTTAGCCTACTCAGCTCCCTGTTTGACATTGTTTGTCGTCATTCTTTCTAATCCATGTCAGCGTTTCTTTTCTTGGACATTTTGTAGAGCCGCTACAGCTACAGCTAATGCTACTGCTACTAGCTAAAGCCGCGAGGGTAGAAAACCATGCTGTGTGATACTGAAATGCTCTCTTGGCTATACTTGTATAAAGCTGCTATACGCCTCCAATGCGCTCATGACAAAACTATGTTGCATTCTGGGATGTGTAGTTTAAGGACACCATTCTTCAGGATAAATTTTTTTGTTGTTGCAAACTCTCATGAGCCACATAAGAATTGGTGGCTGGTTGGATTCAGCCCTTGACTTTGACACATGTCCTGTACAATATGGACAACTGAATCCAGTCCCTAGGGATTCTGGCAATGGTTTCAGCTGATTCAGCAGATTTAATGAAGTATTTGGTCTTTTCTGGCACACAAGTTCCAACAGTGAGGATTTGGAGTTCCTGACTTTACCTTTTTCTTGGGGACACCATGCCTCTGCTTCCCTTAGAATCTCTTTTTGCACTGCACTCTTTCCATATTTCATTTTCCCTCTCGTTCTCTCTCTGCCTCCCTCCCTGTATTGTTGGCACTGCTAACAGGCTTTTCGAAGAGGCCTTCAGAAGCTCGATCCCCACTCACAGCTTTTGGAGGCTGGCCAGGCCATCGTATGCCCCTCTCCACTTTATCCTCCTCCGCCTGCTCACCTCTGCTTCTCCTCACCTCTGCTTCTCCTCCTCTGCACATTTTGAGTTCTTTTTCCTCCACACTACCAATCCATCCATCCATCCACCCATCCATCCTCCTGATTTCATCTGACTTCTTTATTTCTCACTCTTTTCCATCTGATCACTCTCCTCTGACCCACATCTTTTCATCTCTGCTGCTCTTTTTCTCCAGAATCTATCGCTCCATAAAATCACTGTTTAATCTCTCTTCAACATTACGCTGTCAGGAACCAAAATTGGGGCATCATGAAGTGAAACTATAATAGTTCTCTTCTAGCGTCGACACAAACTACAGTTTTACTTATAACTTTATCCCCCGGGGGAAAGGCAACCAATGGCCTCAGCAGTCCAGCAGGGATAAAAGGGATAAAAGGTAGGTGAAGTCAGAGGGGGTGACGGGGGGGGCATTCGTTTTCTCAGCAAAATGACCAAAATGCTCCCCCTTGTTAACCTGCCACCTCTCTCCATCACCTCTGAGGTTACCAATAGAGGGACTGCGGTCTGGCTCCAGGCCCAGACGACGTCTAGAACGGACAAATTTGGAATTCTTAAGTTTTGACAGACATTTCTTTTTTAACTGGCGCTCCTGTCTCGCCTTTATGACACAAGCAGGTCAGAAAACTCACAAAACCCAGTGCATGAGTTTCTTAAATGATCTCCTGTGATGCTACTCAGCCACAACTTGACTCAGCGACTGAGGGGAAGACAAGAGATAAGTCAGAAAATAAGTGAGAGGACTAAATTAGACAAGTATAAGGACGTGGGGGGGCCAGGAGATGGAGATGGATGATCTGCTGTGGTGACCCCCCCCCCCAACAGGAAAAAGAGGACGACCTATAAATGCTGCAAATGCAGAAGAACACAGACCTTCAGTCAATAACAGCAGGGAGAGAAAGTGATCGTAAACAACGAAGCCTTTCTCATCATGTTTACTCGTTTTCACTTCCTGTTGGAATCAAATGTACGACTTTAAGGGAGTTTATCTACAACACGCACTTTTCTAACCTTCAGGTTGTGTTCTCTAACATGTTATTAAAATAATCCAAGGCTGATGAGATTCAAGATGAGAAATAATTCTTTAGCTCATTTTTCCAACAGACCCAAAAGCCCCACGGTGCACAGTTCAGCTGAAACATGAAGCCCACAACTTCATTTACATGTCAATGCAGAGTGAACCCCTGCCTCACACTCTGCACTGACACGGGATGGTTGGACATGTGTCTTCAGATCAATCCGTCAGATCTCATTCACAAAGAGGCTGATTGTTAAAGTATCTCACATTTAATCCCAACATTACAGCGAAAGGAAACATCGACTGTTGGTAGGAGACGGGATGAAAAACCCATTTAGAAGCTCTCCTGGACATTTTTGCAGCACTTTCTGGACCTTGGCATTGAATGTAAACAGCTCAGCATCAGATTCACAGTTAGTGGCCAACATAGTGATTCATGATTTAGTCCTGGGGTTTTCATTGGCCTCTCTGTTTTATGACAGACAGAGGAGACCTGGGAAACATCACATTCACAGACTCCTCTGGACACAGGGCTCAGCTGACCCTGACCAGACTGACAGATTATCTCTACAGCCTCCTGCTTCCTAGGTTTCTACAGCAGGAGTGAAGATAAGCAACCAAACAAACCTGCAACACACTGAGAGCACATGCACACAAGCATTCCTGCCACCAGACCTTTATTTCCTGTGTTTATTTCCTTTTTGCAGCAAAGTAAGCCAAGCCTGTATGAGGCGACAAGACAGCATTTGTCATTGTTCCTGACATGGCCTCTCTTCGTGGCTCTTTTATAAAACCATTTTCTGTTTGCTTGTCTTAGAAAACACCTGTGAAATCATTTTAACCGCTCTGGCATCACTGCGAGATGTCCCAGAATACAGCTGACTGCTCTGTGCCGATTCTATTCAATCACACCAGTAAACCAGAGCCGACAGACAGCGGAGGACAGATGCTGTGAAGGCCTGGACTCAGCAGAGAGACACCGAGTTTCTCTGCCCCATTATACCCAGTTAAAGAACTCATCATCACTGGTAGAAAGAAACACTGCAGTCCAGTACAGGTGTGATGCTTTTTGAGTGTCCACATTTTATGATGGACGATTCTTCCACTTATTCCTTCACTACCTTTATTTCACGGCTCTAGTCACTGGATCATTATCCAGTAACATCTCAACAGTGAAGATTTCAGCTTAAAAAGGGTGTAAAAACCAGTTTGGGATCTGAAGGCTTCTGGCGACGTGGATTATGACGATTTGTTTCCGGTCATTTTCAAACGAGTTCCCATGTTGTTTAATTGTTGAGGGGGATGCTGGAATGCGGTGCTTCTGAGAAGCTCCAGAAATGTTTTTTGGACTAAGAACCTTTCCATCAACCTGGGAGCAAACAGATACTGACTGAATTTAGATTTTTGGGCGACCCTTTTAAACATATCCTCTTTGTACTGTTTTCAAAAATAATGAGTAAATTCTTAGTCTTTTTTTGTGTTTATGTTTTATAAAATGTCAAAACCTTTTGGGAATTGGATCAAACCCATCGAACGAAGCTGGAGTTCATTGGGGATTTTCAGGGGGATACTGGGTTTAATTGATTCGATAGATTTCTGAAATAAGGGATTCTAAGTATAGAATGAGTACAGAATAAACTCCATTCATACACAGATTACAGGCTGAGAGCCACTCACCTCAGAGTGCTGATTCAGAGTTTCTGACAGGGTCCGGGGGATTCTTTAATCACCTGAGAAGAGGAGGTAGAAAGATATGGTCAGCATGTGAAGGATGGTTCACCTCTAAGAAGATCATCTCCTCCCAGGCACATGTTATTATTTCTCCATTTCCTCCAGTTAGGGAGTGCTGATGTGGGATCAGCGGTGCACAGATATACTACAGTCATCACATTCACTGTCGGACCGGGAAGAACCGAGGGACCGAGGATCAGCAGAATTCTTCAGAAGTCCTTCTCAAATGAAGCTCCGGAGGTGGTTTGGACTCTCCGAGCGCTCGTTTCAGTTCAGCTGTGTGGACTGTTGTGTTTCCATGTTCAGTCATTGTCGTCTCGTTGTTCAGCAGCGTCAGAGTTCATATTAAAAAAGAAAAACTAAGTCATCATCTGAAGTTACTGTCGTGTTGATGCTGCTCCGGAGGATTTACTGGAAACTATTAATAATCTATGTGCCATAACTAAAAGGCTGATTAGTGCTTTCATTGGTTCCAATAGGAAGAATGTTTGACCAATGAGAAACAGGTAAGGGCTAAAGTAATGTCCAATAAACTCAAACCTTTGACAACCTGGAATTAAGCTTACAAATATCAACACCATCAAGGAGGTTATATTTTGTGGATGTTTGTCCGTCTGTTAGCAAGATTATTAAAAAAAGAGTTGAACAAATTTTGCCAACATTTTTAGCAGAGGCCGAAGAACAATGTGTTAGATTTTGGTGGTGATCCTACGGAAGTATATTACCTTCACTTGAGAAAAAATTACCCTGCTTTTTTTTTTTTAGATGATTAATTATAGCTCAGATTTGGAGAAAAAAAATGTAGGAAAAAATAAAATTATGTTCCGCTTTTTTGAATTAATGAGAAAACTTTTCCCTGAATTTTGCGATAACCAGCTTGTTAATTCAGAAAAACAAATGTTTCATGAAAGAATAACATTCTGGTCTGTTTTTCTGGGCAAATTAATTTTTCTCAAGTGAATTTGATTCGCTTCTGTCTGATCCGGATCATCATCTGGATCCAGAATCTTTTTAAAGGATTGTGGGACAATTACCAGATTTTGTCTTCTAACTTCCTGGATAATGTCTACAATGATTGGACAAAAATGACACGATGACATCATCATAAGATCAGCACACATCAGAGTCTGATCTGGATCCAAGTCATATTCTGGATCTGGTGATCCAGAATGTTTACATTTATAGAGCTCAGAGAAAATTCACTACTGTGAGATAACAAATAATAATGATGATCCAGACTGACCTGGGATCAGATTGTAGCTGAAACTGATTCAGTTTTGGGTCAAATTTATCTTCAACAGTTCCTGATCTAGATCCTGAAGATCACCATCAAACTAATAATGATACCAATGTGATCCAGACTCTAGGGGCAGATTTTCATGGTCCAGGATCACATGATGAGGGTCAGCCTATCAGGGGACTGTTGGTTTATTGATGTAATGACATAATGGAGAAACTGAGCTGCCTTGGAGGAGGTTTGCTCCTCATTAGCTTGTTACTGTGGCAGGTGACCCCAGCCTCATTTACATTCAGCCTCTTTACTCAGCTGTAAATCCAACACTGTCAATAAAGTTCTCAGCAGGTGAGAGATATGTCTTGCTTTTAAAGTGTATAAAAAGAGTAAAAATGGTGCTGTGGTAAAAACATTTCCATCAGCAGATCCAGATCCAGAGTCATCGCCACTGATGACACACCTGGACCGATTTCCTTGAAAAATGGAGAATAAAACTGGTGTTAAAGGAGTTAGCGGCTCAGCCGGGTGGAGCCACGCAGCATATGGAGGTTTCAAAATGTGAACGAATCAGCAGCTTTTACTTAACGAGAACTCATGAAAAGGCATCGAGGCGGAGACTCATCCAGGGTGGAAAGCAGAGTGTGCAACAGCTGGTGTGTATTTGGATGTATGTAATGGAAGTCAGGTATACACCATATGTGAGTCAGGAAAGAGAATCAGATCACTGTGGATGTTTATCCATTTATTCTAACCACAAAAATGAGTGTACTACAGCGTAACGTCTGTAGGCTCCATGATAGCCTTTACAACCTGACAACACAGTGTTGTTTGTACCACAAACACAAATATCCTCTGCGTGGCCTTCACACACATCGGAGGAAAACATTTTCTTCACTTTGTCTTTTTCCAGTAAACAAATTCAGACACTAAGGATGATGGGATCGGGCTGGGCTGAGCCTTAGAGAAAGGGTGAGGAGCTCGGGCATCCAGAGGAAGCGTTCCGCCACGTTCCTCAGGCATCTGGTTAGGAAGCTCCTGTTCGCCTCCCTTTGGAGAACTCACAGGAGGGATTACATAACTCCACACATATGGCCTGGAAATGTCTCTGGAAACTCTGAGAGGAACTGGAAAGTGTTGTTTGGAAGAGGGACTTCTGAAATACACTACTTACTGTATCTGCAGCCACAGCGACTCGACCCCAGATAAACAGAAGAAAATGGATGGATAGATGGATGGATGGATACTCTACAATCTTAAGTGCTTATTATGTGCATGATCAGATTAGGAATCCTCCTGGGTGCCTTGCTTGGATATATTTGTTATCTGTCTTGGCAAAGCTTCCTTCAGGAGGAGCAAGAAAACGATGCTGGGAAATAAACATCTGAATTATTCTGCTGCTACCATGACTTGACTCTAGAAGGGTAAAGGGAGGGAGGGAGGGATGGATGGATGGGATGATGCTTGAAGTTGATGGAAAATATTTCCCAGATGTGGAACTTTTCATGTAAAGATGTCAACCATATTATTACCATCTTGTTTCTGCTGCTTACTTTCACCCGGATACTAATGCATTATTTCCTGGGTGTATTTATGTATATAAATAACTATATATTGCTCTTTTTAATCCCATTGTACTCTATGCTCAATTTGCATTTAATGAACAGGACTGCAAACATTCACTTTTATGTGTACAAGGGCAAATGACTTAATTTTGGGAAGGTGATAAAAGAAGGCTTTGAGACATTTCAGCCACTAGATGAGGACATCATTACTCTTCATATTCATGATGCAGTCAGCAGGCTGACCCTGGCCTCCTTTATTTAATTACATTCTCATGTACTCAGAAAATGTTCATGTGGCTGATGGCCGTCCTGCTGACACACTGAGCTGTGAATGCATGACACATTTTTTCCTCTTCTGCAGTGAGAACACAAGACTACACACCCGTTACACACTCCGCCGGCTAATTAGAGCAGGAATGTTACTTAATGAGATCAGGACAGGTTAATGAAGGGCGGCGCTGATCTGCTGAGGGCTGAAATTAAAAACTGTATCATCTTTAAGAGTAAAGTTGCTGCCTCTGACTCTGTGCCGCCGCTCTTTAAACCATCATGCCGTGCTGAGGGGCTGCTGGGAGTGTGGGCGGCGACGCCTCATATTTTATAGGCTGCTGTCAGCCTGCGGAGCCGCCGCCTCCTGAACACCACTCAATTTTCACCATTTCATGGACAGAGAATGAAATAAACCACTTAGAGCAGGAAGAGACGGAAACGAGGAAGTAATGTTCAGAATAATCACTAATGAATGTGTTTGAGATTTTTATGGGCTTTACAAGTAATCTAATGCTTGTATCAGTTTATGAGGGAAATCATCCTCTTGGGATCGTTTATTATCCTGAAAATACACTGCAAAAAAAATCTCAACCCTCACAAGTGTTCTTGGCTTTTGTTGAATTTTTAACACCTCATTTCAATATCAAACAAGAAGAAAAGAAGAGAAAAAGCAGCCAATTGAATTTCTCAGAACAACCACATGGATGAAAAACCTGAAGTTACCGTTTTCACATGAGGAGGGATGATTATTTCTGTGAGATCTTCTTGCTGCAGAATATTTGATGTATTCTCTGCGTTAGTAGTTAATAGTTTAGAGGGATGTCAGTGTCCTGCAGTCAGACAAGAGTGATTTATATGACCAACTATGATGATATAGCCTTTTTCTATTTTACTTGTCAAGAAATCTTAAAATACCTTGTATCGTAGATATAAGTAGGTTAAGATAAAGAAAACTTTTATGACAAGACAATTAATCTATTGGAGATTTTAATCTTGACAAGAGAACAATCTGCAGTGAACTAAATTCACCCAGATATGAGCAATGAGATGCGTCTACTTCCTAACCTCAGTTACATTCTGAGCCTTCTGTTGAAAAACACACATTTCAATGCATTTTATATTAAAATAGCAGTCAAAATGACACCTGATCCTGTGTGAGCGACTGCTGAGAGAAACTTGGCAAACATGCATTGCCTCAGATTTCTGCACATCTGCATGTCTGCAGCTGTTGTGGTGTCAGCTGGATGTCGACTGTGGGTCAGAAAACCTGAGCAGATACCTGGGAAACATCCTCAAGACTTCTCTGACAGACAAACAGGAACAGGAACAGGAACAAACCTGCAAACCTAACGAGCTAAAATAGTGTTTACAGCGGGAAACTCTGCTTCTGCATGTGAGGATGCCATTCTAACTGACAGACAACTGTGTGAGAAAAAAAAGCTAAAGAAATGCGACTAAATTAAAAAACATAAAGGCTTCCGTTTCCTGAGCAGCCTGCTGAAGAAACTCTGAATGCTGAAAACATCCTCCAAGAGCTCGGCTGAGAAATGAGTTACTGCAAACCAGTCGGGCTGCACTGAACCAACATGCTGGGAGCATTTCGAGACGAGAGCCGAGGCGATCATATCTGCAGCGCACACACATGAAAGAACACATGATATCAGAAATGGGAAAAGGCAATGAGCAAAAACACGGCCGTCATTTTCTTTTCTTTATACATTCAGACATTTTCCATTCTCTCCGGCAGAGAAGAATCACAACACACACGAGAGGATGGCTCACAAAACTCACGCTCAACACAGAGGGCTGATATTCATTTTTCATTTTCATGTTGACTGACTTTACTCAAAGAGGCATAAAGGCTGCATTAAACTAATGAATAGTTGTGGGTAATGATTAGCGTCCAGACTATTCCAGATATGTGGCTGCTAGAAGATGTACTTTAAACTGGAAGGAGTGTCTGAAAAAAGGAAGAGAAGGGAAGGAAACAGGAAATGGCAAAGAGATGGGAAGGACAAATAAATACAGAAAGGAAATGAAAACATATTGTCTGTGAGTGTCTTCTGTTTTCACTTATTTCCTCTCAACCTCCATGTCAAGTTGTCCTCATAGCAGATTCTCACCCTCTTTCCCTTCTTCATCCCCCTGATCTTTTACTCAGATTTCCAGGCTTCATACTCCACCTCACATTTTTCTCCATTTAAATCTAGATCTTCTTTTCCCGATCTCTACATTTCTAGGTCACTCCCCATTCCTCCCCTCTCTGTCAGTCTCAGCTTTTCTCTTCCTCTAAACTCCATCAATCTCTCTCCAGCTAAGAAACGTTAAAGTGGAAGCAGAAGTTGTGTTAATGGCCATCAGCTCATCCTGTGCAGCCAGTTCCCTGTATGCACCGCCTACCTGCTTAATTAGTGGAGCCTCTGGCAAAGAACACACACACACACACACACACACACACACACACACACACACACACACACACACACACACACACACACACACACACACACACACACACACACACACACACACACACACACACACACACACACACACACACACACTTATGTTCAATATGTTATGAGGACATACATTCATTTTGAATCTCATTACTGGATGGATGGATGAACATTTAGCACGAGAAGTTGAAAAAAGGCCACGTTTTTACACAAATCCTCCACTATTTGTCATCTGAGCATGCTCAAAGAAGAATATAGAATATAGAACATAACATGGAAGATGAATGGCCTTCTCCATCCGCTCTTTCTAAACTTTAGAATATGACACGCCCACTGATGTCATCACACCTTATGTCAAGGAAAACTTGTTTTTTGGTTCCAGCTGGGGACCAGTGTTTTAGAAACCATCATTTTGGATTCCAGACTGAATTATTTTTTTGTCAAAATGCTCCAAATGGTTCAAAATTGGTGGAATGTTGGTAGAAAAATGGCATCAGACACAATTTTTAAAAATGTTTTCCCATCCCTATTTGCTGTTCTTCATCAGTCTGTATTTCTGACATGCTAATATGTTTATTGTAGGTTCTACCCTCCTACATCCCTTTAACCTGAACTCTAGGCTTGTAACTTTACACACACACACACACACACACACACACACACACACACACACACACACACACACACACACACACACACACACACACACACACACACACACACACACACACACACACACACACACACACACACGCATGGAAGACAGGAATACACACAGACACACACAGCTTCACACCTCAAAGGCCAGCAGGCATCCAGCAGTATTTTATAATTAGTCCACAGAGCGTGTAGAAGCAGTGGGTGAGTTATTAACAGCTGTCTTCCTCCCACACTTACAGCCTATTAATGAGTAGACGGTTTTATAGATATGCCAGCATTAGCTGCTAACAGTGTACTGTAGTAGGAGGCATATTAATAGGACATTGGTTTATTAGTTATTATGAAGCCCTTATTGATGCCTTGTTATGCATGACCAACACATTTCCCTCTGTAACCCCCTGCTTATTGAAAATCAGTTATTAATTATGATCTCAACAAGCTTTGCTCAGTGTGGGTCTTATCAGAAAGTCCTGATTTAAGTGTTACAGATTGTTTTTCCACTAAATGTAGCTTTTGGTGTGTGTTTTGATGTCACACACACATCTTAAAAATCTCTTCCCTCCTGTGAGGAGGGTAAAGGCCAGCATGCCAAACACATTATGAAATCATTTAAAATTCAAAATGTGTCTTTGGAAACTAAGTCATACTCAAACCTGAGCAAATATGAAAAGTATTTCACCTTCGAATTCTTTTTCATGATATTTAAAATGTGACTTTGTCCCTGACAAACACATGAAAATGGAATGGAATGTAAAATGAGACATGTTTTTAAGTCAGAGCTTAAAAAAGAGGTGAAATATTTTATTTAGAGAAAGTGAAGTTTGTCAGGTTATTTGCATTTTTATATTCCTTTAGGCAGAGAAATGGATTTTTTTCATTCAAACTGCAGATATGTAGAAAATTGTTACACATCTTCCACTTGATACAATCCTGTTTTCTGTCTCAACATTTGAAATGTTGTCTTTGTGCTATTTTCAGTTATATATGAGGTTTCAATGATTTATTTCCATTTCACAGAGCGTCCCAACTGCACAACACATATGAATCTGTGACCAAACTCTTGGTATTTTGAATTGCATTGTGGGTAAAAACTACAACCCCTGTCTTGGTGATTCTACAGTCCATCACATATCTGACTAGTTACAGGATTAAAATGCTCCATTTTCTGGAGCTGCATTGTGAGACCTTTACTGCTGTTGCTAACATTAGCTTTCCTTATCTGTACTGGATCTTACTGCTGCATCAAAGCTCTCTTCTAACCCCCTCGCACCAAACCAACAAGCTGGCATAGCAACAGAAGGAGCTGGTTGGACTGAAAAACCTCAACCCAGGGGTCTGCTCTCCACGGTGTGAGCCTCGCCAAGACCCGTCTCCCTCTCGCCACAAATGGTCCTCTCAAAGACGTCTCTCCAGCCCTTCATGGATCCAGGTCAGAAGGCCCCAGGCCTCAGAGGCAGCTATGACGCCGTCGAACAGCAGGATGAGAGAATGTTACAGAGCTTTTGGACTACCTCAGCAACAATCTGGTTGAGCTGTGAAGGGCAAGAAACAACAGCGGACCGGATTTTCTCCAGGAGGGACTTATTATTGGACTGTCATGCTGACCTTTAATAACACACGGAAGTAAAAAGGACATGATCAGCTTTGTGCCAGCAAAAGGTGCACAGTTAGTACATCACACACACCTTTCAGAAGCTATCCCCCACCGTTAGTCATTATGTAGCTTTGCCACATGCTCTGTGAGGAGGTGAAGCATGTTCACAGAAGTGTTTTGTACACTACATCTGTGGGGGGGGAGGAGGAGGGATGGGCGTTTTTTCATAGCTGCTGGTTGTTTCTCTGTGATTGTGTTTGGAAAGCTCCTCCTGCAGCTGCGTGCTTTAGGGAGGTGGTCTGCTCCGGGTGTGGAGGAGCACTGACTGAACCCCTATAGGTTGTTTTCATTTGGGTGTGGTGGATTCTTGCAAATGCATGTCAATCTGGAGGGACTAGTGGTTGAAGTTAATAAGAATGATATGTTTTTTTTAAACCAGCTGAGCCTTTAATGACTCCTCTGTGTTGTCATAAAATCTCTGCAGTTGGTCACTAAGGCCAAGCAGTCTGATTCAGATCATTTGTTCCACATTACAGCGGTTACTTTTGCTTTTCCATTAGAAAAAAGTCATGGATGCTACCAATAGAATCACTCTCTCCACAGATTCAATACTAAAAGGTTATGTTAAACCACTGCAGAGCACTGATTGGTCAATCAGAGTCAACTCGTTGTGTTTGTTCTGAGTGACAAAGAGAGAAAAGCGACGTTAAACACAAAAGAAGAGGAAAATGTTTGTATGGTGCCAATCAGGCAGTAATGTAACCTACAGTAGGGCATATATATATTAGGATGATTAGAAATGCTGCAGTTTCTGAAGACCAACAAACGTCTCCTCTGTTGTTTCCCTGATGTTAGAAAAGTGAAAGTGCTTCCTCAGAAACCTCGATACCAACTCTGCTGACATTTAGAACTGTCTGAGGGAACGGCGAACAGATCTAGGGTTTAGATACTTTTATTTTGGGTTATGTACGGCTTCCAAGGGTGCTGCACTCAAAGAGCTTGGGTGGAAACCCGGCTTAAACCGAGCACCCTCTGCACTGTCACTACAGACGCATACAGTACACGTGTGTGATGTTGTAAATCCTGAGCCGTCGGTGAGGCTGCTGTGTGAAGACAGGAATAATAACCCTCTCTGAGTCCTTCAGCTCTGATGACTTATTACCAGCTGTATCAAAGCTGAACAGTGCGACAGCCCTGCAGAGAGGAGGCTTGGCTGAGTTTATGACCTCCCAGAGTCTGAGCTCCTCCAGTGGGTGTGCTTCTGAGCATCCCTCTGCACACGGAGCTACATATGAAGAACTATTTCACCCGTCTCTCTCCATCCACTGTTTCTCCTCTTCCTGGTTCTTATCAGTCTTACTCCTCCTCATCACTGTGACTCCTCACACACACAGACACACACACATACAGCATGGAGCCAGGGCCTGCTGTGCAGCAGACACAGAGGAAAAGCTGTGAATTGTGTTTTTCGTTGACCTTTAGCTAAGATGGAAATACCCATTAAAAAGAGAATATTGCCAGCATTGTAATGATTGTGCATTTGTCCGCTGCATGTGTTTGTGTGTACGGGTCGGGGACAGAGAGTCCATCTGACTTATATACCCTGCAAAAGGTCTCATATCTACTGACTGCCTGAGGTTAAACCATAAAACCAAAACAGAGGGTTTTTTTAACTATTGTCAGCACTTTAACCCTATGAGACTCACATAAAGGCATTTCCCTTTTTGCGTACCTTTGTGTTTTGCCTTATAAAGTTGTCATTTTTTTACAGTATCATCAAGTACTACACAGATTCAGTTTCAGCACAACCTCAGCTAACCATATATGCCACTCAATAAACACTTCTATACACTATTATAGGGGATATTAGACCATACATCAAAAAGAAACGAAAAAGCACCTTGAATTTTTACTTATTTTATTTATAAAATCACTGTAAACGATAATAATAAAAGAAAATGTCAACACAGAAAGTTGCACACATTTGTTTGGGATGTGCTAGAAGTTTCTACAGTAGCTTTATCTGTTCATGAGTGTCCATGGAAGTTCTTAAGAAATGACAGTTCCATCATTTCTTTCCTACCAATGATTATCTCTAAACATGATCTACATATATGATGGGAGTTCCTGTCCATAATTACACACAGGGGCATCTGGCAGGACTTTTAGCTCTGGATTTCTCCAAATCACTGGTGTCAAAGCAACGACAGCCACACATCTGAATCAGACACTCTGATTGGCTGTCATGGCATCGGCTAGAACCAATAGGAAAGCCCAGTTCAGACATGTGACTCCATAGACATCAGCAGCAAAAATGGCAACCAAGAATTGATGGATAAACAAGCAGTTTTAGTCAATAATACGTGAAGGCAGAAGGTGAGATGATGCAAATCTATTACAACTTTTCACATGTTTATCCATGGAAGTAAATGATCCACAGTCACAACTAGGGACTCGTTAGAAAGCGCTGATTCTCTAGTTTGCGAGGAAAAAAACGACTCGTCTCTGGCTCAAGCCATCACGGAGCTATGAAGAGCTAAACACAACGTGATACATTAGTTTTTTTTATTTCAAAGAATAAAATGCTTCTGCCTCGTCTAAAACCTCCAACACTGATTCATTACAGCGCAAGAATGTCCGACATACAACAGCATATTTATCAAATCTTGTGGCAATACGTCTGTTTGATTGTTAAATGAGTTGACAGTTTGACATGAGCGTGCTAGAAGACAGTCGTCAAGCATCCATAATGGATCAAGTGCATGTTCAGCAAATGTCACGGCAATTTGCCTGATATATTTTAATATTCCTGGTGTGTCAACGTTAGAGGAAATGTCAGATGATCACTGGATTCAATTATTCTTCGTATCTCAACAGGATCTAAAGCCCACAAAAAAGATGCAACTGAGGAAAATTACCACAGCAATGACCGCAAAATTATACCGATTTCAAGTAGCAATCATAGAGGAGATATACTCCTCTGGATTAAAGCAAAGGACAGACGCCTCGTCCAAATGTAAACCAGAAATGCAAAATGTCAGGCTGCAACAGTGACACATCCTCTGACTATTAATTGACAGGCTGTAGATTTTTCTGCTTTGACATCTGATGATGGTTTATGGTCAGTACTGGAGAGTTTGACAGCGACAACAACAGACACAAAGCCTTAAAGGGGGAGAGCTCTGTGCCAGGCGAGTGATGCATCGTCCTCTTTACCAGCTCTCTGCAAACAAAAAAAAGACACCTTGCAAAATAAAACAACTTTAACGGCCACTGTAATCTCACTAAAAGCCAGTGCCACGGTTCACTTTGCATTTAACAACCATTAGACAGCTTTCATAATATTGAAAAGTAACAGTAACT
Source organism: Chaunax sp. Z400 (assembly GCA_037577475.1). Classification (NCBI taxonomy): domain Eukaryota; kingdom Metazoa; phylum Chordata; class Actinopteri; order Lophiiformes; family Chaunacidae; genus Chaunax; species Chaunax sp. Z400. Next base: position 25,036,746 of record CM075201.1, read on the forward strand.
TTTGCAGAATCATCCTGGGAGGGGAGAAAGTGCCAGTGCTTTTAACATCAAGTTGAAATCTAATTGTTGTTTCAGTAGCATTTAAATGAATTTGAAGTATGCTCTAACTACATAGTGAAAATACAGCCAGTGAAAGGCTAATGCAGGCGTTTCTAGACATTTTACCCCAATGCTATCTTGGCTATGATGAGTCACTACCATCGCTACTAGTTTCTCAACCATTGGAGCATGTTAGATTTTCATGACTAATGAATAGAACCAGAATAATGCCTTGTAGGTCCAACCATTATTTACGGTTACTGTGAGGTTGTGACCTCTAATAGTAATTGTGACAGGAGGAAATCAGGTGACGGAGAATATACACACCACCCCCTACACCCTCTACTATCCACCTCCACTCCATTTGAGCATCCTCATGGAGGACCTGCCACAACTATTAGCCTTGGGTAGAGGTTGGTTATAAGAACCCCCCACCCACCCCCCACAAAGAGAAAAATGTAAACAGCTCAAACGAAGAGATATTTAATATCATCATACAGACATTAACAACTATTCATTGTATGCATGACCAAATATACCTGTCTCTAGTCTAGACATGTTTATTTCATTATAAAGTGTTATGTTTACATAAAACAAACAGCACAAAAACACCAGAGTAACAAAACAAGATGATGCTTGCCAAAAAAAAGGACTTCTGAAACACGTTGATATGACACTATGGGGACAGGAAGAGTTTCCTGTCTCTGCCGTAGAGAGGGAGGTTCATCCTGCAGCTTGTTGTTGTCCTACACCTGAACAAAGGGAGCGTCATTCAGCTGAGAGGGTGACGACTAACATCAGTCTATGACGGGGTGGGAGGGGAAGGTTCGGTTTGGGAAAGGTCCAGAAGGTCCACATATGGAAGAGGTCAGGCTGGAAAGTAAAGTAACTGAAGTTATCTTCTTATTTTAATCAAACTAAACTAACCTACCCCGTTTGGTCTGGACTTTTGGACTTTTCAGTTTGATCCGGACCAAAATTGCAGATGTGAAACCTCCTCCGGACCAAGTTCCAGAACAAAGACCTGGTTCTTTGGTCTGACAAAAGAGGTGGTCTCGGTCCGGATCAAACTGAACCGTGGTTTAGTTCAGTGCGAGAGTGCTTTTTTGGATGGTTCGGACTTTCAGACCAATTACAGCAGGCTACCCTCGCCACTAAACAAAAGAAGAAAACATTAAAAATGAGCTCCAGTGATACACGAGGAAAATAAAAGTTGGTATTTAATAGTTATATGGTTCGACAAAGAAATCAAAAGTCAACTAGAAAAAACACATAAGACCTTGAAACTTTAAATTTACTTTCTGCGAGGGTAAGAGAGAGGATATGAGAGGACGGGAGAGCAATGACACCTGAAGGTAAAGAAACTGAGGCAGCAGTTTATTAAGGTGAGTAACACCACAATAAAAGTGGTGCATTTACAAATGATGAGGACAATTTTCTGTTTTATGATGACCTGGACAGAATTCTGGACAATCAGTCCTCAGTACAGGGAGAGACAGCCAACGCAGACGATGACGACAGGACGTATGTTATGAAAAGTTCTTTAGTGCACTTGGAAAATTGCAATGTGAAACCAAAACTAACCGAATCAAACTCATACAATTTAACAAAAACCTGAACCTTGGTTCAGACTTTCAGGTGTGAAACCAAACTACGAGCATTTCCCAAAGTTAACCACATGATGTCACAGGGCCAGTACGCCTGTCGCTGGTTGGGTTCGCTTCTGCGTTCATTCCTTACGTTATCGGACACGTTTTCAGAGAGCTTATGGATACGGACAAGACAGACGACACGGAGCAATATCACTGGAAATGGTTGGAGGTAGTGTAGCTATACAACTCAAGCAAGGCACGACAAATGTGTACGGAAACAACAAAGTAGAAAAAAGTGAAGTGATGAAGTGTAAAAACTCTCCGTCATCAAGTCTGGATGTATTTAATGGCCTCACAGACCACCGCCGAGTCCATCGTTACCTCTACTTTTGCCACTTACTAGGTACATTATCCCACTGCAGTTGTATGGATGTTGATGTAGAGGATGTACGGAAGTATGTACAGCTCAATGGACTGACCGTTTATGGACGGACGTATCCCTCTACGTACGTAGCAGGAGCATACATGGGTCTTAAGTAGGGCAAAAGAAACAACATTACAAAAGGCAAGCCGTGATTATTACAGATATGCTGATGTACTGTACAATTTAAGAATAACAAGGACTGTATTTTATCGAGACTTGCGGTAACCAGAAAACACACAAAGTGTATTGCAATGTGTTGTTTGGCTGTTAAAGTCCAGAAGTCTAACCTGATGGGTAATTCATCAGTGTTGCTCGTCAGTCTATACTCTTTGTGTAGGCGTGTGCACATGGTGAGTGTGCATGTTATCAACCGTGATAGAAGAGCAAAGAAAGAGTCATTTGTGCTAACAGCAAAGGTTAAACACAAAGATTTGACAAAAGATTAACCTCAAAGCTCTTCAAGCTTCTCACACACAAACACAGACTCGTTGGGTCATGAGTCAGCGTCGACTGGCAGTTTGATAGCTTCTAATCTGCTCTGAATAGACAGTGACAGACAGTCCGGGAGAAGGGAAGGGATGTTAAAACTGAGATATGACAGAAAGGGACATGACGAAATGATGAGTTGAGAGCTAGAAAGATAATGAGGGGAGGCTGGAGAATGAAATAATGAGCTGAGGGCTGAGACAGACATGAGTGGAGGAAGCGGAGTGAGGAAGAAATGAAGAAACTTTTCTGGGTTTCTTCCACTCAGGAGATTAACACAAAAAAGCAGCAGCCATCCTCCATCTCCTTTCTCAGTTTTCTGACTGCTCTGGGAAAAGTTAGAGGGTTGGATGAGACATCTCTCCTCCTCCCCTGGTGACCTTTAAGATCTACTGTTGTTCTCTTGTGATCTATTGTGGCATTTTCATGTCAGACAGCATCTGCTCAGTATTATACAGAAAGAATATTCTCAAGTTTGCAGGTTCAATCGAGGTGGTAGCCTGTAGGTCAGCAAGCAAGATTCTCTGCATGTGCAGATGAGGAGTCACAATCTGTATTGAGTATCTGCTGTATGTATATAAATCCTAGTAATGTGTTCACGTGTTAATCCCAGTGGCAAATTGCAGTGTCCAACCATAGAAGCTGCACATGAATAAAAAGAAGGAAAAAAACTGCTTAACTCCATGAAAAGGCTACGAAATAGCTTCTTTAATGTTATGCTTTTAATATGTAACACCTTTTAATGTCCAAAGCTGAGCTGTAAACACATAATTTGCCCATAGGCTTTAATAACTGGTCACTGAAATTACTTGTATTTATTGGAGTTACTGTTCCGTAGCACCTGCTTCTGCTAACTGCCAGTGCTACTGCTGTGATCATGTTTCTAACTGCTTTCGCTGGAACAACTTCATTTGCAATCAGTCCTGCTATTTGTTGTATTGTATTGTATTGCAGTGGTTTTTGCTAAATGCAGAGTCAAATGCTACTGCTGCTGCTAATTAATGCTATCACTACAGCTGCCACGAGGATACTGAATAGCTGCTAAATGCAATTGCTACTACTAACACTAGCTACTGTTGCTGAATGCTATTGCTACTGCTGAATACTATTGCTAATGCATAACAGAACTGCAACCATTAAATGCTGTTATGGCTGATAAATGCTATTGCTACTACTAACACAGCTGCAGCTGTTCAATACAATTACTGCTGCTACATGCTATTGCTATTGCTAGCATTACTGCTGTGATTAAATATTTCTGTGGCTGATAAATGTTATTGCTACTACTAGCTCTGATACTGCTGTTGACTACAGCTGCTGCTGCTGCTATTGCTACTGCTGGCATAACTGCTGCAATTAAATACTGTTGTGGCTGCTTAATGCTATTGCGACTGCTAACACTAATGCTTCCATACTGTTGCAGTAGCATAAGGCTATTGCTGCTGCTAACACTACTGCTGTGGTTAACACTGTTACTTTCTTTGACTGTTTTTGCTGCCATTACCTACTGTTGCTGCTGCCAATTATTATTGTTGCTAGTCACTTTTTGTCACCAGTGGCCTCTGCTACGCTACAAACCAACACCCATCTGGACAAGTAGCACATTCACAAGAAAGTCACACTGCAAAAAAAGTGTTTTGAGATGAGGTCTTCATTAAGACTCTATGAAACTGTCAAACTCCCGGACCAAGTATCTCAGGCATGTACAGTTCAAGCCTCAAAGGCCCAATCAAACAGGATGTTAGCTCGTCTCCAAAGACTGTGAGATTATCCTCCGGCCCTGGATCTTTTTAGAGACTCAGTTCATTTTGTTCCTGATGTTGGCTCGGACTCAGACAGGTCCTCAGAGAGCCTGATTTTCTCTGAGGTCTACTGTTTCATCTTCAGAGCACCTCCAGTCTGTGATCTATGGGCTTATGCCCCATCAAAGAGTTCTTTGATTGCTTTGCATGAGCCATTACGGTAAAGTCAACTGTATTTGCCATTGGAATTATTTCTACGGTATCATTTGATTTGCCACATTGAATATTTGAAAATGCAAACAATGTCAGGGAAAGGCAATGACATTCAGCAAAGGTTAGGAGCTGGATTTGAATCCTCAACCAAAACAAGGCACACACTAATTAAGTAAATGCGCTCACAGAAAAAACATGTTCCCATTGTTTGACCAAATGAGTGTATTCAGTGATGCTGAAATATTCTGTACAGCTGGTTCTCTTGAGCTTACCAGCCTTTCTTCTGGACTCACTGAAGCCAAAATGAGGCCTGCCTGCTCTGCGTTCAGGGGTTTGCATTCGTTTGAATGAGAGTTATCACCAATGCCAACATTTATCTGCTGGGAAAAAAAAGGCAAAAAATATTTGAAACGAATGCCTGCGGAGCTCTGGCTGCAGCGAGTGTAGGGTATTAGGGTGTTATCTGGGTTTAAAATACATCCAGGGGGCAACTGAGGGCAGCTCCAGCCGAGGGAGGGGGAGGAGGAAACTCTGGAAAGAGAAACTGTGGGGCAGATAAATGTTTAAAATGCTGACAGAATATCATTTGTTGACATTTACCCACAGAGGCGCCCAGATGTTTCAAGCATGATGGGGCAGCATTCACCATATTTCTGATGACTGCCAAGAAGAGGGGCGGGGGTGATTAAATACTGTCTGCAGCAAAAGGGCACAGGCCGATGTTCCTGAGACCTACTGCACATGAAACCCAATGCTGTCAACAGTGAGTCCCACAGGAAGCATATCAAATGAAAAGATTTCAGCCTTTACAGACTTTTTCTTGGTTCTGTGATGCCAACGTTTTGTCCCCATTCAGTCAAGTAAATTTTTATTTATATCGCACAAAATCAGATCCGATGTGATCTCAAGGCAGGTCTAGACTCTTTATTCTGCAGAGACCCATGAGCAAGAACCTGGAAAAGGTGGTGAGTAAAAACTGCCTTTTAACAGGCAGAACCTTGGAGCAGACCCGGGTTCTAGGCGTCCCGTCCCTCTGCCTTGACCTTCAAGTCGGCTTCGTTTTCACACTGAATAAAAATCCTGATTTTGAATCCTTTAAATCCGCTTAGAACAACCTCCACAGCGTCATCTCACCCACACCTGTCCCCCGTTTCATGGACATGTTGGGTGCATTGAGACGTTTTAGTAGAAATTGATTTGTGCATTCTGACTTGTTTGATGGACAGATAAAAAATAAAGACAGTGGAGGAGGAGAGAGAGAGGGTGGTACTAAAAATAAACTTGAAAAAAAGGTTCAGTTGAAACTGACGGGAGGGGTAAAGGGTCAGGAAGACTAGAAGAGACAGCAGGAGACTGATGGAAGGTAGAAAGAGCTCAAGTGACAGACAGAGAAAGCACAACAGAGATCCTACCCCTGCTGCAGGGGCTTCTGGGTAAAAAAAACATCAATAATCTCTTCTTTTCCCCTCCTTCTCTTTTTCCTTCTCTTCTCCATCCTTCATCATCGGGATGTTTTCCAAATGCAGAGCTCAGAATTTTATCATCCTTCTCCCCGAGGGACTTATTTCAGGTTAAAATCATTGATACCGATTACCTTGGGCCCTGTCATATTGATTTTTGAGATTTATCGTTGGCCGACTCCCTAGCAGAGGTCCCTGGCCCCTGCGTCCCTGAGCTGGCAGTCATTTGTTAAACACTCGCCCCTCCTGACAAAGGACACTCAAACTAAGAGCAAACACACACACAAACACAAACACACAGGTTTGTCCATAAAAAAGCTCCACATCTAAATCAAGAACTAACAGCTGATCTGTGCTGCCTGGACACTGAGCGGTTTGGTGGTACGCTGACCTACTTCATGTACTCGGATACTCAGTTGTTCTCATAAGGTTCATCTTTTTGATGTATTGACACAGAAACGTGGCTCAATATGATCAACAGATGTCTGATGGACTGTAGATGAATAATCAAGATGTTTGCATGTTTACCCAGGTTGTAATAAAAATAGAAGGTGGTTTGAAGACACTTTTTTAAATTACAACACAACGGCAGCCTTTAGAGAATTTAAATTTCACGCATCATACATAGCTTTTAGTGACTGATGAATGATTTCACCCATCAGTTGATTGGTTGGTTTCATTTTGAGCAGGATTATGCAAAAGCTGGAGGAGAGATTTCCATAAAACTTGGGCCATGAAAGAAGCCATTAAAATTATGTAGCATGTCCTGATAAAGGAGCTGATCCAGAAATGTTAGACACTTTCTTTCACATTGTGTGAATGAAAGTTTTTCTACATTTCTGATTTCAACAAAGGAAAGGACATGGGTCAGAGAAGCTCCACAACGTGTTCGGCCTTGGTGGAGGTATGCTCTCATTCCATTTGTTCTGAGCCATCTGCAAACTAATATGTCCAAATAAAGGTGTCTGAACATAATTATATCATCACCATTTTGCACGAGCTACTCTGAAGAATATAGGCAACCTTAAATGACAGGTTATGCTAGAAAACAGCAGCTTAGAGACAGTCTTGTAGATGTGGATCCAAACCTCAATGCTCCATCAGGGCTGCACCAACTCCTGAACTAATGTTGCGTTCAGGTGCGTTCATATTTTTTCATCAGACAGTTGGGTTCATTTTAACAGTTTTAAGAACAGACAGACTGTAGGGATTTGAAAGACTAATATATATTTGGAGAGACATACAATTAATAATAATTATTCACAAAAAGTACACTGCCTTGAGAATAATGAGAGCTATTGTTGATTTATAATTAATGTGAATTAACATTTAGCTGTTTTTTTGTTATTTTTGGTTTTGTTTCTGGATTAGAGATGAAAGAATAAAATGTAGAGGTAATTAAATGTTCAGCTTTCTTTTGGCAGGGTGTGTATTTGTATTTCTTTGAATTCGACAAATAACACCAGGCACACTGGACACATGCCTGCAGGCCTCCTGGAGCTCAAACACAGTCAGGAAAATCTTTGAGCTCATCGGTATCGACCACCTCCTGCTGCACCCTTTCATCTTCCTCGCAAACAATCTCCACACGTGGAAACAAACTCACTTTTTTACTCTCACTCCTGAATATGCACACACTCAGACCCAATTCATGGTCGTACAGTCGTTCTGGATACACCAGCAGTGGATCATTAGACACTAGCAGAAACAGGTTGTATCAGATGCAGCAGGTTGGTTCATGATGCTAATGTGGCTGTGAGGTCACCGGAGCACGATGGGACTCTCCAGGGAGCAACATGACCTGAACTGCCCTGAATGCACCACAACCTGCATGACTAATGAGGAACAGGGCTGCTCTGCCCCCAACATGAGTCTGCTGTGAGAGCTTACAGGTGGCAACGTAGCTCTCACAGCACAAACAGCATCAACGTGTTTGTGTTTTCAATCAGCAAAACATTTCAAACCCCATTTAACCCTCTGTGGTCTGAAGGTATTTTCATTTTTTTTACATATCCATAACCTTTTTTCAAAGGTGCTTAGTTACAACATAATACTTAAAAGACTCTCAGCTTTCTGGAAGATGTGGATCCCAGTTTTGTCCTAGAACAAGTTTAAAGAGACAAATTGAAACATTGAATTCCGACTTTTAAAATTCTTTGACTCTCCTGTGAAAACACATTTCAAACACACCTTTGTCAGGTGGACAACTTGTTTAGGTGCTTGAAGGTTGGCAGAAGCGGAGGAATATTTGACTATTGCTGAATCTGAAGTATTTAATTTAAACGCTCTGATTGTTCTTCACTCCATTCACCCAGGATACTAAATGAAGCTCCAGACACCAGAGGAGAGAATCATGTTCCATACTTCTGCTGGTTTCCTATGTGGGAGATGTGACCGAAGCTTTAAACATCTTGGAAAGTTGCAAACAAGCTGAGAGGACAAAAGCATAAATACATACATTCAGTATAACAAAGCTCTCTGTTATCATACTGTGACCCAACACATAATGACCTGCTCCAAATCTATAGATTTAAATCTCCCACATGCAGCTTACATTCTGGGTAGTTTTATATCGATTGGCTTATTATCATCTTTCATGAAAGTGGCCCTACTTTCCAGTGGTGAAGAAAGTGAAGAAGTGATGCAGAATCCGCATCCATGCCTGGATCCATGTCAGAATGTAATCAACTCCTCTTTGGCCTAAGATCAAACCCACACAAGACATTTAAACAGAATCCCTCTGCAACTGTTCAAGATATCTGGAGGACCAAAAGAAACAATGGTGATCACATAACTCCCTCCATCACTGGCAAAGATAATCCAGTAAGTTTAGCATATGGCCACATGTAAGCTACAGTAATTATGACATTCTGATCCTCTAATGTGAGGATTTGGTTATTCTTCCTAAAGAACAACTTCTGAACTTGTCAGCCATGTCAGTGGTCTCTGCCCTCTCACTGATTGATTGATTTATTCATTAATGACGGCTAACATTTACTCTGAATGTCTCTAATAAGAAGGTGTATCAGACTACATCAAGGTTAAGTTGTGAGCTGGGATCCAACAGGATATTTTATATTTGCAATGAGAGGCTAAAAGAGTAATATCTGTAAGATCTCTGATATAACTGTTCATTATTTTGTTCTGTTATATAAACTCTGATCAGGATGAGATATAAGACAGAATATCCTTCAGTCTGAGGAGTGAAATTCAAAAACTGAGATGGTGGAGAAAGAGACAATAGATTTTATATAGAATTACCTTCAGCTGAGTCTCATACATTATATCACATCTGGAGGAGAATTTAAAATGAGGTCCTGCAGGTTGAAGCGGTTCTCAGGATGCATTTATAATGACAGACCCTCGATGGCTCTGCAGGGTTGAAGAAGTTAATTATCCCCATTAACTGTGTCACATGGCAGCTCTAACGATGATTATGGCATATTATGCTCTGTCTCGTCGTTGTTTCTGACATTGACCTCTGAGGTCTGAGGGTATTTTCTCCATTGTTACATTTCTTCTTAAGTAGACCTTTTGAGGCAGTTACATATAACATAATACCCAAGTATTTAAACGAAGACAATATCAATTTTCTGTGAGATAGGCTCACATTTGTCCTGGAAAATGTATAAAGAGGTGATTTGACCCGAAACTTGAAAAGCTGAATTCTGATTTTTGAAATCTCTTTTGTAAAAAAAACACATGAAAATGCACCCAAATGTCCATGATGTGGTGTTTCATGATGAAACGGACTTTTTGTTTTCATGCTTTAAAATGACTCTTTATTTCATCTTTCACTTCATCATTCAAAAGAGAGAGAGAGAGAGAGAGAGCAGAGAGCAGAAGGGGGGGCATGACCTCTGACCTCATATCTGGTATTACTATATTACATGAATATATTGGAATGGGCTCACAACACTCTATTCAACACAAGTTCAAAAACGTTACTTGAGCCCTCAGAGATAATTCCATACTGAATGATTTCACTCTTCCATCATGTTTCTCTGTTGTAAACGTTCCGTGCAGGCAGAAGTGTGTCCTCCACAATATGCAGTGAGGCTTCCAGTAAAGGTTTGGAGGTCGGGGGGGTGATGGATGGGTGTGTAGTGACCCTACTTTCAAGCAGTACAACTGAGATTACATCCCATCACTGACTTTATTATTAACCACATTAATCACTAACAAAGTGCTTTGATTGCTAAACCTACGAGCTTCTCTCTAACCTTTAGCAGCCCGTTGTTACCATTTATTGTTGAAAGAGAGAATTTAAGGGAGATTTGACAGCATCTGTCAGAAACTCTGCTGCCAGACTTTTTATTTTATTTATTTATTTTTTTTACAGTGTATGCTGAACTAAATGGGGTTTATTGTTTTATCGTGGATTTGACTGGTACTGGAAAAGACTATTACATTTCAGGTTTTACTTGCTTCTCCTTCCCCTCGCATTGCTAAGCTATAAGTGTATTGCTTTGCTCACTCATTGGCTCACATAATGTGACATGAATTTCACGTCTTCTTCAGGGCGTCTTTGTTTGAAAGCGAATCTGAGCAGTTAAAATCCCTCATCGTCATGGTGGACCGTGTTCGGCTGACAGGCAGATTTGTCATCATGCAGTGTGGAATGCTCCGATGGATTGTGAACAATTCTGCATCACTCCTCTCGCTTCACCTGAGCTTTTTCTCCTGTTCCTGTTCATCCTGCAGCACATTTTCCTCCTCATCTTTTGAAACTCTATTTCTTTTATTGTCCCACCTCACATTTCTGTCCTCTTTGCCTCGTCCCTGCATCCTGAAAAGAATCTAACATCATTTGTCGTCCTCATCTCTTTTCTCTCCTCACCTTTTGATTCTTCTTCTCTTCAACCCTGAACTGAGCAGAAGGCAATCACAATCTTTTCTCTTTTCTGTCATCCTCTTCCTGCCTTCCTGTCATGAAGTAGATCCTGAAAAGCAGCCCGGATTCTCCTCTCTGCCCGGAACATTATAAACCAAACAGTTGTCTTCTCTTTTCTCACTCCTGTCCTTCATCTCATTATGTTATTTCCTTACTAACTTTTCTCTCATCTTGTCTTCCAGCAGTATAAGAAATTAATCAAAAGATGAATCAGATAGATTTTCTTTCTGAAAAGACTGAATGTATCAAGTACATTTCTAAAGAATAGGCACTTAAAAAATAACTGATTTTCAAGGGCTTTGTTTTTACCCAACGCCACCAGTATGGAGGCTCCACTGATGGGTTTACTACACTCTTAAAATATGATGATGTCACGATGGGGCCCCCGTGGAAAAACATGGAAATGATGAACTGACTCAGACTGAAGTCTGTCCTGACTGAAATGACTTGGAAAGCATTTGAACAGTTGATTGTTTATTAAATGTGAACATTTGGAGGTCCACCTCATCCACTTCTTACTAGTCCCAGATCTGAATGAGGACACGGTGTCAACCTCAATCAGTCCCCCTGCAGGAGAGATGAGGCTCACATCAACATGAATGTTACAGCTGGAGATACAGAGATGTTATAATGATGCTGCACTGAAGCCAGCTTGCTGAAAATCAGTGCATAAATTATGTGGATACCTGCTCAGTTTTGGATTTGATCAAATATCCCTGAGATGCTTACTCCGTTTCTAACCAGTATCTGTTTGGATAGGGGGGGCGGCCGGCACAGCCTGTAGACCTGGATAAGAGGGGCAGTGACCTGGCCACCGCTGCCGGCCTGCCAACCAGAGAGGCTTGAGGATAAAAGCCGAAACACTTGGTGAAGGTTGGGCATCGCCCTGATGACCTTGTCCCAGACCAACGCATTCAGAGGATGCAACCAGCTCCAACCAGGCCTCCATCCCCCCCACTGGCTCCACCGTCTCCCACCCACAAGCTCAGATGCCATTAGGATAGTGCAACTACCAAGGGATTGAAACACCTAGTCCTAGGAAAGGATGCACTGTGAAAGCAGCAAACAGGGTCACTTTAAGGGCTTCAAGGAAGCCCTTTTCCATGTTACAGGATGCTTCAGTGATTCCCATACTGATCAGCCTAATGCTCATGCAGACAGAACCATGTAGCTCCAGCACTGAGCAGCCAGACCTGAACCTGCTCAGATAAAGTGAACAAGTTCTTTCATCCATTTCAATGATGAGGGTCAGCTGGAAACGCCGGATAAATTGAGTGTAAGTGGGTTAAACTACTGCATGCACGAGTCCTCGCTCCCTCTCCATCATAATTTCTCAAAGCTGTCACAGCTTGACTGTCAATTCCGCTTTACTTTTATTTCCCGGTGACGGGAACAAAGAATCCCAGAATCCCCCTTTATTAAATCCCTGCATTTTTAACTAAATCCACCATTTATAGAGAGATTTTTCGTTTAACCTTTATACATCCAGCAGCAGTTGACTAATCATACCAGCTTTTATTTATTTTTTATTTTTTCCAGTTACACAGGGAGTTGATCCTTGTCATCTCCAATCTGTTGTCACACAGACTATAGCATTCTTTTTGCAAAATGACAGATGGTTCACTGTGAGCTATGAATATGCTGACATGAATATACAGGAGGAGAAGTCAACAAACAGAGAAAAACCTGCCCAGACAACCAAACATTTAACATCACATAGTAAAGAAGTTGTCATCCCTTCACGTGATACAGCTGTTACTGGCTGTGACAACAACAATGAACCAGGAAAATGGTGCAGAGACAATAACTTCAACATAGACAAAACTATAGAGATGACTATTGATTTTTAGCAGCCCGATTTAAACCAGCCCCCAGTAGCTGCTGCTGCTGCTGCTGCATACTGAACTCCAACTGTCTTGGTCTGAAAACTGATTACATACTTAGCAAAGGCTTCATTATAGCATGGTTCTGTGACTCTTCCCTAAAAAAGGCTGGAAGGAGGTTAGCATGCTAACAGGATAATAGGTAGGACGCCGCTACACCTGGAGGAGACACGAGACGCGCACACACACATGCACACACACGTCCACACGCGTGCACACACACACACGTGCACACGTGTGCACACACACACGTGCACGCGCACACACACACACACACACACACACACACACACACACACACGGCTGAACAAGACCTGAGCACTGAGGCAGGAAACACATGGACAGTCTTTGACCTGGTGAACTCAGCTCTGCACAAGTTCCCCACTACAAACCTGTTCATGTTCATAAAATCATAGTCTTTACAAAAGTGTCCATCAAGGGGAAAACAAGCCAAATTCTCCTGCTGCAAGCTGGGAAATATTCACTTATTGAGACAAGCTTTCAATCAGGGACCCAATACAAACATTAGCATGAAAATATTCATTAAACGGCACAAAGAAATAGATTCTCTTCTATTTTTATACTTCTGAGCTCCAGTACTTCTTTTTTACATACCATGCTATAGCTTGTCTTTAAAAAAAGGTGTTAATCAATCAGCTAAATACTTCTGAATAGAGCAGAGCAAACAATCAGATCTCCTACATGCAGAGACACAAGCACCTTACGCAGGATAATGGTAATTATGCTAAATAAATGTGCTAAATGCTACAAAGTTTTAAGCTAAGCACAACAACAACGTCAAGGCTGCTACTGAACAGTTTGTCAAACTATGGCTGCAGACCATTTAGAGTGTGATTAGTTCATTTAGGCTGCGGTGGTGCAGATCACAGGGTCGCAGCCAACCTGCGGTGAAAAGCTGAAACGGATTAAACTTTCAGAGAAACGCAGCCCACAGTCAAACTCATATAACTGTTATTTACAACTGGCTCCAAGTTTCTATTGTGTTGCTTGGTGCCTAAAACAACACTGTGCTACTGGGATGCTGACCCAGCAGAGGAGAAACAAACAGAGGAGGTGTTGCTCTCAAACCAGGAGTCACAGTCTGGGAGCCATTCAGACGGACTTTCCAGACCTAATGATGATTCTCTTTCAGCCTCACAACCCTGCATTATTGATTTATACTGAATGAGGCCTTAGGATGAAGGGTTGCTATAACCTCCATGGTCTCAATGAAAAGAATCTAAAGCATTGTTTGGCTAAACTTTTGGGGCAAAGAAAGAAAGAAAGAAAGCTTCAGATAATTGCATTGCTAACTTGTTTGGCTAACTTTGTGTGTTGTAATGCATTTGAGCTCCTGATCCCTCACTCCTCCCTGGCTGCGTCTTTGTCCCTTACAAATTCCCCATTATGGGACACATAATATGTAACACATCTAATGCACAGAAATGAAACGCTCTACAAATCGGCTTCACAAATCCCTTACTCGCCTTGATGGACAGCAACGTAACGATAGCGCCTGCCCTTAGCCTTAACATGTGTTGTCACTGTTGTGTAATCAAACCTCTATTAAACCATGTCAGTATAGCCAGGTAGCTTAAGTTGTACCGGCTCTACTCTGCTCGCCTTTTTTTTCTTTTCCATTAGGTATAAAATACCTGGCGTTACTTTTTTAGGACCTCCTCCATTGTGGTTCCAGGTGAGCCGAGCAGGTACTAAAAGGTCGCGTGAAAGATTACAGACCACTGATTGGTCAAAGAGAATCGTTTCTGTGTCATTGCGTCATCAATGCCCGGCACGCACATAATATCCTGCACCGCTCAAATCAATGGCCGCCATATTCAAACAGACAAGCTACTTTTAGCGGCCGTAACTTTTTTTTATGGCGATCAAAATGCTGAGGAGGTGCAGATGGTCCTGTCTTAAACAGCTGACGAGGATCGCAACAGGAGGACGAGAGGTGTGTGTCACTTTGTTTAACATGACAAAATGGAAGACCATTTAGTTTCTCTGAGTCAGCATCTAATCACTGGAGAAGATGTTTGTGGTCATTATCCGAAGGTTCAGGCTCGAGATTTATCTCCTGGGTCTCATTACGATTCCTCTGATTGGACTGGAAGGAGTTAAGCAGTAAAGCTGCTGTGATACTGCAGCGCTTCACTGTCAGATTGTTAAAGCCATTCCATGCGGACCATCCTTCTTTCATGGGACCCGGTCAGTGCTACAATGTGTAAAGCTGAGAGACCCTAAAATAAAGACCAGAGTCCTGAAAAGCTGCTAAGCTGCTAAGCTGCTAAGCTAATGGGTCGGAAAACAAATAATCAGCCATCAGTTGAGAAGGGGCGTAAAAATGAATGAATTCCTAGGAGGGCTCACTCTGTGTGTGTGTGTGTGTCTGTCTGTGTGTGTGTGTCTGTCTGTCTGTGTGTGTGTGTGTGTGTGTGTCTGTGTGTGTGTGAGAGAGTTAATGAACCCTATTGAGCTGAAGTGGGAGGCCCCCACCTCTCTTTTACACGATCCTTTTCCAGCCACAGTGAATCTCCAAGAAAGCCATCAGTGTGTGAAGGCATATGTGTGTTCCCATGAGGTTGTCTCCACTTGATTTATATCCCTGTGTGTGTGTGTGTGTGTGTGTGTGTGTGTGTGTGTGTGTGTGTGTGTGTGTGTGTGTGTGTGTGTGTGTGTGTGTGTGTGTGTGTGTGTGTGTGTGTGTGTGTGACCTGAGACAGTGCCCTCCCATTTTACTGTGTGCACTGGTGCTTTCAAACCAAAATAGAAAAGGACAAAATGAAGTACAACAACTCTAAAACAGGGCGGTAGTCAGTCAGACGGTGACAGGTGGCACTAAAACACCCCCACTGCTGTTCTCTGGAAACCTCCTACCTCCAGCGTTGGTGAATTATCTCAATCAATATGAAGCAGGTGGGGTTAATGCAGGTCCTTCAAACCAAAGTCAAACCGGACAATAAGATAATTAAGAAGGTTAAGAAAAGGTTCTCATGATGATTAATGTGTTCAGGGGTAATAAAGATAAAACATCCCACAACCAAGGCATATAAAGAGAGAATGTAAAAAACAAACAACGGTTAGTTGTGCAGACAGTGTTAGATGGCATCACATTCTACTCATATGTCATGTATTATTATGACAATGCAGAGGATGTAGAGCTGATGTTTGGGCTCTTGTGACATTTTCACTCCCTGCAAGCCGACACCAAGATCTGCACAGCAGAGAATGAGGAGTGACGAATTAAACTCTCAGCATCTACATAGCAGGAAATGTCTGTGTGATGTAAAATACATGATCTCCTCCTGCACAGATTCCTGTGTGGACAGACGACCCATGTACCAGGAGAGAGAGTTAAAAGAACAGATGACCCATGTAGCAGGAGAGAGAGTTAAAAGAACAGACGACCCATGTACCAGGAGAGAGAGTTAAAAGAACAGATGACCCATGTACCAGGAGAGAGTTAAAAGAACAGACGACCCATGTACCAGGAGAGAGTTAAAAGAACAGACGACCCATGTACCAGGAGAGAGAGTTAAAAGAACAGACGACCCATGTACCAGGAAAGAGTTAAAAGAACAGACGACCCATGTAGCAGGAGAGAGAGTTAAAAGAACAGACGACCCATGTACCAGGAGAGAGAGTTAAAAGAACAGATGACCCATGTACCAGGAGAGAGAGTTAAAAGAACAGACGACCCATGTACCAGGAGAGAGAGTTAAAAGAACAGATGACCCATGTACCAGGAGAGAGAGTTAAAAGAACAGATGACCCATGAACCAGGAGAGAGAGTTAAAAGAACAGATGACCCATGAACCAGGAAAGAGAGTTAAAAGAACAGACGACCCATGTACCAGGAGAGAGTTAAAAGAACAGATGACCCATGTACCAGGAGAGAGAGTTAAAAGAACAGATGACCCATGTACCAGGAGAGAGAGTTAAAAGAACAGACGACCCATGTACCAGGAGAGAGAGTTAAAAGAACAGATGACCCATGTACCAGGAGAGAGAGTTAAAAGAACAGATGACCCATGTACCAGGAGAGAGAGTTAAAAGAACAGATGACCCATGTACCAGGAGAGAGAGTTAAAAGAACAGACGACCCATGTACCAGGAGAGAGAGTTAAAAGAACAGATGACCCATGTACCAGGAGAGAGAATCTGCAGTTCTTGGGTTCGTGTGTGGACCAGGTCTACAGACGGCTGCCGGGGTGTGGCTCAAGGCTTTTCAACACATGGTGGTGTTTCAGTCGTGTGACTCACACAGCAGACTCTCCCATTCATTCATTCCTCTGTGGCAGTCCACCATAATAACAAACACTGCCCACCACATATTAATAATGCTCCCTTTCTGGAGCTGTGTGCCAGCCTCTTGCTCTCTCACAAACACATCATGGGTTCGCCACATATAGACTTTGCTTGGGCAGACCACCCAGATATATCGACGGCTGCCAAAGTAAATTCTGGCGACCCATTTTAGCAGTTTTTATCCGTCTGGGATTGCAATGATATCCGTGGTCAGTTAACTGGTGGGTAATATCCACTGGCTCTACATCTGACAATCACACCTGCTCTGCAGAGAACCAGAGAGAGATACAGGGAGAGAGACGGTAGCATTACATCGCTCCTGTGAATGCATCGATTGTGATGCAACCATAGGCCTAATTGTGCCGTTGTTTTATGCTTGTAACTGCATCTGGATTGGGTCATTTCTAGAGTTTTAAATGTTGTTCACCATTTTTCCCAGTTTGGGCTGTGGTTCATTTTATCTTTGGTCCCCGCAAAGTGTGACAAAATTAAGTGGTTGAAACTAATTTTACAACTGAAGGTTGAACAATCCTTTTTCACAGAAGATGCATAGTTGACTCAGACATATGTCACATCTTAACATCCAATTCAACCAGGACTTTAAATTGGAAACGGATTACACACAAGCCATGTCTATCTTTAGGCTTATTCTTACCAGACTCCCAAAACTGAAAGATGACATCACTTCTCTGTGCTCAGTTAATAAACCAAGATCTCAAAATTACATACGTTACTGAATGAGTTCTTTGGCAACTATTTAAATCATCTCAGCTGTTAATTCCGTGCTAGCTGTGGTCATTTTCTAAAAGGTGTCTAATGTGAGGTAATTCTTTGCAGCAGATGGGAAGGAGGAACAAAAAGATGCACAGAGCCATGGAGAAAAGCACCTGGAGTCGTTTGAAGATGAAAACCACTGATGCATATCCAGAGCATGGATATTATCCATCTGAGAAACACTTCTCACGTTTTTCTCCCCCTTCATTCATCCTGTGTTTGGGAATTCTATTTGAGAGCTTTTAGTTCTCTTTACATCCACACAGTCACATATCTGGGTTTGTCCACCGGCTACACTGCAGGGCTTCTGTAACTGTAGAGGAGAAAATGGCACTTGTTCCCTTTGCATGCTTGAATTTTTGATCTCTCATCCTGAAGAGACTCTTTTTTTAGTCTACCACTGTTATCAAAGTTGATAACATCAGTTCCAAAATAAAGTGGATGCTGCACCAACACCCACACTGGATATACAGGCTTTCATTCTGCTCAACTGAAGCACGTTGAATATGATAATGGTGCAAGAAAGCACTGAAATACAAAACCTGTGCATACACTAGAGTTTACACCAAGGCTCCAGTCTCTGGTGACGTGTGTGAAATGATCATTTAAGGATATTTTTTGTATTAAATTTGTACACAAACCATCTTATTTACGGATGCACAAACTCTAACGCTTGTAAGAGCTAAGAAAGGTGTAAATAACATCTTTTCAAATTAATTTGGGATCTCTGGGCTTCTGTTGGACTGGATTCATTTTGGGAAAACCCAACATTATTAGTGTCAACAGAGTGACTCATTAAAGAGATGGACTTTGTCGCGGCATCACAGGAAATCCAACACCTGGATTGTTGTTGAATGTCATCCTGTCTCTAATGTATCTCCTGACAATTTCTACTGATGAAACAGAAAAGGTCATTGAAGTAATGTAAAAAATGATGTGAGAAAACACAGCCTCTGTTCCTCAGCACCTCCCAGCATTACTTAGACAGTCTTTGATAAGAGTTGGCATAAAAGAAAAGAGACGAGGGAAAAAGAGAGAGACTTAGTCAACTGTTTGCTGAACACGGTGGTGCATAATGTGCCATGACGACGCTCACTTCCACTAACGAAGCAGGGTAGTCATCAATATTTCCTTTAGGCGGACTGGGACCAGCCTGCAGCTGCTGCTCTGTAGAGCTGCTGCCCATAATGAGAGGTTCCATGAGTGAGGAGGTTTCAATGAGGGTTTAATTGTCTTAAAATGTTCAGGAAGTTAAACACTAAGCTAGAAAACCTGTATTGATAGAGACAGGAAGCAGAAACATCAGTCCTCTAAGTTATTGTCAGTTTTTCCTGGTTTCATCTCTACATAGTTTGAACATGAAGATAATTTATCGCCTTGAATTTTTCATGTAAATTTGACTCCTGGATTGATTTTAGAGCCCATTGAACTCTTGAGCTCAATTTGTCATAAAATCAATATTTTAAAGCTTCAATTTATTTAAAAACCACAAACCTTTCCCCCAATCAGAGAAAACATGTTCTCATTTTTAAAACGGCTGTACATCTATATGAAGGGCAGGTTTTGTCACAATTCTCAACATACAAGTGCTGGTCATACGTGGCTGATTTTGTGAGTAGTTTTGAGTCTGACAACACACATCTTAAAGAAATAGCCACAAGGCTTCATCCAACTAATCCCAAATGACCACTGCCTTGGTAGACAAACCCACCCCTATAAAATGGCACAAACCTTGAGGGGAAAATGTCGTCTCCAAGAATGTCACAGCTTGGACAAAACAACTGGGATCATGCCATTAACATGCTGGAGGCGTTGTGGGATTCTGGACTGGCCAGCGATGATCCTTGACCTCAACCCCATTGAAGACTTGTGGGGTTGGTTGACTGAGCATCCCTGAAGCTCATGTGCAGCAGAGATTTCAGCTGGGTTCTAAGAACTTATAAGGAGCAGTAAGCCATAAACAGACACACTGTATATGTGTGGCTGACAGAGGAGCTTCCATATGACGGTGACATCACGCACCAATCCTCGGACTGATGCTTCCTTCTTGTTTTTAAACGTCTCTTTGTTGGGGAATACAGACACACCAACTTTAAGTTATCTGAGTCTTTATCAATTCTTAACAAATTGATCACTCAGATACAGCAGCACTGACTTGGAATGATGCTGATTCATTAAAAAGATTCCAGTGAACCACTTTCACCAGGTTATTCTAGTTTAGCTTGCTACATGTCTGCTTAAATGCTAAGCTATATTAAACGTAGGGTAACTGGTAGCTTGCAAAACTAAACATATGTTCCCGAGAAAGAAATAGGTGATGCAGGTTCCTCTCCCTCTGTGTAACATCTGCTTTGTTTTACCTTTGTTTTCAGCTCTCATTCCTCCTGGCTCTTCCTCAACATTTGAAAGCAGGAAGTGGAACCTTTTTTTAAGTGATGCAGCTCCATTTCTTTCCTGTGCATGTGTGTGTTTGAAGCTTGACTTCCTTGTTCTTTTACACTATGATCTTTACTTCAGGCGATGAGAAGCACATTCTACAAACCTTCAACAGTTAGAAAGAGGATACAGAACTTTTATCTTATGTGTTGCATCTAAGTGATTGTTTTTCCCCCCTCAGTCTTCTTGTCTTCTCTTGTTGATGTTTCTCAGTATGAGGTCACTCGTCTAGATCTCTTCACATAATTTGGAAGTATGATGTGCAACCTTCAGCTTTGTGTGGGATGCGGCTTGATTTCTAATTCGATTGTTTGCAGATTATAGGACAAAGGAGACCCTGAACTCTGGAGCAGCTGAAATCCTACATCAGACAAGAATGGAAAACATTCCACTTTAAAATGACATCAGCTGGTCTCCTCAGTTTAAAATGACATCAGCTGGTCTCCTCAGTTCAGACAGAGTGTTGTTAAAAGAAGAAGTGATGCAACACAGAGGTAAACATGACCCTGTCCAACTTTATGGAAAACGTGTTGCTGCCATCAAATTCTAAATGAGGATAGAATTTTCAAAAAATAATTAAATTTTTCTATTTCAACATTTGACATGTTGTCTTTGTGCTATTTTCAATTACATATGGGCTTTCAATGATTTGCAAATCAATGCATACTGTTTTTATTTACATTTTACACAGCGTCCCAACTGTTTTGGAAACGGGGTTTGTGCTACATATTTAAAGTGGATGCATGCTGACAGCCTACTGTCCTGAACATTTTGATGACACATAGGTCTTGTTGGAATGAGCTGAGGTTAATCAAATACTTAACTGGGTAAGCTGTTAGCTGTTAGCTATGAGCCACCGGCATGACGAAAGATGCATCAAATGAATGCTTTCCATGCATTTTGCGTGTTCACTGGTGGACTTATTAACTTGGTGCATTTGAGTCATTTCTACACTAATTTGATTCTGGTAGTTTTCTGCTGGTCTATATATCCCACAGAGGTGACGGGGATGGGATTCTCTGGGATTGAAGCCGTTAACTTGGATGAACGTCACATGGTGCTGCAGCTCCAGTCAAATTACCATTCAGATATAATGAGTTCAACCAGAATGTCTGCTCCATCTCTTCATATTCTGTGATTATACCCTCATGAATATTCATTTCCTAAGGGCACGCGAGCTGAATGAGGGACACCGGCTTCTCTTCTGCTTCTTGTTATTAAACTACACTAGTATCTGTTTCCTTTAACTATGAAACATTATCTTTACCGTCTCTTTAACTTCATCATCCTCCTGTCTTATTATTGTTTGGCTTCTATTCTCATTTTTTTCCCTGCGGTATCATCACGAATGAGAGCCGTCATTTTCTTTTCAGCAGTATTAAATCTATACAATGAGACGGTTAACAAGTATGACTGTCTAACTGGGGATGGAGGCCATTTTGTCTGCAGAAATCCAATGGTAATGCTTTATTAAAATTCTGTCGTGAGAATACATGAGGCAGTATTTTATTGTAATCACATTATAACCAGAAAAAAAAGGTGGCACAGCAGATTTTTAATTTACAGTCATGTGTTTCTGCTGGTGGATTGACAGTCTGACTGTACAGAAGCAGCCATCTTTACAAAGTGTAATGCAACAGTGGATTAAAGGGTGTTTAAAAGACATGTGTTGAAGACATGAGGTGAATGTTTGATATCATTTTGATATCATTCATTCAGACTTAGTTATGTGAGAAAGAAGACATTGAGAACAGTTTGTGTTTTGCTGTCCTATCAGTGACATGAAGCGATGCAGTTTTGGGGTTTTTGTCCTCCACTGATGAGGATTTCTGTTACTGGATGATTATGACAAACGTTAGCTGTGTTTTAGAAAGTTTCTGTTTCTAATGAAATGAAATGTGATGAAATATTCAACCACTGCAGTTGTACTTTAGGTGTCTTCTAAACCCATGACTGTTGGGCACAACAGGAAAAAAACAAAACGATCCTGTTCTGAAATGTCTTCAGCTTTAGTCATGATTGTGCACTTAGGACCTCATGTAGGCTTCATTGTGTTATCTTTATTCATGAGAATCCTATATAACTTACTGCATTGAACAAGACTAGCAACTGAGATGATAAACTGATTGGAAACAGTTTACTGAGGTGATGAATCAAGTGAGAAGTAGGTTCAATTACTCAGCTTACATACGATCACTTTAAAACTGGATTCCTCCCCTGGTGGTCATTACAAAGAGGTTTAAGGCTTTTCTGCATTGACCTCTCAGAAATGGAAACTCCTCCCATATTCCCCACAACTAATGGTCATTTTTTAAACAGTTCAGACAGAATAACATTTCAAAAGGAAATGTGATACCATAGACGTTTAAGAAATTAGTACAATATCTGGAAACACACACAGAAAATCAGCCCCACACCCACTGGATGCTAAAATACATGAAAAATACTGTATGCTGGCTTCCAGTCACTATAATCGAAACACTAATGCAGACTACAACAACCACACAAACTCAGCAGCCTCCCCTCTGGCTGGATTAGTGGCTGGCTTATAATGCAAGCTGCTGATTTATGGTGTAATCTAGTTCAGGGAGGGAGAGCTTCTCATACTAAGAGGCAGAAAGACCAGCGCTGACCTTTGGTGTCCTGCTCATCTTGTCAACACACCCAGCACTACCACAAGGAGGAGACCACTGAATGATAATGAGCCCAGCAGGTGAATAACCAAATGCGGACAGATTTAATTCTGTACTTGGTTAGAATGATGAAGGTGGTGTTGGTGCGTCTTTATCCAAAGAATCAGTCTGATTATACGGTTATCAACAGCAGACACTCAAGAGATGCATTTTATCCACTCAAAACGTTTCATGGCAATATGAATATACTTTCATGTCTAAAAGGTAAAAGTGTTTGAGGTTCTGAAGGACCTTCTTTAAGTCAGAAGGAAAGCCTGCCATCATGTAGGGATGACTGAAACGATTTGAAGCTTCTCCTCTGCTAACCAAGATCCAAATGAGTTTTTAAAAGGTACAACACAAGTACATGATAATCGTAAGGAAACTCCAAGGCGCTCTTTTTTACAACAAATTAAAGGCCTTTACTGTCATGGCATGGTCACGTTAGACCTTCACACGTTTTGGCACCAAGTCTTCATCAGGGAGTCAAACAGATCTCATGCAAACAAAATACCTTTTATAGTGATGATAACCTGCACATGGGCCGTGGCTAGAAGAGGGTGTAGACACTTAATAAACCTCCAGCAGGAGGCACTGTCCTGGCCAAAATAAAGAAAAATGATGGGGTAACAAAATGTTTAAGTGTTTAGTAGCCTGACATTTATGAATCAAAAAGGCTCCTCTTTGTAAATTGGGGTTCAGTATCTTTGCTCAAGGATACTTCGACTTGTAGACTTGCAGGGGCTGGGGTTCGAACCACTGAACTTTTGTTCTGTGAACGACTGCTCTACCTCTTGAGCCACAACCGCCCCAATAGAACGCTTCCAAGTGTATTCCTGCTCATTAGACCTCCATCTTTTACCCTGCCAGGTGGGCCTCAGTGTCTGCATTTGAGTCCTGATTACTGCTGCCAATAACCTTCATAAACTACAAGCAGTCCAAACTCCCAAATCCTGTTATCAGCGTCATACACCACCCTCATTAAGGCCAACCTGTCTGAGATGCTTTAAAAACAGTAACATAAGCGGAAAAAGATCTGACAGGATGAGTCTAGCTGTTCTTTTTTTTGCTCTTAATGTTTGATGCACTCCATGTCTTACACCAAAACTTCATCTCAGTAAACAGGGGGAATCTAAGGCTCCTTAAATGAGTGGAGATAAGATGTGATTGATATTCAGTTAGTGTCTCAGCCTACAGTTCTATGAGGCCTGTTTCTTTGAGCCTGTTGACTGATGAGTTCTTCCAGTGCTGGGTCTAATGACACCAACTGGAGCTGACACGTGTTTTCAGAGATTGTGGTAGATCTTCATCCCTGATGGTCCTTTAGTTAACTACAATTCTACATGTTAGACTAATGTGTTCATCAATATCGCCATGAAAGTCAGCTTTAATTCAGCTTAAGAAAATAGCATCTGTTTCATTAATCCAGTTTTTAGATCAAATATCTACGTATTTGCAAGTCCACCCATAGAGTCGAAAGGAAGAATCAGCGATAAGAGCTTTTCTTTTATGATAACATCAAGGTATTCTAAAGCATTTACATTTTGTTTTATTTTTTTACAATCAAACTTACAAATATTGCCCCTTTCAAACAAATGCAATTCAAAATGCCCAAACAAAAGAATAAAATCATTGCTAAAAAAATGCCTAATCCATTAAAGCGAATGCTTTAGTTAAAGCTGCAGCCATTGACGCTGATGAGCGATCACTTCATGCACATGTCGTTGACTTAAGAGAATGCTGCAATGCAAGAATTGGAATACGAGGTTTTAAGTGGAAGTTCATCCTGAAATTGATGCCAGCCTCCGTTGCTAACATGCAATAACGGATAGCTTATGATTGAAATCAAAGACATGTTTTGCTAAATGTAAATGCTAACGGTCAAAAGTAAACTCTTAATAAAACTAAGTAGAATATTGGTACATAATGACAATAAATAAATATCAATACTAAAGCCATGACATGAAGAAACACTGAATATTTAAAAATATTAATCTAAGACAGATTTCATGTTGCTCAGTCCGGAGCTCCCAGCTGTCCACACGCAGTGATTTATGATCCCTGACTCCCATCCTCATCCACTCATTGTACACATTCACTAGACACACTGCAGCCTGATGGATCGGCCTGCTTCAAACTGAGCAATGAAACAATTATTCCTGTGCTTCATCTCTGTCACGACTTCTTTCAAAGAGTTCACCGCTCAAAAAGAAAAGGGCCCATAACTCAAAGCAGTGGTCATCTAATAACAGTTCAAGATCTCTGAGGACAGGTTCAGCATCTACTGGCAGAAACACGATAGTCATAATTATGTTTTCTTTAGTGTAGAATCACAATCAATACAACAATAATCACGGAATGGCCCCACAACAAAACAACAAACCCTTCTCTACATCGCATTTGTTTATTTACACTGAACAAACCAACTGCAGCATTACAAGCATAACAGGAAAATTATCATCTTGCACCACTATGCTTCTATGGTGGCCCAGATGGGAGAGAGCCTTTTGCATTTTATGGTGAGACAAGTGTTCATTTAGTTACAATCTGTCTTTATTAATCTGTAACTTAATCCAACACACTGGACTTTAAGATTCACTTCTTCTGAAACTTTACAGACACGAATTTGCAGAATACTGCATGTTACCAAGTCCATTGTGGTTATTTGCTCTATTCTCTATTTTGTTTTGTGGAAATGATGACATTTTGAGTTGTCTGCCATATTGCATTTGGGTCATGGCCATGATGAGATAATATAAGATGAACTTTATTGTCCCCAAAGGAAAATTTGCCTTGGGCAGCGGTGCAGTCATAGAGCTCTGTGCAGTATCAGAAGAAAACTAATATAATATTACAAAAATATCAAAATAGAACAAAATATCAAAGGAAGACTAGGATCAAAAGAGCACCTGTGCTATGTACAAATAGTGCACACGTATGATAAAAAGAATACAACATTCATTCAAGCATACCAAACATTTGTGAAATATGTAAAAAATGTAGAATATTGCACCTGTGAGAATAGTATTGCACATTATGTCACCAGAATGATCAATAGTCTCTTTGAGTAGCAGAGACTAGAATATTTAACAGAGAAAAATGTTTTTTGTTTGGTTTTGTGTGTTTTATTGTTGTGTTTTTTAAATCCTAATGAATGCAATAATTTTGGTGAGAACTTCCTCTTTTTTCCAAAGTGTGGATGTAAAAAACAATGACAGAGCGTGAGTCTTACTCATGAGAATGAAAATAAAGACTATTATGTGGAGGTGATTATAAAAGCCTGCATGTAAAGGTTATCATCCCAAGGCATCTAGTACTGTCATTGTGGTACATCCCATCCTGACACACAAGGGTTCATCCAATGAAATCACATCTGTGTCAATATGAGAATCATAGTAACTGGACAAAATGACATAAATGCAGCTTTGTACACCAGCCACAGACACCTGGGGGCACCTTGGGTCTAGAACATGTTCCCTGCTCATGTGTTCCTGAACAATCAACATGAGCTCAGTCCTTCGGTGAGGCATAATTAACCTCATAGGCACTGATGTGAAGCCCACCAATGTGATAGCGCTCAAAATCTCTGCACTTACAGTTAAGTAATCACAGCAGTAAGCTATTGTTGTCTGTCAAGGCGAGGCACAAACCACACAAACAACAGGCTCCACCACACCAGGACACGTCTTCAGAGGGCCGTGTTTCTTCCTCTGATCGGCCCCCGTGGGTGCTCAGCCTTTTCGGTGAGTGCTTGAGCACCGCAACACCCACATGATCGGCACCTATGCCCTAAATAATACCACACAAATCCATTTTCATCAGCACAATATGCTCTGTTCCTCCTGCACTCAGGTCCAACACATTAAAGCAAGGTTAATATTTGCTGATTGTGTCATTTTAGCAAGTTCACAGTCCATAAATAAGTCCATTAATCAAAAATTCTCACCCTGAATCTGGATTGCATAGGATACAATTCATATTCTTTATTCCTCATAACAAAATGTATGCATGTGAAAGCACTCGAAAACTTTTAATTTGCATTGAAATGTATGTGAAATTCTTAAAACTGACAGCGGCAGAAGAAAAATGATGATGAAGAGGAGAGGAAGACTCTAGACTACACTTTACCAAACCTTACAGCTTGTGTGTTTTTTTGTTTTTTAAACTCAGAGCTGACTCCAGTAAAAAGTGACTTCTCTTAGTCAACTGTATTAAATATCTGCTGATTTCACCATCTATGCAGAAAGTGGGTTTGCTGCCTCTTCCTTTCATGGATGATTATTCCAAGAAGCAAAGAGCAGCATTTTATTCAGACAATGACTGGGAGCTCATGTAGGCTTCCACTGCGCTGCATAATAAACTCAGAGACTGTTGCTGTGAATAAATGTCAGGTATCGGTGGTCAACTCAACATCGTCACTGCAGAATGAATGCAGCTACTTAAACTAAAGGTGATAAAGAGAAATAGATGGAAGGACTCAGAAGAAGCGTGACCTTATTTCTTGGCTGTGTCTGAACTAGAAAGCACTCTGAACCATTTCTCCATCTTCACCTGAACAATCGGAAAATAGTTTCCAGGCTATGTCAAAACAAAATCTCTCACATTTTTTAATCAGGTGTATCGGTATTGACAAAGAAAACAAATGCATAATTCTTTCATACTGAGCCAAATGTTGATTAATACTATCTCACAATGTTGAACAAAGGGAAACGGTGATCCAGAATCTGCATCCATGCCCAGAGTGCCTCAAACTTTAACCTTAAATCAGCTCTTCCTTCACTCCCTGCACAAAATGTCATCAAAATGTGTTTACAGATTTGCAGTATCTTGCAAATAAATAAGGGGAAAAAAACAGGTGATCTGACTTCTGTCAATAGTTGTTTTTTAGTCCATAGTCTCATAAAACTCTGGCTGTTTTATAGAAAAGCATTTCGATGTACCTGATGCTAATTGGCTAGATGCTGTGCATTACTTTGCCTGAATTGGGCTGCGTTCACATCTCCAGCCTCATTGTTCGAGTCAGATTTTTTTGCTCAGATCAGGTCTGGTTGTGTTGACGGTCCATAATTCCAGAGAGCTGTCTCTATCTCTAATGTGAACACATCTGTCCTCTGAAACAGCAGACATGCTCACACTAACATGTTTCTGCACCAGTCATCTGATCACCAACAGCAAATAAAATCCTATTGATGAGACAACTCTTATTATTCATTAGTATTCAAACCAAACTGGACATGCTGATTGTGATGGTTTGCATGACATTTAGCTCTGGAGGATGACCAACACTTGGTCAGCTGATCAGGAGCAGATGGTGAACGCTTGAACGCTGCCGGTGCTGACTGATGATGACAGCGCTCACACATGAATTCTGATCTGACCGTTTTTATTGCATGACCACGACAGAGACCAGTATCCGATCCAGGACCACATATGAAAGAGACTCAAGTCTGATTTTTAAAGAGGGGATATTTGTGTTCCTACAGCCCTGAAAAAATAAGATTTGTGTGACATCAGCCTGGTGATATGAACATCTTACTGTTTGATTACACTTGGGAAATAATTACAAGGCTGCAGCTTCTTGTTCCTGCTGGAATAGTTGGACAGTTTGACCAACACAAAGCATAAGATGATCTTTTTAAGCATCACGTTATAAATACAATTGAGTGTTTGTTGTATCAGCACGATAATCAAATCCACCTTGAAGAGGACGATCCCTGATTTCCAATAGTCCACTCGAACCAGAATCTTTAAACATTTTCTTATAAATATATGAAAGAAGACTTTCTACAGTGGCTACGGCTGCTCTAAGGTAAAAGTAAGAGAGACAACGTGTTGAAAAGCGATGAGACAAAGACTTACTGTTAAAACGGAAACTCTTGGCACCTTGTAGGAAAATGCTGAACGCTCATTTCTCAGCTGTAATCCCGTTAGTGGCTGGAACCGACTTTTATTACGGGGACATTATCAGCCTCTCTACACGTATGCTAAAAAGAAACAGGATTTCTTTTCATCTGCCCACGAACGCTCACATCCACCCCCCTCCACAACAACCTGGTCACGTTTTACGGAGGCAAACTGTGAAAGTGAACTGAAAGAGCTCTTATTCTGATTTACAGCTGAGGGCGTTCAGAGAGACAAAGACAAAACTCTTCCTCCTTTTTCTCATCTCATTGTCATTCCCTTTTTGTTTTGGAGGCCGAGTAATAAAGATTTGTTTGAAATGTAGGACTTCCTCTTAGATCTAACATCCTCTGTACATCAGAAAGTAATAATACCTGGTAGGTGGTGCAGTCTATTCAGTCTAGTCACATTCATGTCTATTGTCTTATATGTTGGTGATTGAAATGAGACATGAAAAGATTTGAATTTTAAAGGTACAGATTTTTAAGTATTTTAAATCAACACACATTAAGCGTTTCAAATTAAAATGTCTCTATTTAGTCCAAAGGGAATATCTTTTGCCCTTGCCCTTGCCCTCTAAAAATAAGACAGCAGACATTCAGGCCGTCACCCTCATCTGGTGACGAGACAAATCATCAGAAGCACTCAACGAACAAAAGGTTTCTAAGAACACAAAACAAATTAAAGTTGCCGGCTCACTTTGAAGGGCGTCTGACACTCGTGCCAGAATTAAATTAAAGCATCAAGGTGCTACAAATGGATTGGGATGGAAAAACACACACGAACAGAAGACGGAGAAGACTTCAAGTCCTTGGAGTTACTTTAGTTCTTTTCACCATCACTCTTCATGTTTCCCCTTTAATGCATTGTGTTACACCATCTATTCATCGTTGTTGTGAAAACATTCCATTCATCCTCAGTGTATTAGGGTGAAGGATCTGACAGGATGGAAATACAAAACTGTTCTGATCTGACAACAATTTGATTTCTGATTTATTTTTGATTTGTAGGGAAAAGATCATGACTTAAGTTCAAATAAATACTTGGTGAAGGTGAGGGAAGCTTTGGGGATTGGGCCTTCAAATTACAACTAAATGGTAAATGGACTGTACTTATAGCTCCTTTCTAGTCTGACTGACCACTCAAAGCACTTTACAACACAAGCCAGCATTCACCCATTCACACACACAGAGGCCCTTTTTTTTTTCACCAAAAAACGTGAACCTTCTTTGGCCGTCTGTTTACACAAGAACGGCGTTTTCGGGGACTGAAACCATAAACTATTTGAACAAGAATGACTGCAGCAGGGAATAACAGCCACGTCTGGTCTAAAGACTTAAGGTATAATTCCATGTTGGCGTTTAATTGGATGAATGTGATCCAAAGGTATGAGACACTCACCAATAATATCACATTTTTTATGTAGTTCATTTGTATAGTATAATTTCAGTACATGAGTCACTTGAAAATACATATTATCGGATACTAACAAGGGTAAGCCTTTTTTATATTTAAACACCACATATAATTACGTTTAATACCATTACTTTACAGTATTAATAAATCAGAGTAGGATTACATTGTAAGGCAAGCAACAAGGGAGAAATAACTGGACTGACTTCATTAAATGATTTCCCTTCCCCGTCTGTTAAGTGTAATTTATTCTTGTAATTCATCACTGTTCTTGTTGGTGCTTCATTTTCCAATCTGCAGAAGAAAGAAACTATTTTTCTGTGCATGCCAGCTTTCCTTTGGATATTATGGATGAGCTTCATCCTCCACTTTGACTTGCAGTGGGCTAAAGCGTCCTTTAAAAAGCAAAGCGTCCTGACTGGTCAAGGAATTAATATGGCCGCAAATTCAGTTTAGAAATTCTTAAGCGCTCATAAATACAGAAATGTCCTTGTATGTACAGATGGAGGTGCTTTGAAGAAAAGCATTATGTAAAGCATATATTTGGACTGAACACATCATTCCTGAAAGGATTCTGCCTGAACAAACTCCTGAATGTCATTCAGAGTTGCCTCTAAAAGATATCTACTCGATTTCTACAAGTATTGTACAGACAGAATAAGACAGTGGAAATAACAGTAACTTTTCAAATGTTGAATGGAAGCTGCTCAAAGATTAACTTCAACTAATGAACCTCATTAATAATCTGAACACAAGGTCTCAGGTTGCTGTCAAAGTCAGTCTCAAGGTTACCTAAATGTTAAGCTATGGAAATGATATTAAGAGACAGGAACTTGGAACAAAAGCCTTGATTAATAATGTTTGCCTAAAATGCAAATGCCTTCCTTCTGGACAAAAGCCAAATGTTCTGCCTCGGCCACTCCTTCGTCAACTGCAAACATGCCAACGGCAGCAAAACAGACCTCAGGAATCTGCATCACTCATCCTTAAACATATGGTGTGAGCTGGTTGAGATTACATCCAGAATTAATCACAAGGCAGAAAACCAACCAATTTATTATGCTCAACTCACGGCTCGCTGTAAATGAGCAGCTTAAGCCCACCGGATTCTTCCAACTCGTGAAGTCATGTCCTCCCAAATCATGATGATAAAATTGCCATCCACTATATATTTAGCTATTGCTCACTATTAGGGGAGTTTTAGGGGACTCATCAGTTAAAAGGGAGTTGCAGATGAACAATCCACTGGCCCAGAGTATTTTATACTGGCTGAAGAGTATACTGAGTTTTACTTTCATATTTAATTACTAAAACTGCTGCAGGTACTTGGGGAAGTGTTGGTCAAGTGGGGATAAACAATTCTATTTCTTTAAAAACAGATTTTTTTTAAAACCTGCCTGTATGAATGAGATTGTTGTAAGTATACAAAATATATACAAATATTTACAAAATATTTTATAAAATTTGCAGTGAAAGAGCAAATAATTAAAGACGGAGGTAAGAATATGTATTTTTACAAAGGAAAAATTGGGATTGTGGGAAACATTTTCAAGCCACCAAAACAGTAAAGTGCTATTCCTGTATGGACAGATGGATGTGAGTCATATGATACCGGCTACTGGTGAGCAAAGGTGAGCCGCAGGGCTGGATTTTTAATAACCTGCATTTTAAATGGAGAGCTTTAACACAATTATTGAACATCAACATGCAGATGACATTACCTTGTATATAGATAATAATCCTTTGCTTCATGCTTCACTTATGAAATTGCATGTCAAAATGTGAGGCTAATGTTGAGGGAAAACATGTGGCTAGTTAAATTGTGCCATCAACTATTTAAATAAGAGATGCAGTATGAGTCCAACACAATCCATAGACAAATGTGTTGTTTTTTTTCTTTTCCAACACAAAGGTTTGCCACTTTCTTTATGAGAAGCATGAGATATTTTGTTTTGTTGTGTGACACACACCAAAGTATTGTCTGCAGTAAAGTAATTCTAAAAACAGCAGTGCATTTCCTGCTGTTCCTGAATGCTGTATCGGCTCAGTGGGGAGTTTTAAGCCTGTAATTAGGGAAGTATATTTGTTTGTGCATGTGTTAAGGATAGAAGAAAGTGGCCCAACACTGCAAGCAGCCCTCTGAACATCTGTCAAAGGATAAACCTCTGTCACTGCCTGCTGTGCAGTTAATATAAAGTCAAACTGTGACTAAATGAGACTTACCTTCCCTTTCTTTTCCTTCCAACTGTATTTTAGTGAGCTGACCGCAGATGAAAATGAGGATAATGTTTTATGCAAAAAGTAAGAATTGGAGAGGACTTCACAGAAAAACAGAAGAAAGTAAGTTATGAGGAAAATATGTTTCCAAAGAAATTTCATTTGACGCTGGTGGATGTGCAGCTTTAAAAATACAGCCACGTTTTTGTTTACCACTACATCACTGACGAAAAGAGACAAAAGGGGAAAAGAAACAAAAAAGAGATAGCGAGGAGTAAACACAAGAAAGAAAAATTAGGGGGAAGGAGAGTGAAAAGGGTAAGAGAGAGGACAGGGTTTACAAAAAAATAAGGACAGACGGAGTGAGACGTGGTGGAGCGAGGCAGCTCTTTCTTTACACTGTAGGATTTATGGCGTCCTGCGTATGCTGTGTGGCGTGGGAGCCATCGCCTCCTGGCCAGAGGAAGCAACATCATTTCAAGCTTGAGTGCCCGCTGCGCCGTCAAGTGTCCTGCCAAAAAGAGCACAGCAGCAGAATACCAACAAATCCACTGACCTTTTCCCCAACAACTGCTGTGTTCATCTAGTCACAGCACAGAAAGGCCTTTCTCTCTTTACACTGGAGCCTCTCTCTCCCCAGTGACTCCAAATGCTCACAAGCAGACATGACTTTCCCTTCACAGCATGCTACTGTCAAAAAGAGGTTTTTCCATGATAGGCCACAGATCTCTGAGGAAGAACTTCATGTTTTTTCAGAGAATTCACCCTGAAAGGAAACACAGAGCTCACTCATCTGCAGCACTCCCTCAGATGGGTTGTCTCTCCATTCCACTTTCCTCAGAGACGTCTACACATCTATGAGGGGAAGGTCCTCAAGGTCAACACAGTCCATGACGACTCTGGAGGGAACAGCACTTTAAGAAGCATTCCCCTATCTGGACAAGGTCAATGACAGACGGAACAGCACGGACCCTGATGTCAAAGCAAGGGCTTCGTTCATCAACTGAAGAACATTTGGAGCTCCAAAGAAATCAGGCAGCAGACAAAGCTTAGACTCTTCAGCTCCAACATCAATCCTGTATTCATTTTAGGATGAGAGACTGAGTACAAGCCCAAACATGATCAACAGCAGCCTGATGCGGCTTTTGACCGCTAACCCATCAGCGGCAATGATCTCAGGCAGAGAACGGGCCAGAAACCTGTGGAGGAGCAGATGGACTGGCCACAAAACACCATGCCAGCATCACCAGGCAAGAACACCGAGCAGAGACCTCAGACCAGGCTGACATGGTGGTGAAAACGCTCTGGAGAACTTTGGTCAGTGCTTTGTTCCTCCATTAAAAGGAGCCTAAGTAAGTATGCAACATATTCTAAAGTAATAATACGCATAATACATTTCAAAGTGGCTCTTATACCATGGTAATTCTCAACAGACGTTTTTAACTTGATGTGATACAAATCTGATTTTTTTTTCACGGCTATGTGAACACAAAAATCTGATCCTTAGAAATAACTCAGATCTGAATCACTTTCATTCGTGCTCCTCCATCAGATATCCGATTCACGGCTATGTGACACAAATGTCTGTCTGTCCTCCTTTTTCTTCTGGGGAGGAGTCAGAGGTGTGACTCCACCCTCCACTAGTGTTATCACCACATCCTTGTAGATCCACTCAGCTGATAAGCCCTTGAGCCGGAGGTAGAGGATGACACACACAGTGGTGATTTACAATTTTCAATTATCCAAAACAGAAATACCATTAAAATGATCTTTAATCTTTCTGCATAAACACTCAGAAAAGTTGGACTGCATGTGTATAGAACAAGGTGTATAACGCATCTCCTATCCTGGACTTAACCCCCCAATATAGACTTCTATAGATGGAAGTGGTTTAAATGTTTTTAGTCGATATAGGGAATTTCCGCTGGGATATGTTGGGTTGTTCTTTCATCCATACATGACAACATGGAAGTATATATAAAAATGGACTGCTTTTTCAGATTCTAATTATTTAGAAAAAAGGAAAACAGAAAAAGACAAAACATCCAAATACAGGCAGCTGCAAATAGAAATGTGCAGACAGGAAACGATCATCCTGAAGGACAGGTGGATGGACAGACAGTCCTGAAGATGCAGGAGAAGGCTACAGAATGACAGCCACCTGAGGCTTTAATATAATATCACCACCTGCCTGTCCTCAGTGTCTGCAGGCCTGATGTGACTGCAGCCTAATAAAACACAAGGCAACAGCTAGCGATTCTTGAGCATCCTCATTCTGCTCCAACAACATCCTCACTGCCGTCATCAAGGGCATCCATTACTGCCAAGCAGTTTGAAGTTGTGTGAAAGTCACACCCAGACAGAGCCAGTTTGGGACTAAGGGAGTAGAGGCTGTGATAACAGAAATAAATGCCTCACCACCACCACCTCCACCGACCGGCCTCATCCAGGCGTGCACAACACTGCAGCCGGGTGCAGAGAGGGTCTGGGCTGGAGAGGAAGGGCACACAACCCTTGGGAAGGCGGACTAGGAGAGGGTGATGATAACTGGCAGTGAACCAGAGGACTTGAGGTGCACTGGGAAGGTCTCTGTGCTTCAAGAAGTAACCAAGATTAATGTCAGCACCCTCGGGTGAGGGAGTCCTCAGTGGTGGATGCTCCTGCGGGGTTGCCAGGCCTGCTGTGGGGTTGCTAAAGACGCTCTGTTGTCCTTGAAACAAATGATTATTCAGCGGGTTTCTCCCCACTGATGAGAGAAAGAGACATATCCTCTAATAAAGACTAACAATCCTCGCTCACTCAATTTTAGGCCCATAATTCATGGGAACGCGCCTGGGGAACGTCCCTTTGTTGTATTCTTGCTCTTTGATCCGGCTTCTGCTGTCATAGCTTTTGCAGATTGACTTTGTGCTCGACTTTGCTTTTCCCCCTCAATCTTGATTGTGTTTTGATTAATTAAATGTTGTTATATAATTTTACATTTATTTGTCTGTTTGCTTGTTTGGTGGCTCGCTTGTTCCATTTGCACAGGGGGGGGGTAGGAAGGGGGGGGGGGGGGGGGGGACAAACTGAATTGATAAGCAGCTCTAAGTGGAATTCCTGGTAGAAATTAGCAAGGAGGACAGAGAGCTCTGCTGATGGAGAGAGAAGCAGATTAAGTGGTTGTGGGGAGAGAGAGGATGGTAAAGAGTCAGTTTGGGCAATTAGAGAGAGAATGAATGAGGTAAAGAGGAGGAGGGGGTGCAGTTCTACCTGCAAGTGACTGGATTCACTAAAAAATCCTTCTGCTCTTGCTCATTTTCTTGCTAAGTTCCTCTCGTCAAGCGCACTCTAAATCTTAAATAAAAAAATAAAAATACAATTCAGGGCCAGCTGTGTGACAAAATAGGGAGGGAATAATTCATATGCTAGTCTGCTCAGGGAAATTGAAAGTCTTGGAAAGTTTCTAAAATGAACACGGTGGTCCAGCTCACCGTGACGATACATCTCCAAGAGTCTGTTCACACAGAGAGAGACGATGGCCGAGAGGATGAGGTGCAAATGGAAGAAGATTAAGGAGAGTGAATAATAAAAAGAGAGCAGGGTGAGTGAGGAGGAGGAGGAGGAGAGAACGTGGATAAACAGATGGAGTATAAGCAGCATATGATTGAGTAGATGCAGGAGAGGGTGGTGAGTGGGAAAGGAAGACGAGGCGGTGAATAAAAAGAGATGAAGGAGAACAGAGAAGTAGTAGAGAAGGAGAAGAAATGAAGGAGAAAATGTAAGAGCAAGAAATCACACAGTCCAGACAGAAGTCACACTGTCATGTCAGTAAATGTCCAAAGTCAGATTATTATTTCTGCCCAATGCAGCAGAGGAAAAACTCACAAAGGCAGATCTGCTCAGTCCCGTTAATGGAGCCGATCTCACAACCTGCTCCTATTTTAAATGCATGGTACAAGTATTACAGCAGGTCAGTTACTACGAATTCTACTTCAAGCCTGAAGACAAATATGATGTTTGGCTGTCAGCTATCAACACTGAAATCAAGTGGAGACGGCCAATTCATTTGAAATCTGGAAAAGGTTCATCAGGGTTTTCGGCCAACTCCCTGCATACATGAACGGCTCAAAGCAAAAGTTTTATCAATGATAATTCATGTATCTGCAGATACAACATGACCTGGAATTCATTCTGTGTGTTTCTGGACTGGAGGAACCTTTAGTTGTAAGAACCCCCATTTATATTCTGTACTGTAAGAACGGTCATAGCTCTTAGAACATGAGGAACCCAGAATGACATAAACGTGTGTCGACTGGTTGAACACGAGTCAATGCAGCAGCTCAGCTTTACTCATATAACATCTTCCATACAAACATGCAGCTGAAGTGCTTCACAAAGCAAACTGTAATAAAGATTAAAACCTAAAACAAGCTGTATAACAGAGCTCCAAATTAAATCTTATCTTATTAAACAGATAGATCTTTAATATCCTTATAAAAACAGAGTTTGACATTTGAATATCCAGTATAGTGAGTTCTATACACACTTAAAAATAAGCTGAAGATGAACTTAGTGTTCTGACTGCTACATATAATAGAACAAAAATATTTACTGTAAGGAGAAACAAGGTTGTTTAAAGCATTATAAACAAGTAAAATAACATTAACATCAATTCTAAAAGACTACCTTTAATACCCTGGGTGGAACGTTAGGCTATAACAGTAGCCTTAAAAGAAACGTTAAGAGGGACATAAAAAACAGGCGTTCTTGGTATAACAAAGTTATTTATTCTGTTTGAGATTTGAAAAGGTTTCACAGATTTAGATTTAACACATATTTGCATCTGTTACATGGAACCAATCATGGCTGAGTATTAGTCAAAGTGATGCTGTAATGCCAACCACCCGTCACATTGCTGTTGCTGAAGGTGGTTCGAGAGCGGAAAGGAAAAAGGTCGCTGAAGGTATTCAGTTCTCAGGGAACCCGGGAGTGAAAGCAATACACCTCGGTAGAGACCTCTATCTCACCAAGGAAAATCTCTAAGTCCTCAGAGAAGTTCAAGTCCCTGTGAGGAATCACCCCTTTCTCCAGACGGATCTGGATCATATCATCTATCCTTTTAAAGAAGCCCACATTTTATGTATTATTTATCATTTTCATAGCCCCTTTTCTTGTGCCTATTGTTTTTATTCATTTGCACCTATTTTCACATCGTTTTTATCTTACATCTGTTTTTATTGACTGTTGTTTTATCTGTTGCAGTGTTGATGTGTCATTGTTAAATTTATTATTGGTGTCTGTTTTATGTTGTTTTATGTTCTGCTGGCTGGACAACAATTTGGCCCTCAGGGATGAGTAAAGTTATGATTGATCCAACATTACAGTATGAAAACGTGGAACTATTGTGTAACTTTCAAGAACAAAACTGATATGCAGCAGTGATCCAGGATGAATGCATTATCAAGGACCTTTACAGTGGCTGCCACTGCCTAACCTTGTTCCTGCAGTGATAGTGATTTCTATCCCTTCAAAGGCAGCAGTGTGTAAGCCTGCAGATTTGTCAGGATCCCAACTGGGTCTTAGCCGCTGGTCTTATAGGATTCCAGTGTACCAGTGGTCCTGCAGGACAACAGCCAGGTGCAATAATCCACTTTCAATGTGAGCCCATTGTGATAAAGCATTTAAAAGCCCCTTTTACAATGTGTCACCAAGGCAAAGCCTCTCTTGATTTCATTCGACAGAAAGCGACAGGCTCTCAGTGGATATCTGCAACATTACATGGGATCAGCACACGGCAACACTAAAACAGTCTCAGCTGGAACACGTTAAAGCTCATCAACCTGCTCTTGAGGTATGAATATCAAACCAGGCCAAAGCAGCATGAAGGGATTAAATCAGGATTAGAAGATTAGAATTATTTCAAATATCAATTTCACTCAAAAATAAAGTAAGAAAAGAGAAGGTAGGGAGAAGAGAAATCCTTTCTACTGTCACTGTAAAGATGCACTCCATTTCCTCATGATCAATGTAAGATGTTCAGAAAGCCTGTCAATAACACAGCTATTATTACAGTCTGATCAGCCCAGACTACCTTTAAGGAAGTCACTTGATTACATCTATATCCATCGATTCTCATTCGCCATGTTGGATGGTGATGTCTAGAGTCACGTGTCTGATTTGGACACTCCTATTGGCCCTAGTGGATGCCATCACAGCCAATCAGAGTGTCTGATTCAGAGGTTTGCTGTGGTTGCTTGGAATTAGAGAAATACAGAGGTCAAACAGAGAAGTGTCTGCTTCAAGACAGGCCAGATACTCATGTGATGATGATACTATAAAAATTCTAACTTTAAAAGGCAAAACACCAAGGTAGGCAAAAATGGAAAAGCCTTCCTGTGGGTCTCAAAGGGATAAATGATGACAATTGTTATGGAGATTATTTATGTAGTTCATTAATACAGCTTATATGTTTGTTTCAGTTTTATGTACACTGTATATGAACCATGGCCTGGATATAACTACTGTGCCCACTTTAATAAAACAACACAATAAAACAGACAGTGAAAAATATACACACCAAATCAATGAGAGATCACAATATCTGCACACCTCAATGCTCAGACAACAAAAGTGTAATGTTAGATCCAACAGAGGGAGTTGTTACTGCAACCTCAGCGAGTTCTCTGTGTGTGACACCAGCTCCATATGTCAGGTGAACACTGGGGTATGAAGATAATGGGACTTCTCTAGTGGTGCATGTACGTGTTTGAGCTTGTGAACCCACCTCAGACTGGGTGCACGCTAATGCTTTTAGCTTAGAGGCTACAGGGAAGATTTCATCCTACATATGGTGTAAATAACATCTTTTTCCCACCAGTTTAGGATCTGGAGACATGAAGCCAGACGAGCTGCATGGAGCCATCTAATGTTCTAATGTCACAATCTCCTTCAGCTGCTTGGGAGGATGCTACAGCGCCATTTCACTGTGCAGACCCAGAAATCACTCATTGGTGTTGGAACTACAACTTAAATAAAACCATAAGGATAACTATTACAATGTCCCTCCTAACATGGATCAAGATTAATGATGCAGTAATAAATGCTGCAGGCTGTATATAAATGCTTCTGTTTTGACCCCCAATGAGCCATTTGTCTCAGGCCGACAGGCTGCAGATTAGCCAATGAGCAACGCTGCAGATTTTAGGTGGAAAACAACATCAGCAGCACATATTTGTGTGGTGCATGTGTGTGTAATAAATTTGAGGGGGAATGCATTGTCACCATCTGTATTGGATTCAAATAAACTTAGCAGTATTAACATTAATATCAGTCAGCTACTAAATATATTCCTCTCCCCATGATATAGACCTGTGGGGATTCAATTATTAATTTGCCTATTTACAGCCCGGAGGAGAAATGCTTGGCTGTGGAGGGAAAATAAAGAACAGAAACCTAAAGTAGGGTGAAAAAGGAGGAAAAACATCTGCTTAGTCTGCTTATTTATTCCCCACATGACAAATCTACAGCTTAACAACCGCTATGTTAAGAGAATACTTGATGAAACCGAAAACAAACTATGTCATCTTGTTCCATTTCCCCCCATGTCTCCACCTACAGCAGTTTGTCAGCCAGCATAAGCACTAAATCTAATGATGTAAGGAGACACCTCAAAGTGTCGACTTCATGCCTGGTAGCTACAAAAAGTGAAGGAGCAAACTTTGACACAATCACACAAAAACGAGCCCGACGAGTTCAGGTAAAGCATATTTAAAGCCTATGTTGAGGTGAATTATTAGGAAAACATCTCCATAGGGTTTTAAGGAAACGACTGGATCTTCCCTGTTGGGCCAAGACATCAACTGCAAACCATCCAACATGCAACAAGCATTCAGCAGATGCTAATAAACCCACAATAAGTAGAGCAGGGGTGCACAAACATTGTTGGTCTGGTTCTCAAAGGAGCACCTGAGATGCAGCTCGGTGCTCACCTTTTACACTGCATGAAGCAGACATGTTTTAGGTCACTATCATCACTTGTAGCCACTTGAATCTGAATGACAGGTAACAGCCTCCATATTCTCCATACAGACCATCTAATAGAGTGAAACCTCCCTTGTTTAACAAAGACAACGCTGTTCTCACCACATATCTGTAAATAAAAGCTTAGTAACTTTACAATGGAGCCAGTGTGGGACCACGTGATCAGCTGACGGTAGTTGATGTCACCCGTTGTTGATGACTGCAGCTCCGTGTGCAGACCGAAACCGACTTCGTCTTCCACTCATCCCATAAACCATAAGCATGGAAGAGGTGCAGAAGCCCATTTGTGTGTCCATCTGTGCTGTATGATTCACACCATAATTAATCAATTCAACTCTGCGTTGTTAGACACAGACACAATGTACACAACGCTGGAACACAAAAGCCCTTCTTGTTCTAATACTGTGCATCGTTTATTTTGACCACTTCTGTACTTCCCTGTAGTAAACATCTTGCACATATCATTTCAACAAACAAACAGAACAATGCACATACCAGAAAGCCTATATGGATACAACACATTGCATTGCTTTGGCCAAAGCCCGCCTTCCTGAATCAATGCAGAAATGGACACGTATAAAACTAGAAAGGACAACACAAACCTCCACAAGACCCAACAATACACGTCTGTTTACCTCTCTTATGTTATACACAACATGTGGTTGATTTGCAGTCTAATAATACTGATAGACCTTTTAATCTTTTTAAGGTTTGTGTGACCCCCCCCGATCATAAATATACAAACCAGAAGAATCTAAGTGCTGCACAAACTTCTGTCAGTTGTCGGAGTTTGATTCCTCCATGTAGGTCCTGATGATGCTGGATGACATCACCAAAACTGTCCAATCCAGGGGTAAGCTGTCAGTCTGTACAAGGTAATGTTTGGTTGGTTTTTATAAAATCAGTCTAACAGAAGTGGGTCAGAACTGCAATGCAACAAGTTCATTATTGAGGATTTACCCTGATGACTGTAAAAGAGATGCTTCCTGGGTTAGGATATATTCTAAGTACATGAGAGAATGTATCTCTGGTGAGAGCAATCTCCTTTCAGGTGAATTTATTTCATACAACAGATTTACAGGCCAAAGTGCAGAAATTTTAAAAATAAAATAAAATAATACACATGGGCAGCAGGACCGTAGTAAGACTGAGTTTGTTTTGCCTCTTGAGCTGTGAGATATTTTAACTGGAGGGTTTAAGTTCACACGAGTGAACTTCATAAAGGAGTGATCTTCATTTAGCAGTTACAGAAAATGACATCACGAAATGATTTGTGCTTTTTGACAGACAACATATAAAGAAAAGGTTTGGGATCCTTTTCCTCTGACTCGTAACTTAATAAAATCTCAAGATTTCATGTTAAACTCGAGGTTTTTAACATTTTTAGATGACTGACTTATCTTCTGCAGAATGTGGCACAGAGAACAAGAGAGCAACATTACAGTAAAACATTTCTAATTTCTTTATGGTCTAGTTTCAAGAGAAACTAATGTTCTTGTTGCTGACCTGCTTCGAGAAACACCAGATCTGCTTAGATAAAGGTAATATCCATGAGCGTTAAGCTGATGCGAGAGTGCAATGTACCAACTGTTATCAGATTGTACGAATACGATAACGGCACAAGAACACGATTTTCATCCACTTTCCAATCCCCCAATCTGTTTGATAAAGAACAAACATGAGCAATGACGCAGCAAAAACCATTTAAAATCCATCTAAGGCTCACTTAACGGTTGGATGATTATGAAGCAGTTTTTTCTCTCTCAATGAATAACAATCACTTTAATTATCAAGAAAATATATAAGAACTTAACACATCTAAGGCTGTCTAATACAAATGATACATTGGATGTAGTCAACAATATTACTTTTTTGTACCTCATCATATTCATAAATGAAGCTTATAGGAAAAGTTCGGTCAGGAAGACTCTCTTTGTTCAAGCACAAGCAGTTTCAGGCTCTTTCCAAGCTCCATTTGCTCAATCTCCTCTTCATCCAATCACACCTTCCCCTTTAGCCAATCACTAATCTGTAAAAGTGTTTTATCTCTGCTGTCATTTCAGCACTGTGAACTCGTTCCAATCCGTCTCCAACGCGGACGCCAATCAAACCGTCCCATTTATTATGTCATCCCAACATCAAGCTCCATTTCTCATTACCAGCAGCCGTCTATGCTCCTTTCATTAGTCTCCACCGACTGACTATTATCACCAAGAGTTTCATAGTCTGAGATGTAAAAGAGGCTCTGCTTTAAAACCTGAATAAATGAGATCAGACAGGCTACGAGAAACTTCTGGGGAAGATAAATCTGCTGCCTCCTACAAGACGCTTCGTGAGAGACAATACCTTGAAATGCATGTCATTACAGGTCTTTGGGTTATGAGTGGACATCTACAGTAAGGAGTGCCAATAGCAATGTACCTCCATTGTAAACAGACAGTATCACAACCTTTTTCATAAGTCTAAATCCTTTACCAGTAATGGCAACTTTTCCTCCCCTGTCCTCTTTGGTTGTAGTGCAGTTGAATGATCTTCGTGTAGATTTTCACTGACACTGAAGTCCTTTGTCAGGATATTCAGACGTGTCCCAAAGCCACTTCAGTGTCCTTCCAACACTCAAATGTCAGTCATTTCATCACTCAGAATATCCCCAAGTCCTTCTCCAATTTTGATGATCCATTCAGTGTCTTGGCGTCGCGGCTGCCAAAGGCTTTCTTCACAGTATTAGCAGATCAACATTGGCGATTTTTCTCTTGGTCAAAAGTCTTCTTGTTTTCCATTAGATCGTAGAACCTCAACGTCTTTTCAGTGCAGTATACTGACAGAGTTCTGCAGAGATGTTGGTTTGGTGTTTTGAAAGCCTCTCCTTTCCGTGTGCCACAATGCCCTTCAGAGTTTGTTGGGTTCCACTGCTCATTTTTCTTCTCTAATTTAGTTTGATCACTGAGACTTGATGGAGACAGGTGGCTGCCTGTCTTAATCACACCTGATCACTTCTAATTGGTCCCAGGTGGAGTGAAATGAGGTTGTAGGGAAAAAAAACACATAGTAATGATCATTTCATCTATGCTCAATTCTAAGCATCGACTTCCACCTTGATTGAATACAATCCATGACTATCCATGTGTTGAGCTGTGTGCTAACAGTTTAAAGTCGATTCAAGGTAACAGTGTTTCATTTGGACTTCAGTTA
This sequence comes from Chaunax sp. Z400, assembly GCA_037577475.1. NCBI lineage: Eukaryota > Metazoa > Chordata > Actinopteri > Lophiiformes > Chaunacidae > Chaunax > Chaunax sp. Z400. The sequence continues at coordinate 25,080,417 of CM075201.1, forward strand.
TTCTAAATTCCTGGAGAAAGACAGAAAGTGAGGAAGACAGGAATGTATAAAACTTTAAAACATTAACGCGTCTGAACATTTGTCATGTCAGTGTTTGTTTAAACTCTCATGAAGCTACAAGATCAGCACGTCATCAAACTACTTCTTTTGGCTTCATTGTGGCAGAACTGATATACTGCTGCTTGCATAGATGTCAATCTACTAATCAATAAACTGACTAATCATCACAGTTCTAATGGGCCGCATGTGATTATTGTTGAAGAAAACTGCTAATTATATGAAGTTTGTGGTGAATAAAACAACAACTTCTAGTTTTCAGTTTTGAGATATTGAAGCAGAATCAGGCATATTGATGAACCATTTGACTACAAATTCACAAAATATCCAGAGTGCACTGCATACATTTTTAAATGTTACTACAAAAATAAAAAATAAAAATCTGGATTTTCTGACTCTCAAATTTCATATTACTGATAAAGTATTTACAATTTTAAACCACAAGAGGTTCCAAATAATAGATGGACTCGTTTATTTTGTGAAGTTTTTAGAAAAGGATAGTTAACTTACAGATAGAAATGTAACCTTTCTGCTTAGAAAAGTCGATTTTATTTGTTATATATTTTTAGGTGTTTACTTTCATTATCCCAAATGTTTCCTACAACGTTCAGACCCAGATAAATTTGTAATTTTTATTTAAGGTAATGGTGTTTTTCTTTCTGTCAAAGTCTATGTCTATACATGACTAAATATAAGAAGAATAAAACTTTAAATGTTAACATTCTGTGACCATTCATTCATCTGCAATCATGGTTGTTTTCATCAAACTACGCCTGCTGTTTTCATTGTTTTGATGGAGGTCCTGAGCAGCAGAAATGACTTTATTTAAATGCATTAACTATTCAAACTGATGACCTGTAGAGCAGATTATATAAAGAAGAGACAAAGGTCACATGACAACTGTCTGCATGCATGGCAGTTTAACAAATAAATAAAAACAATGTGTCAAAAAGTGAGGAGGCCTGCAGGAGGAAAGTTTCTCCTCACACAGACCATAAGTGTCAACTTCTAAACAACAGAAAAATAAAGTATAAACCCCTCCAGCTGCTGTTGGTTATTCCCAACCTTCCCCTCTCTCCCACTGTGAGTCATCTATGAGTCCTGCAGCTCCTTAGCAGAAGGAGCCAGCTCCATTTTCATGAGCATCAATCGTAATGTCCAGTATGGAAGCAGCTCCAAACATAACTGTGTGCATCCTAACAATGATGGCTGGATATCAGTGGGGAGAACATGTTGATCTGAATAAAGATGCTCAGGGTCAGGGCGCCGTCACTGCTGGGAAGGTCAATCACTTTATTCTACAGTAAAGATGCAGGTATTGACCACCAGAAACTGATTTAATTTAGGCATGTTAAAGCAAACCCAGAGGATACAACTGGGGTCTGATCTAGTGGTGATAAAAATCATTTTTTTGCTTTCAAACATTTCCATATTCATTTTCCAGGTGCGGTTTTCAGCCACATGAAAGGCTCAGGTGTGTGCTAATAATAGACCGAAATCCACGTCAAGCAAAACAATTCCATTTACTTCATTAAAATTAAATTTGACGGCTTCCTAATCAAAGCTTTCCCGATACGTTAATGTGATTTGAGCCAAGTCGAGCAGTTCATTGTGTTTTCAGAAAAGGCTTTGCATGACATTTTCCAATCATCAGGAAGCCTGAGGGTTTGATTCTTCTGCTGGAATGTGAACAGGTACCAATGGTGATGATTCATTTACATTATAATGCTGCAATTACATTATAATTTAATTTAAATTTAATGGAACAACATCAAACAGGTTTATTTAGGGAGGACTATTCCATTACTGAAAAACTAATTAAACATTTTGAGCAGTTACGTTTTTTGAATCTACAGTTTGTCACAACATGAGAGGACACTTTGGACCCAAATGCAGGTGACAGTAAGCAGAACTAAGATGCAGCTATGAGCAGAGAAGCTCAGGTGAGGTGATGAAATGGGAAGAAAGGAGCTGATTGGCTGGGGAGAACACTGGGAACAGCCTAGGGCAAATGAGGATGATGCAGGGCAGAAGGAGGAGGAACACGGGAGGGAAATAAAGTGCAGACAACAAAAAACAGAAAACACTCACAGAAAAACAGACGGAACTGTCTGGACCGTTTTTGACACTCAAACAGTTCTGGGACCCTCTGAGAGTAACTACCCACTGGGGAGTTCCCCTGAGAGCCACAAGGGCACTCAGTGGGGCGCATAGCTCCACCAAGGCCCAACAGTCACTTTTAATTACACTGAACCTTAATCCAAATCACACTTATCAAATTAATACAACAAATTTTATGAAAATCCATCAAGGTGATAAAAATGCTAGAAAAAAAGTGGGGGGGGGGAATCCAGATCCACTCCAAAACTTCTTATTTTCTTCCTTGCTACATGCTCGTCTACCAGGTTTAATCAAAATCAGTCAAATAGCTGGAAAATTTCCTGGATCCTTTATCAAGATCAACTTCAAAATGTAACAGGTTCTTTCCTGCCTCATGGCCAACCCATCCACCAAGTTTCATGAAAATCTGTCCGGTAGCTTTTGTGTGATGGTGCTGACAGAAACCAACAGACACTGAGAAAACAGAACCTCCACTAATAGGAACACTGAAGTGACCTCCTCTGTTGTGGTTCCAAGCGAGCCGAGCAGGTACTAAAAGGTCATGTGAAATGTTACAGACCACTTATCTTTACAAATCAAAATGTCAGTCATCAGTGCTGAAAAAAGTTTGAATTACAATTTAATTGGAATCACGACCCCTCCAACAGTAACTGGAACAAACTTCTGCAGTTTTTAGAGGCTGAAATGTAATACAGCAGATTTAATTGACAAACTGTAATGACTATCTGTAATCAGTCATATGTTTATTTGACCTTCATGAAGCCAGAAGAGAAAACAACGGAGTCAGAGTGTAGCTGAGGTTTGCAGACAAACGACCGTGGGGACATGAGGATCCACAGCGCTGCACAGATCTCTGTGTTACCAAATAAAACGTCCCCAGAGAAACCGCTCGCCACACAACACAGTCATTAATTCTACATCATGACCCGTCTGTTGGCTGGAAGCAGCCCAGCAACGCGTGTCCTGTGGCTTTATGATATTAGAAGTGGGATCAGAACAGCAACAAATAACAGGAGGGTGGTTCTGTGGGGAGAGATGTGATTCTGTGTTTGTGGTGTCTAGATTTATTCAGGAAAATAAAGACAAATAAAATCCAAAAATCTGTGAAGAGATGATCTAACAGGAGGATGCAGAGGAATGCACAGGAGCGTAATGTTATTTTTTAAATCCTTACAATTCCTGAGAGGTGATCCATCGTATTATTTCACACATTTCCAGAGTAGAGAACAGGAAAAAAAAGCTACAGCTTTTACCAGAGGAGCTTCGTTAGTTCAAAATATAAAAACCAGAAATACAAACCTGCCCTGAGGATTAAAGGAAACCACCGACAGCAGGGAGTCATGTGTCCGACCAACATCACGGATACTGAAGAAGAGCTGCAGCGTTGCAGGCAGATTGATGCAGAAACAACTGATTGTTCATCCCAATGTCTGTTTTAAATGTAAACTAGAATGGTACTCAGTAGAGCACATACCAAATTTAAATAAAAACTGAAAACCTGGGGAATAAACAAAGTTTCTGCCAATTTATTTGACAAAATGTCATAATTTTTGAGAAAGAAGAAACAATTTAATTTGCTTTTTGCTTCGTATTAAAATAAAAACTGGAAATTAACTATCAACTGGAAATTGATATTTTATGCAGCACCTTCTGGAAAAGAATCAAACTGTTATGATATGACATATGATATATGATGTGACTCACCATCTGGACTCGCATCAAATTACAACATAGGTTATTTTCCATTAGAGGTTCCTTAAGCATGATTTGGTTAATATAATTGGAATATTACTTTTCAAGATATGGACAAAGATGCTGAAAAATGTCTTCAATAAATCTCACAATAAAAGGAAACTGAAAAAAAGCACCTGGATCTGATCCTGATCAACACCAGATTCTAATGGATTCTTTTCCCTGGCCCCAAACCAAAGCTCCACAAAATTATGTGAAATGTGGTTCATAAGATTTCGAGTAATCCTGCTGAGAAACAAACAATCAACAAACAAAAGATGGGTGAAAACGTCCTTGGCAAAGATAATCATGGCCTGCCAAATAAAATTAAGTTATTTGTATGCAGGTGATGAAAGGTTCTGCAACATCTATGTACAGAATGTGTTCATGAGATTAAGATTCCATTTGTTAAATAAGCAGAAAATCACATGATCAGAAGAAAATATATGATTGTAAATGGTGCTGTAAAATAATGCATCATTTAGTTTTAAATCCATTAAATCTGGGTTTCATTAAACAGAATATGCATCAGTTTTAGTTTGCTTTTCAGTCACTTATATATAATTAGGTTCCAAGTCAGTGATAAAAGAGTCATTAAAGCAGGACAGCAACACTATTTGTGTTGGAAATTGGTCGTTACAGTAACTAGAAAATAAAGACATCAATTGGCTGATTTCAGCTCAGCCCAGAGGAGAAATTACTTTGCAAAACAATATTTTGTTCACATTTAAATCATTAGACGAAAAGAATTACTTTCAAATTATAAAGTTAAAAATATAATTTCATGAAAGACCATTATAACATAATGGGAAAATGAGATGATGTGTATGAAAGCAGTAAATATTACTTCCCTCCATAGTTAGTTATGGAGCTTATAAATAAAGCTATAAAGCTTTCTACATGCAAAGGTTTTGGGCTCAGAAGGTGGAAAAGAGCTGAACTGACTCTAGAAGCCAGACCTGAGTGATCTATAAGTGCAACAGAAGCTTTCAGGGTGAGAAACTCTGACCTTTGTTTTGCTGTCACTTTTCTCACAACAGCTTCTTTTCAGCGACAGAAGCAGACAAGACAATCTGTCTTCAACAGACTGGCATGAGAAACAAACAAACTATCGGTCTGTTAAATGGACAAAAAGAGTTTTCAAGTTTGTACACAGACAATGTGATGTCATCGGATGGCGCATCTCATTTAAAACTGACCACATTTGATGAATTTTGCAGCAAAGGAGCAAATCTGATGACTTTTGTCATGTGACCTTTATTCTCACAGTCATGTGACCTAAGGCTGCCGTTTGGTTTAAGCATTAAAACGACTTAGTTAGGATTAGGAATTGATAGTTTTGGTCAAAATAAGTTGAGAAATTTACATCCGTGACTTGAGCTCAGTTGTTCCTGGTGATACCTTCACACACTAACAGTTAGCAACAAATGTCTACTGATATTTGTGTTTATTGAGAAAAATGTTGCCTCAGCAAATTTATCTTCTAGGAAGCAACACACAATACACACAATACAAATGTGTAATGCTGCATTCACACCGAACATGACGCAAATTTCCGCTTTAATTTACTTGCTCTACTCATGAGTGTCAATGCAGGATGAAAGAAGAACTAATATATATATATATATATATATATATATATATATATATATATATATATATATATATATATATATATATATATATATATATATATATATATATATATATATATATATATATATATATATATATATATCATGTGAAGAACATGTACATTTCTGCACATTTCATTCCTTAGAATATCTGTGTTCTGTCTAGAAATATCTGTTCTGTGAGACGAACTAATGTGTGAATCACCTTTGAATGTCTGTAATATTTTTTAACCCAGAACCAGACACAGAATGGTTCTCATTGCTCTGTCTCCTGCTTGGATTGTATGTCCCATTAGCACAGCAGCAGCAGCCACTGAAACCTATTGCTTCTGCTTAAGCTGCAAAATATACCTCAGCCCACACAAAACTCAAGCCTTTCACACCACAGGTTGCCGGTTCATTGCCTCAGTGCCTTGCAGCATTTGAAAGAGCACAAAAAGATTTGATCAGCTCCTGGGAGTGGAGCAACAGAGCAGCAGCGGTGAAAATGTGAGCCTCTGTCCCAGCAGTAGGAGCTGGGTTACTTTAATAAGGTGTGTGTGAGCAGTGCTATCAGCTCATCAGGGTATAATACGGTCTTATCTTCAAAGTGGCACCTTAAACTGAGCTAATGGTGGATATGAAATGTGTGTGTGTTTTTTTAGCATGGAGTCACATTTTGTGTGGAGATTCCACTTTATTTGCAGGATCAGGCTTCCAGCAGCCATGTCTCTGACTCTGTGAAACAGTCATGAAGCTACATTTTCCTCCCTCCACTCCCTCTTTTTCTCACTCCAGCCTGAGGCCAAAGGAAACAAAACAGGCTTCTCACAGGAGCGCCGTGATTGAATATTTATGCAACGCAAATTAGGTCCTGATCTTGTTTGAGAATTCACTCAAGCGTGATGACATTTACATTTCAAATTCCAAAGTGTGTCTTTTTCCCGACATCAGCGGTTACACGAGAATCCCAGAGGTTAGAAGCTGATAGTGAACCTGTGGCTCTGCTTTATTTTAGCATATTGTGAGTAAAGGAGCATTCCACCCAATTTCCATAGAAAGGGTCAGGAGCTACAACACGGCCTGTAAAAACTGCTGCATAATGTTGTCCGTGGTTCTCAGCTTCAGCTTGGAGACTACAAATTAAGCAGCGGGCAGAGACAAGAAGCTTTGGTTAGGTTGGACAGTTTCCAGCAGCATTCACTCTACAGGAAGCCTCAGAAACTCTCACATCCTGCTGGATCTGAGTCTGATTTGTTCAAATGTTATCAGACCCATTTATCAGTTTGTATGGAGTCTTAGTGGTTTGAATTATGACCGGATTTGAGAATTTAGGATTGGTTTTATGGCAGCATACCTGTATTAGAATAAGAAATGTTATCATAAATAAATAATAAATAATAACATTTTGTTACACTATAACAGTGTTCATTGTTACATTCAAAGAAGTCACCGGGCTTCTGCTCAGGGGGAAGACAAAGTCTGCAGCCAATCACGATGACAGGACAACAGCAGGGTAAAAACAGGAAACAACAATAACAGAACAAAGACAGCGACTCTTTATTTATCCTCAGATGAGCTTTTTACAGGCTCCTCCCTCTGACTTTATAACGACTGAAGAGGGAAAAGGCAACATTAACAAAGACAGATCGTCTGCATAGCAACATCAGCACAAGTCATTTTTGAGAGAACTCTCGACAAAAAGTGGCTAAATGAAAAGTCCTGACTGTGATGAGAGAGGTTTTCATTCCCCACTGACAATAAAACACCATGATTGGGAACTTTGTAGAGAAATATACAGTAAATTGCTGTTATTCAAAGTGAAGAAAAGTCACTCAGTGCTCATCTGGTTTTAAAATTACAAACACAGTCAAATAATTGTTGGACCACAGCAGAGTGCAGAGTTGAGCCCCAGAGAAAAAACATGAAACTTCAGCAGAAGTTGGTTCTAATATAAAATAAACCCTGAGCTCGACTTCAGGAATGTTCAAACCCAGCCACCGTACAAATCCCAGATGTTACTGAATGCTTCTACCTACATCTGCACTTTTGCTCTGCTTAATGAGATTTAATGAGTTTATATATTATGCTTTGCTCAAGGAGGGATGGATGTAAAACAGCCGGTCTGGTCTTTGATCTGAAAGGCACCCAGTGGAGCGCAGACCTCCACCAAGGCAGAGTAATCCTAAACGTCTTACATAAACCACATCCGGGTCATCATCAGAAAGCAGAAGAGAAATCACAGTCATAAATATATATATATATATATATATATATATATATATATATATATATGTTAAACTAGGAAACACCCACATTGTCTCAGCTACCCCTTGGTGTATGTTGCATGTTTGTAGCCCTATTTATTACAGTACAGCAGCTAAATAAAGACAATCTACAAATACTTTGACCCAGTTTATTATCTGGATCTACACCAAATTTGAATGGGTTCTTTCCTGAGCCAGTTAATTAGTGATGAATAAATAAATTTTAAAAAAAGAGAGAAAATCATAACATTCTTGGTGGCGGTAAAAACCAGTTCCGTCATCACCTGTTCACACAGACTATAACACACTTGTATGTCTGGAATGGTGTGTTTTACGATAGAAAACATTGCAAATGATTTATTCTGCCTTTTTTCTGCCCTTTTGTCTTTTTAATACATGAATGGTGCAGAAAGCAATCCTGGAAAAAAAGATAAACTACAAATAGGAATGTCTAAATATAAGAAATAAATAGATGATTTAAGAAGATAAAGACCACAGTTTATTTATTTGCAGTGCAGCAGGATAATTGCATTTCTTGTAATAAGAAAAATGTTAGATAAGTGAGACATATCTAGAAAATAAGTGGCAAACCACTCCAATAACCTAATAAGGAAAACAGTCACAGGCTGTTTGTTTCTTTCTTAATTTGAGTGAAAAAATGTGAAAACCAGACTGAAAAAGATGATTCTTCTTAATTCAAACGTTATCATCATTAACTTTTCTGTCTTCAGATGATTAAAAGAAGCACACAATTACAACTAGACAGCATTTAGAGCGCTCAGAGGTTAGGTCTAAACGCAATAGTCTCATGATAGTTTGACCCTCATAATTACAAACATGTAATTATTGTCCAATCACTGTAGGCATTATCCATGATCCAGATGATGATCCGGATCACCACCAAAAACTAATAGATTGTTCCTTTGGCCATTCTCTATCTACCTCTCCAAAAAATGTATCAAAATCCATTGATAACATTTGGAAAACCTCCTTGACAGAGATAATTAACCCAGCTGACATTGGGTAAGAGGTAAGATACTCGCAGGGCAGGTTATGGTGCAAAATTCACACAGAGAGGACAGAGTCAGCAGGTGATTTTGAACCTAGAACCTTCTTACTGTGAGGCTACATTATTATTAACCACTGCCATCAACCTTAAATAAGACTATAATATACATATTTTAAGCAAAATATGCTATTTGGTACTAGCTATTATGCTTTGAATAAACAATCCTGACTATGATGAATCTACTTGTACTCCTAGTTCACTAGGGTTTAGGATTAGGTGTCAGGATGTGAAAGCATCATTACTCCAGGGTAGCCTAATTAAATTAAAGCTTATGCAGACATATAGCAGTTTCTGTTTTTAATGTATTATTAGAGAGATATGTAGCCATGGCGTTACACTGTATAGAAAATAATTATAAAGCGTCTAAGAAAGAATAAAAATGGCAGAAAGAATGTGCATATTTAAGGATGCACATTTGATATAAAGCTGACTTTTAATAGGTCGATTAAAATGTGAGCTAAGACTGGCTAACATGTCTTGATGACAACCTGCAACAAAAGCTCAATAATGAAAAATAAATTGCTGGTGTACTGTGACATGGGTGGAAATACATTTCACACACTTCACTTTACAAAAATGTCTTTAAAATATGGAAAATGGTTCATAATTTTTCACTTCAGGCAGATTAGAGCATGTTATAAATCAGAATGAGAAGACACTCAAGTCCTTATCACCTCTGTGTTTATGCTGGACTTCAAATAAGATAATTGACTCCACTAAAAAAATGACACTACTTAGCATTCAACAGGCCAGCACCGGCAGATAACTCATCCCTTATCACGACACTGGGATGTAACAGAGTTGAACTGTATTAAATCATTCATCCTTTTTTTTGCACTGAGAAAATATTAGCTAAATTACTGAAGCCCAGCTTTTATCTCCCTTTTTTAAATTATTTTCTTATTATTTAGCACGCTGCCTCTCAGTTTGGGGACAGAAATAAGCTCATATGATGGAGGCTGCTTTGTATTTCCTCCTGAGGGTTACATAAAGAGTTTATGACACGGGGCTTTCCTTCAGACGACCACCAGGCACCAAAGTCTTAGAGGTTTTCAATCAGAATTTACTGGCGTGTCCAGCTATACTTCATTGACGCATTAGCAAAAAGAAGAATGTGTTCATTCAAACAGAGTTGGGGCTTGTTGGAGTGACCCTGGCTGAATTTTAAGTTACAAAGCAGATGCTTGGACCAAAGAGGAGAACCTTTAATACTGACACTGATGCCAATGAGAGGCTTTTATCTCTTTGTATCCCCAAAAGCCAAGAAAACACCTTTCCATTACGTGTGACCAATGACTGAAACATGTCACAGGTCATGGTGTTCTGGCTATTTTAATGTTGTTGTTTTTTTTAAAAAGACATTCTTGAACATTAGTTCTATTACCTCAACTAGAGCTCTGTTGTTGGAGAATGACGGACGCTTTTAAAAGTCTCCAAAACGTCCTAATGACGGTGTGTAAGAGGGAGCCTCTGACACCCCGCCAAGTCAGTCGTCACCCCATCCAGCTGGACTTTCTGGTCTTACATGATCCCTGACGATTAGCTATAATTAAATATACCCAACATTCAGCTGCTGGTATCAAACAGGCCCCCAAAAATCACACAACACCATGAGCTTCTGCAGTAATGGCTTTGTAAACAGCCCGCTGTTCTGCTACGTAATGACCCATGAAGGAACCCTTCTGTGAGCCAGTAGCTATATCTAGCCGATGGCTTCTGGCCTGCTCGTGAAATGAGCTCTGACACTGACAGAGTGGGACAGGTGGCAGAGGCTGGAATGGATGCCAAGTCTGGTGGCGCTCGCTGCTGCTCCAGCTAGAGCTCTGTGACGGAGAGTCAGAGCTGCTGAGGGGTCGCCGGAGTTCTTCCAGATCCGTCCTGATGCTGCAGACAAACCGGAGCAACTGGGCCCAAACCTGGTCTTTTGGAAGTTAATTTGATTTCATTCGCCCTGCAGGGAGTTTTACATGTCAGACGTACCAAAAGCTGCATAATTGTAGAGTGACTACATATGTTCTTACAGGTCATGTTAGCCAGTCAGTCCATCAAGATAAGGCAACACACTAAACAGCCAGCTGACACACACACGCGCACACACACACACACACACACACACACACACACACACACACACACACACACACACACACACACACGCGCACACACGCACACACGCACACAGGCTGGACAGTGGTGACACAAATATGTTTTACTTCAACATGGAGGCTGCAAATACCACAGTAGAACAGCAGTACATTCAGTATATTCTATACTATACCAACAACTACAGTTAAGTCCTGTCTGGATGTAGATCCATGCCAATTAATGGAACTATGAGGGCAAAGCTCTTGATTTATTGATGCATGCTCCAACCCCTCAGCTCTCTGGGTGGTGACGGAAAGGATGAGATCACGAAGGAGGACAAAGTGAGCTTTCCCCAAAAGGAGGCTGGGCTCAGCCTTGGAGATGTGGTGAGGAGCCCGGAGCTCGGAGCAGAGCCGCTGATCCTTTGTGACAAAAAGAGCCATTATAGGTGGTTCAGGCATCTGGTTGGAATGCCTCCTGGACCCCTGCCTTTGGAGGTTTTCCAGGTATGTCCAACTCGGAGGAGGAGGAGGGAGGAGGGACAACAAAAACATCTAGCTTGGGAATAATCTTGGAAACCACAGGAGGAGCTGGAAAGTGCTGCTAAGAAGAGGGATTTCTAAAACACCCTGCTTAGCCTGCTGCCAACGTGAACCCTTGGGTTACGGGGGCCAAAACGGATGGATGAATGGATCCACTAAGTTCCCTTTTCTTGTTCCTGGTCTCTCCTTTTTTCAATTTAATTAAGGAGGTAAAAGTCTCTGAAATTCACATTTTTGTCCAAGAGAAAATTGTCGATGAGCCATTATTCTGTTGGTGCTACATTTTCTTGTACTGAATAAGAATAACCCTTCATTATCTTTGACAGGTGTGAAATTCATGCCACATACAGAAGCTTTTACTGCATGTATCAACTCAGGTTACTGTCACTCAACCTGGCTCTTCTACGTGTCTGTGTGTGAAGCATGGATAAGCCACGCCCTCGGTAGGAACACCAGACCAGAGCAGAGGAGAGTCGAGTCATTGATCAGGACAGTGACATACATTAAAGACACTCATGTTCTGCTGAAATTAAACTGTTGCACATATAAATTATGTAAATTCCATGAATAAAATATTTTGTGCCTCTCTTGGTGGGGGTGGTGGTGGGGGGGGGTGAATTGTAGGGTAAACACTGCTGCAAACAGAGAGCGGATTCCCTCAGAGGATGCAATTCATTACCAATGCAGAAGCCTTTAGCAGATGACTGGGTGCAGGAGATAGATGGTGGTGAAGCATGAGAGGAGCTGCCAAGCATTGTTTCTTCTCTTGAATTCAATCAAGAAAAACACGTCCACCCCCCTCATGTGAATCTGTGTCAGTCAGCGGATCACAGCTGCTCTGACAGAGACGTCCTGCTGCTGTGACATTTTTTATGACGTGTGTCTTGTTTCTCCTTCCTAAAAAAAAGATTCTGTTCAATTCTGTTACCATGATGGTTCTGTCCAACAGCACCTGCAGCTCAGATTTTTAATTAGCTCATGACTAACATGATAAACAATTTAAGACGTGTGACATTTTCATGTAAAATTGATAGCAGCCTTTCTCAAAGAGGCTAATGATAGCAGAGCTAATTAGCGTTTCAGCTTTAAGCAGCATGAGACCGTTGGAAAAGACATGAATACAATTTAAGTGCTGTGTGTGTTTTCATTACACTTCCAACATAATACTGTCCTTGCAGATAATAAAAAAATATTACAGTGAGAGATATTCCAACCAAAAAAGCAGCCGTCATAGATTTGCCTAACCATAATTGTGTCTTTAAGTTTTAATTAGCTTTTTGATTTTAGCTTCTCTAAAATATGCAGTCCAATCCCTTGCAAGCTAACTAAAGTGCAAATTGAACCTGACTCTGGAGCACAGCATACTATTATGTATTCAAACTACATCATTTAGTAAAACAAGCATATTTATCATTCCCAACTGCCGACAGCAAAATAAAGCTATTGGAAAACAACCCTCGCTTGAATGTTGGAGACTGAGACGGGTGCAGCTACGCTCTGCAGTCTTCAATCTGAAATTAATTTCCCTGTACATTTCTATGTTATTGTAACAATGAAAAAAAAAAACAGTACACAATCAAACCAGAAGCCAGCTACAGTGTGTGTTTGTTTGAAATGAAATGTTGCTTCATCTCCCAGCCGGCCACGCTGAAGATTACAAATCCAACATAATTAGTAAATCCAGAAATACGAACATATAGCAGCTCTGTTTACCAGACATCAAATAGCACCAAGGCTGTGGGCCTTTTAATTGCAGAGGATTATGGGGTTTGCTTCAAGTCAAAAGCACCAATAGAGCTGTTTGGAATGACAGCAGTCAAATAAATGACAAGTGTTCAGTCTCCTGAATAAGTTTATATCAGTCCTGACCTCTGACCTCTGACCAGGAGAGTGGTAAAACTTCAACGTTCATCCAAAAATAGCATTTCTTCTTCTGGTCTGTCCACCGATGGTCTGTCCTCTGACAGCTGGGATGTTTCTCATTTATTCACTTTTTATATTGTACATCAGAAGAAAAATACATAAGAGCACATGAAACCATAAAATGTGACAAAAATGCATAAAAATATCCTAAATAAGTTTTTGTTAATGCGGATGAGGATGTTGTAAATACGTAATATCAGAAAAAGTGGTGTGTCTACAAACGAGGAGGACAATTTTCCTTTTTATGATTACCTGGACAGAATTCTGGGTAATCAATCATCAAGTAAAGGGAGACGTAGCCCATGTAGATGATGGCAACAGGACAAAGGTGTGTCATGAAAAGTTCTTTAGTGAGTTTGGAAACTCCATCAAATGTATAGAATGTAGCAAAAACCAGAACTGCCCTTAGTCATCAGGAATGTCTGTTCCAAAATTTAAAGTTTAAGCTAACACTAGCCACCGTTAGATAGTGGTTATGCTGAAGGTCTGAATCTGAACTAAAACAGGGATGAATCAGAATCAGAATCATGTCACAGAGGCAGGCCACCTCATGGACCCAGCAGTATGCTGATCGTTTTATTGGTACATGTCAGCTTAACCACCATCCCCTGACCTGTGCTCTGTCAGCATCGCTCTCACACATCTGTCCTGCCGATATCTAATTAAGCACAACAACCTTGATGTAAAAGCGCTGCCGAATGGCCGGTTTGGAAGATGGACAGGCTGACAACACAGCTGAGCGTTCAAACGGAGCGATTTGTGTCACGGCGGAGGAGAGCCGGTCCTTCAGTCCATCAGGGAGGCTGGGAGTACATGTCAGCGCTAATGTTTGATAGCTTGTGGACTCTGCGGGGGCGGAGGGGCGCCTGCCAAGTGGAGGCTCGACCTCGTGTAGAGGGGATCTTGTAGGGTCATTAGCCGAAATAATTGATTATTTATAGTCAGATGCTAGATGGGCCTTGATAGCCGGCGCTGGGGTGGACGACTGCTCAGCTGGCCTGTGGCAGTGTATAAATCAAACTGTGTTTTCTTTATTTTCTTAATAAGGGAAGGAGTATCGAGCTGAATTGGGAAGTAGGAGGTGATGCTAATGATGCCAGCAGGTGTGGGTTAAGTGGGCAGGGTGGCAGATTTTACTGCCGCTCATTCCAAATACAAATTGGTCACAGATGAACAGACAAATCATTTAAGGAAATAAATCATTCAGTGATGGACTGCGCCTCCATTATTGACCGTAACCCTAACAACAGTGTTTAACATAAGGGACATTATTTGTCGCATTATCTCAGACATGTTTTAACTGGTTATGAAACTGGCTTAATTCAATAATGATGCCTCTAAATGAGTCACGAGATGATTTGCTGTTCCTCTGTAGTTTCTTATTGCCTGCAACCGATTGGATTAGAAAATGAAAGCTATTATTTATGATGGAGCGGTGAGGATGACTTCTGCTCTGTAGTCTGGTGGTACGACAGCAGGATCATGGCTTGTAACCTAACATTATATATTGCCCTTTTTACCAAGCTATATCTTACTGATGTCTTATTATAATGAAGACATATGATTTTTTTGCTCGTGCTGCCGGTGCTGGTTGATTACAACAGAGCTCAGCGTATGCAAAAAAGCTGCACAATTTCTGATGTGACTGTTCTCATTCACATTGCCTGGCTACAAATCGGATATTCATCTGACCTAGGACCGCATATGAAAGCGACTCAAATCTGAAATAAGATGTGATTGGTGCCACATTAAGGCAGGAAATTGGAATTGAGTCACCTCAGCCTGGTGATGGGAATGTAGCCTGTGTGTTTTCATCTCCCCTGCCTCTCCCGGTTCTGCCTCCCCTCCTCCTCCTCCTCCCCCTCCACCTATAGCGGAGAGCAACCTGCAGCTGAGGCCACTTTAATAAAGGCATGGAGCTTTAAAGGTCCTGACAGCTCCTGACAAGTGGTGTGCCAGGGAGCCAGACAGCAGCAATTGTGTCACATGTGTGTGGGCTACTTCAAGCTCTTGTTGTGCATTGAATAGGTTTGTATATGTTGTAAATAAACTCTTTATTTTGGTCGTACTGGAGGTTCCCTCTTTTTAAATCCTACTTGAAAAAAAGAAATGATACTCCCCTCATCCTCTGGTCTGTTTCAAGATGTAAGAGTCGATTTCTTACATCAAATCTTGTCAGAACCATCTTGTAGGGAAATGTTGAACTATAGGAGAACCAGGCCACCAACCAGACATGAGGAGGACAGGCATGGCTGCTCCAGCTAATATAATGTTCAGGATATTGAGATTTCTTTTTAAGGTTTTTAATAAAGCATGGGTTTGTGGCACAGATCAGATTTTCCTTTGTAGAACAGGAGATGAGTTGGCAGCATGTGTCTGGCCTCGTGGTTCCAGTCAGCTCATCAACATCTGACTGAAGAGCAGAGAAAACACCGGACGGAAGGCAGCACGCTATCTCAGGCCTCAGCGTGATTTTAAACGACACCATTAAACAAGGTCGTAATTCTCATTTTATCTTGGCCTGCGAGCGCTGAAATGATGACCTTCCTGAGCGCTCACAAGGCTGGGCTCTGCTAAAAGAGCCAGTGGGGGAGCTGGAGATTAATGCAGATAGCCAGAGGGCTGCGTAATTAGGGGGCAGAGATGTTCCAGCCTATTGTAGGTGAGGACAACAGCGGGATGTGGTTTATGCCAGGTCGGGCAAGATGAATAAAATATCACATTTTCCACCGTCGGGCCAAACTGGAGCTTTTCAGACCAGAATCAATGTCAAAAAAATATCAGTAAGACAGAAGCAACAGAGCTCAGTGATGAGCTAATCATGCTGACCATTCACCACTAATGTTATCCTGTATCTGTCAATGTTAATATCTGCACCTGCTACTGATGAGGCCATCATTTGATAAATTATTATTAAGATAAGATAAGATAAGATAAGATAAGATATCCCTTTATTAGTCCCACAGTGGGGAAATTTACATTATTGCAGCAGCACAGTGTACGGAAAACACAGCAGGAGGAGGGGAAATAATATTTAAAAAAGTACAATACAATAAAGGACGGGGGTAAAGTGTCTCAAGAATATTTCACAATAACAATACTATTGCAAAGTGTCTCAGTATTTCACACAAGTACTACAAATAGTTAGGTCTACTGGGAGCAGTGCTGATTGTACAGTCTAACAGCTGCAGGAAGGAAAGACTTGCGAAAGCGCTCCTTCACGCACTTTGGGTGAAGCAACCTGTCGCTGAAGGAGCTCTCCAGTGCTGTTACTTGGTCCCGCATCGGGTGGGAGTGATTGTCCATTATGGATGACAGCTTAGTTGTCATTATTGAGCAAAGGTTTCTGAAGACTATCTTTTCAAAATGCTTGTTTTCTCAGAAATTCTATTGACATCATACAAACAGAGGCAAGGAAACAACAGCACTTATCATTAACTCTAATTCCATCTGGAAGCTTTTAAAAGTGTAACGTCATCATACTGGAGGCCATGACCCGCCCTAGTCTGCTTCTGATTGGCTAGTACTTGTTGCCTTGATGGATTTGGGTTGGTTAGGTTTAGGGTTTAATGATGACAGCAATTTAGTTGTAACCCAACTACAGTCCATAGTGTAACATCATCTGAATGATGTTTGAGTTGTCGTTGCAGTCTCAAAGATAAAGCCTGTATACTGCTGTGATGTTACAACCATGATGGATATCCGGCTGCTGATTGTTGCTCGTACATCGTTCTGAATCCGAAGCTGGAGTTCTACTGTCTCTTACACTTAATGACACAAAACCTTCTTTTACCTTCATCTATTCTGGGATGTTTCATAGAAAGCCCAGTTCTCTTTAAGATGATCTGGACGAGATACTGCAGATAATTAAACTGTGACCTTTAACAGCAGACAGTCTGTTTGGCCTCACTCTCGCAAGGATGCCAGGTTCCCATACGCAACACACGTGCATACATTCACCTAGGGTTCTGCACCCACACACACACACACCCACCCACCCACCCACACACACACCCACCCACACACACACCCACACCCACACACTCCTGCAGCCCTCCTCAGCTATTGTGTCCTGACAGCATTTGTTCTTTTTTTTTCACCATTGTCTAACCTGTCAAACCCTGCCAAAACATGTTTCCTGTCTCCCTGTGGCTCTGTGCACACTGACACTACCTTCCAATTATCTGAAGAGAAGCAGACAGAAAACTGGGTTAGCAAATCTGAGGAGCTTTTTGACAGTGAACTGTTTCACAAGGTGATCCCTTTCTTCTTTTCCTCCTTTTCTTCCCTTTCTTCCCCATGTATCATCTTTCCTTACACCTCCCTGCTCTTCTCTCTCTCTGTGTCCCTGACAAAGAGGCACGTCGCTCTCGTGGCTACAGAAGGTGAGTCTGACAGTTGTAGAAACACGGCTGGGGTCAAATTACCAAGTTTGCTGCTGTTTGTGTGTTTGTTAGTGTGATTAAGTTTGGATGTGGGGAGTTTGATGGATGCGTGCTTAATGTGCATGTGTTCATTCACATAGGGATAGCCATCTGCCATTCCTCAGCACAGTGCAGAGGAACAATGCCCCGGTGAACTGAACATAGTCATTAAGATGGAGTCGTCAGTGATTATTTGAAAAGAAGATTACAGCAATAACAGGTAGAGTCGGTGTGTGTTTATGTTACTAGATGCTAAAAATGGTCATTTAAAATGTATATTTAGACAAATTTGAAATAAAAATACAAAATAATAAGTAAA
Source organism: Chaunax sp. Z400 (assembly GCA_037577475.1). Lineage (NCBI taxonomy): Eukaryota > Metazoa > Chordata > Actinopteri > Lophiiformes > Chaunacidae > Chaunax > Chaunax sp. Z400. The sequence goes on from CM075201.1 coordinate 25,098,568, forward strand.
TTATTTAAAGTTTATTTCAAACTTGAAAAAATAAACAAATAAACAAAGACAGATGGAGATGAAAATGTGCCCTTCTTGGTGGAGGTAAACATACGACTGAAGCGATCAAACATATGTCACTGTCAGTCATGACTTATTAAATTCCCACTATGGCAGCAACTCATTGGTGGTCGTTGCCAGTCTCTGGCCCCATTCAACATTCAATGGAAAAGAAAACTGCCCTATGAAAACATATTTAAATCGGACAGAGGCAGATCGGTTCCTATTATCAAGATTAATTATTCCCAGAGATACTGATAGAAATGTTAAAGAAAGCAGAACATAGAAATAATCCATCCATCATTTTGCATCATCCTGCTAACAAACAGACAGACAGGTGAAAACATGGGAGGTAGTCAAATAAAGCTCAATCATTCTTGCAGCTGATGTTTTAATGAAGATATACTGAGGTATTGCATATGTTTTTCATCAAAATGAACTTAAATCACACCATAAAAATATAGCCTGTGTGTTTACATAGCTGTGAAGGTATTCCACTGACTGTCCAGACTGCAGCTGTGCGGTGATTATTAATATTGATATGATGTGTTGTATAATCAGTAAAGATCATGTGTCTCATTAGAGGTCAAGCTAATAGTGGAGAGCATTTACAGGGTTTCAAATGACACCATGAGGACCATGCTATCGCTTTCTAACCAGTTGGGACAGGCGCCAAAGCACCGGTAGCGAAGGTGCACTTTTCTGGCTGGCTAATGACCATAAAGTGAATATACATCTCCTCACCGTTCCAACCACTAAATCTGCAGGAAAAAAAGGAAAGCTTCTTCCCCGGTGGTAACCCACGGCCCAGATGATATAATGTGATCGTAAAAATGTGCTCTGGAGAGAGGCAGAAACTCTCAGCTTTTTTCCATCAGCGATAATTTGTTTTCCCCAGGAGGTCCCACTGGCCCCGGTTTCTACCCGCCTCCTCGCCTGCCTGGCTCCCAGCATGCAGCGGGGTGCGATGACCGTGTCGCTGTGGTTCATATCTGTCATTGTAATGGTTTCTGTTCTCACTGGGAGGCCATTGATGAAAAGGAAAGGAGTCATTTTTTACATGGCTTCCATTATCATATATTCTTAGTTCAGTCTTGTCTACAGTGAATACTGATTTGTTTCACATCCTCCTGCCTATAGGCTTTCTTAACAGCTTTAAACTGCTTGTAATGACATATATATTTAGAGTGTGAACCATATTACACATTTTAGGTGCAGACCAACAACTGTAACAACACAAATGGAAACTTAAAGCACTCAGAGAGCTAACTCCGCCAACACCGCCGTGACTAAAACTTCTTGTCATTAGATAATACTTCAAGATGACCTCACCTCTCTTGGAATTTTTCTTTCGTCCGTGGTTTCATACTCAAAATGAAAATGTCTCATCTGTGTGACTCAGCTTGATGACGTTAGATGTGCAGACCAATGTTCTGATTGGTTTGTTCATTCCACAAACTGAGGAGAGAGACATTACTGCAGTGACACAACTTTCATTCTGGGTGTTGACTGAGAAGTCTGGACCCAGTCTGGAGCAAAACGGCATCATTCTAAAGATTGTGTTTATGCCTTTTTACTGAACACAGATGTAATAGGATTTGGGAGAAATGAGAAAAGTTGGGTCATCCAAACTTTTCAATGTCACATCGTTCTTAAACAACCTTTGCCAGTTTAGTGAGTTCAGCTCTGGGTGAGTCAAACAGTCCAGAATGAGTTCTGCAAATGGTTGAATAGATTTCTGAAGGTCATGGTAACTCTGTAAGGAGTGTGTAAACACATTTATGAGCAAGGTAACTGCCCCCACGCAGATCACACACAGATCAACCATCTTTATTCTTTATGTGATATAATAAATAACTCGGAGCTCAAAGGAGTTCATGAATGGTATTTTGTTTTCGAGGGATTCAAAGTGAGACGTGTTTAATTAACTTTTTCCTTCATTGCTTCGGCACATTTTTGAAGTTATTAAAGTTTAAAGATGGAATTCCCAAAACAGCTCATACCTGCAGAACCTGCAACAGTCTGGAACTACAAAACAAAACTTATTGTGTCCTAGTTTCCAAACATTAATGCCCTACATGTCTTCACTGACACTGAACCCAGCGCTATGGGTGGGCCCCACTCACTGTGGATATGCTGCATCTATTAAACCGGGATCACATAGACAACCAATAATTTGCACAATTTTGGAAATGGTAACAGAGAATGAGAAATGCTCCTGTTTTGACGTCTTTAGCCGAAGCAGGTGAGAAAAACGTGATGCAGTCATGTAGCTGTATACCAGCATTCTACTAATATAGCTGCTAATACAGAAGTAGATTAGTAGATTAGTAGATTAGTAGATTGGGCTTCAGGAGAGTTTTAGAGATGATCTGATTCTCATTTTTTTGGATATAAAAAAAAAAAATTAAAGTGAAGAAAAAAGAGAAGATCTCTGGACTAGAGTATAATTTTACACAAATATGCCTTGATCTGCCCCCCCCCCCCCCCCACACACACACACACACAGACAGACAGACACACAGAGACAGACAGACAGACACACAGAGACAGACACACAGACAGACAGACAGACACACAGACACAGACAGACAGACAGACACACAGAGACAGACACACAGACAGACAGACAGACACACAGACACAGACAGACAGACAGACACACAGAGACAGACAGACAGAAACACACACAGAGACAGACACACAGACAGACAGACAGACACACAGAGACAGACAGACAGACACACAGAGACAGACAGAAACACACACAGAGACAGACAGACAGACACACAGAGACAGACACACAGACAGACAGACACACAGACAGACAGACAGACACACAGAGACAGACACACAGACAGACAGACACACAGACACACAGACAGACAGACAGACAGACAGACAGACACACACACAGACAGACAGACAGACAGACAGACAGACAGACAGACAGACAGACACACACAGACAGGGTTTCCTTCACACTCTCCACTACATACTTGACTCCCACCATTTGAGCCACATCCAACTGCTTCTGCTTGCACACAACACGAATCACCAGGGCTACAGGCATCACACTGCACATGTTCTATATTTCACAGCAAGCAGCTCTGTGGCTGGGCTACACACTCTCCTCCATGACTCACAACTGTAGGCTAAGTGTGAACACATCTTCAGTCTGACCTGGGCCCCCATGACCAGACAGAAAATGAACAGCAGGAGAAAATATCCTGGTAGTTTTTTAACAGAATGGTCTCAGTCTCACTGTTTTTCATTTACATGTGTATTTTGTTGTGTTGTCATGTACCTTTTGTTGCATTCATGTACATATTTGTTTGGTCTAAGCAGCAATGGAGGACGAAACAATGTCAGTGCAATAAGTTTGATTTTAAAAAAGAAAATATTGCACTTGAAATGGTGTAAAGTGCATAAAGACGTCGCAACCAGTAGCTCATTTAAACATAGATGAAGTGAGGAGTCTGTTTACATCATTGATGCTCAAAGTTGATGGACAAAGTTTCCCAGATGTTGAACTGTTAATGTGAAGACGGCGACATTATCATCATCACTATGTTGGTGCTGCATCCAGACACAAATGAATAAAATGCACATCATTATTTCCTGAGTCTATTTGTGGAGCATTTATTATCCTTTATCCTATTTCTATAACAAATGTAATCACCTGTGTAAATGTCCTATCTGTGTTGCATGAAGGACAATATAAATTTCATTTTGTAACTAAGTGTTGCAAAAGGATAAATAAATTATTCCCCAAGTCTGGAACCAAAAAACATCAAACTCAAATTTCAGTGGACTGCTAATCATACCTGGATATATATTTTTAATTAAATGATGATTGAAGTAAGGAAACCCCCTTTAAAAAACAACGAAACAGTCCCAGAAGTACAGGATTGACTTTGGTGAGAGGTCAATTGTTAAGACAGGAAACAAGCTTGTTGTTTTAACTGGACTCACACCTCATCCATCAGGTATGGTCACTGATAGATTCATCTGTAAATCAGCTCTAGCTGGAGGACAAATGAAAGTCAGTCCTACAAGTTGATCTGTTATCGATGCTTTCTGTCTTTCTTCTATTACAGACTGTGTCTGAAGAAACAGAACCAACAGAACACAGCATCATGGAGACGGTCAGATGCTCTGTATCGCTATTCTACCGGTGAATCCCTTTTTATGGAGCAGCTGTTAGGAAGTGAGCTCTCTGATGCTGTTATCTACAGCAGCACGGCTGCATGCAGAAGGTACCAGTTGTTACGTAGGATTATAGCAACTGGAAGAGTGACTCTGAGTGCATGTGTGTTTGTTATAAGCAGTGTGTTCCACACATAAGGCAGAAACTGAGGATCTCTGCCCGCTGGTGTTTAACTTAGCTTAGTATTAAGTCTGAACACCATAGAGAGTTCACAGTCCTCAGCTACACAGGGTGTGTACAAACTCTTTATTGGACTATCAGCACACAAATGTTAAGGATTTATTACCTGTGAGATGATTTGCTGTTACATCAAACTGGTTGTTGTGTCAAATAGTCTGGTAACATAATAAACAGAGGTCTTTTGCTGCAGCTGCATTTTAAAAATGCACTGAAAATGTTCTAGAAATATTCCTTGAACCCAAACTTCTCATCTGGAATATTTGAAGACTGAAGAATTAAAATGTTGTTTTTCCTTCCTTACCACCTGCTTCCCTTTTTCTTCTATTGAATGTATGAACGTTCAATCGTATCGTACATGAAGTCATACATGAGAACACCGCTCCTAAAAAAAACCCTGGAGGAAGCTTTGGATGATGGTGACAGATAACACGGGGTAGATTTTATTCAATCTTGTGCTCACATTCTGCCAGTTTTCTACATACATATTCCACATTTAGAGAAGATCTGAAGGCAAACATGCTCACATCATTTCACCGGCTCGTTTTCATGGAGCACTGATGGCTTATATCAAATGGGAGCAGCTCAGAGTGGTGATGTCACCCATGTAAGAATCACTTGAACAAAATAATCGCTGTGCTCTTTGACTGCATTATTACCCAGTTTAGAGTGTATTTATTGCTGCAGAGCTGGTTTTATGATCCAAGACTCATTTTAAATCATTTATTTAAATCCCAGTCAGACCTTGACCTCGTCCAATAAAGGTTTAATAAATACAATCATAGACCAGTATAAATTCCTATACTGGACTGGGCCAAATCCACATTAACTCCCAAAGCATTAAACACATTGTGATTTCCAGTGAAGCAAATAAGGCAAGCAATTTAAAAGATTAAAATTTAAGACCAAAATCAGTTCATTTCAATGGAATCTCCTAAGTGGGCAGACCTGTTGTTTCTATGCTGCATAATCATGTTTGAAGAATTACTCACTTGTCATTTGGTTTATTGTTAACTGAGTTGAACAGTTATTAAATGGACAGGACTTCTAAAATTAAAACAAAACCTTCATCTGCTTGCAGGTTTAAAGGTTTCACAGCGGTTACAGAAATCCAGATATGACACAGACAGTGATAGAGCGGATGGATATCACACACACCGTTATTCAAAGTGTATTATTAGCCTTTATGAGATCTCCTGTGGTGGCCGACAGTCGTGACTCTCACTTTCATTGTGCTGTTAATGAATTCTTGCCAATCAATCTGACATGACTGGCGCATCTTTTACCATGTGCACTGTCCTCCAGATGGAGGATGTGGTGGCTGAGGGTGGGGGGGATCACCCAATGCCACGCTTGTTCAAAGCTTTTCTTTCCTATAATCATCTCTTCCTGGGAAAAACAAAAAACAAATCCTAAATTAGAATTCAAGACTGGATTTCCTTCAGTTGTTTAACTCCATGTCATAAAAATCAAAGAAAGAGCCTCAAGTCATTTTTGAGCACCTGTGCAGGTCAGAGAGTCGGATCTCAGGCGGTGGTGTTACAGCTTCAGGCGGGGAGGAAATGAGTGCAGGACAGTTTTAATAAGGTTGGAATGGATCAACATTTTTCCTGTCAATTCTGCTGCAGCTTCTGCTGTTTTGTTCTTTCACTATTTAGCCCTCCTAACACAGAGATCACACAATACTGCCACAATGCGTGGTAAAGAGGTGTGATGTAGAGCACAGCAGCTTCAGCATCTAGTGTGATGTTTGTGTGTGATGATACATCCCTCGGTCTGCACTTTGTAAACAAAATGGCAGAAAGAATCATTTACCATCCCTGATTTGAAGACATTTTCAGTTGATCCTCTTTTTCTTTGAGTTAGCTGCTAACTGCGACTAGCTGCTTTTTAGTCCTATGCTGTGTCCCAAATCGCATATTTCCACACCCAACCGGGTCAGTTTGGGTGTAGAAATGCGTTCACACTAATAGTATGCCAAAATACAGTCTACTATATGAGTACCCAGATGGCACACTCAAACCAGGCCAAAATTTGAGTGAAGAATGATGGACACGTCTCACCATCAATGGTCAGCAACAGCAACATATAAATAAAAGTATCAATGAAGTACAATCTCAGATGCAATGAAGTTGAAATTGAAAAAGCTGGCAGATATTTTTAAAAGTGGCCTGACATTCACCGTCTAATGTTGCTGCTTTCATTTCCGGTAAGCATACTGGGGCAGTATCCAATTTGACACAACACTACACACACACTACGCAAGTAAGTATGCTCACATGCAGTCTACTGCATTTGACTGCATACATATCAGTATGTGACTTGGGACACAGAACTAGTTTTGGGTTGCAAACATTAGAAATGATCAAAGCGTTGCCTTTGTCCTGCTGCCTTTCTGGCTGCTCACTACATACATACAGATGTTGGCTTATCAGTGTTATTGCCTCTGCTGGCGGCTCAGCGGTGGAACATCAACGACCCCATTAAGCCTCTGTAACATTTATACAGAATGGTGAGGTAGTACAGATATGAATGTGATCTATCTTCACACAACCTTTTATCTAACATTTGTGGAAACCTCATTGATCGTTTTGTAATCATGCTGTTCCATGTTCCTGTAAGGACAGCTATGATGCAGTTTTACACTCAATATCCCATGTGCACATCTGCTAGAACACACATCCACATGTATAAAAACATTTTCCACTGCACTCAAGTGTTTGGAAAAATCACACACACACACACAATGCAACCAATTTTGACAAGACATTACTCATATTCATCTTGTGTTTTGTGGGACGGCTGGTCTTCTAGGGATTTGTCTTATTTGAAAAAGAAAAAAACCTGGAGGAGGGAGAGGAAATCTGCTGCTGCTGCAGAGCTGAGAGGCTCACTGACTCCCAGACAAACCCTGATTGTTTCAGTCATGAGTACAAAGTAGGTGGGTCACCCACACCCCAAAGTGTCTAATGGCATGTGACAGGAAGCTGCCACACTACTGCAAATAGCAGTTCGTACTAGACCTCATTGGACAAGAGGCTGACATAATGTATCACCACTAACTGGGACGACAGTGCAGGAACAGTGACAGCAGCAGCTTCTTCACTGTATGAGTGGAAGTCAGTACTTTCACTTCCCTCCATTTATTCTCTGCAGCCGCTGGTTCACATCTGAGAATAAAACAGGTGTGAGATCAGGTACTTATTTTGTGAATCAATGACATGCAAATGCAAACTGTTTTCACCAAAAAATAAAAAAGAAGAAGATTTTCCTGAAAAGAAATGAGAAAGTAAGTCTGTAATTTAATGTGATGGCTTTTGGTCGTCAGACCATGATCTGGCTGCTAAAACTGTGTGTAAAATAGGCCGTCCTCCCCCCTGTGGACTGGTCTGTCTGTCGACAAATGTCAATAAAGATTTGTTTAAAAGTATGTTAGTGGAGGGTTCAAGCTGAAACATCTAGAAGAGACGCAGGCATATATGGACTCAACTGAAAACATGATCAGGAACAGATGATCAGGCTACGATCGCTTCTCAATGGTTCCTGACAAAGCTGAAATTCAGGCCGACTCTGAAACCAGCTGGGCTCAGTTCGTAGTGTAAACGCAGCTTTAGTGTTATTCTAGTTATAAAGTGGATGCCTGCTGAACTGACCATTACACTAAACGTATGTGGGAGTGACTTATATTGTTAGAGCCATTATTTTCGATGTCAGTAATTCCAGATAAGAAGAAATGCATTGTCCCCATAAAGACCCAACACTCACGCACACACACCTCCATCAATATAGATAGTGTGAAATCATCCAGTGGCACAGACTACTTGACCAAACCTATTGATATGTCGACCTCTGCTTGTAAACCACCTTACATACAAGAAATTATTATCATCACTATTCACCATTCACTATCACTATTATCACTATTATCCCCACTATAGAGATAATATCAGTATCAAATCAGTTAAGAGGGATCCATACATAAAACCCTCCTGTAGTGCCTGCAGTGTGTAAACAATGCTGGAACAGACGAACCAGCATTAGAGATGTTTGGTAGAGTCTGAGCACCATCTGTGATGAATACTTTAAAAGTATAAGATAACATGTGAGTACTATTGCTATTATTTATGTGTTCTTGCACCACAGCAGGGAATAAAAACCTGCTATTTACCATCCTGAGGTATTTCTGTGCCGCCTACTGTAGCAGTGAATGCTCAGACATTAGCATTTCTTAGACCATGGAGGTTTAAATTTCGTGTAAACCTTTCTGTTGGTCAAATATTTAACACATCCACACATATTTCTGATTTCATAAGTAAGAGATATAGAGGAAGAACAGACCAAGAGGAACAAGAGAGAGAAAAACAGATCAGAGAAAGAGGTGAAGGACGGTTTTGGGAAATGAACCAGAAAATCGGGGATCAGCGAGACTCATTAGACGAGACCAGCTGTGACCAGAAGACTGCTGACGCCAGTCATGTTGGACACAGGGAGAAGCAGGCTCCAACATTCTGCTGGGTTGGGTCAGAATACTTTCAAATGTAGTCAGTTACTGATAGTGAATTACATCAAACATTCTGTAATTAGCAAAATAAAAATGAAATCTTCTCTAAATACTTTTTGATTCCTTAAAAAATCAAACAGTGAAGATATTACTCATCATAATAAAGAATGGATGCAGCCACAATAATCTGTAATCAATCCATTCAGAGTAGTAGCACAAACAAACATTTGCTCACACGTGTGCTTGAAACAGAGAACATTATGAAGTGGATCATGTGTTGACACAGGAGACAGAGCTGGTGCAGTTCAGTCATTTTAATATGAACAATATTAAAGGAACAAAAGGTCCAAACACAGGCAAACAACATCCAGACGGAGCAGGTGAGAAAAGTCCCAAAAAAAAGGCAAGAGCGGAGACGTAAGGTAATAAATCCAAAACACAAGACAAGGCTCGGACGTTTGAAACAGGATACGGATATGAACTGGTTACTTAGGAGCAGGTTCGACTGTATGGGGTTATCACAAAGTCAGGAAAATGCAAAAACAGGACAGATGAAGTCAAATGTGACGCGTGTAAAAATGATACAGGAACTAGAACTAGAATGACACTGAGTAGAGCGCATACCTCTATACAAACCAAACAGTCCTACATATACCAGACATGAAATATAAACCATATAAATCATAAAATTAACAATACTCATATGGATATATTCATAAAACTGTTGGAAGCCACTCAGAATCCTGTTATCTAAGCTACACACTGGCAGCAGGTTCGTGTCTCTAGCCCTGTTTGTTAGCATACAGCAGCTAAATAAAGACGCCCTGGAAACACAGAAATTTTGTATTGAAAAATGTCCTAATTTGTAAAGCTAAGGAACGTTTTATTGGGATCTGCTTTCCTGTCCCATCCCCCATTAAGCTTTGTGGAAATCTGTCAGGCGTTTTTTGCTGAATCCTGCCAACAATCAAACCCAAGTGAAAATACGAGGTAAAAAGTTATGATTCATCTTCTTCCCAATGGTCCATTAGGACATTTTACCATCGCTCCACAACATCTATTCCATATGGAAGAGGGATCTGTATCCGGTTGCTCTTCCTGAGATTTTGTTATGGAGCACAGATAGTGGATAGTGGAGTAAAAGGTTAAACTGGACCATTTTATGCATAAGAAAATCTCTTTGCTCAGAAAAAAGCCAAAGTCTGCAGCCAGGTGAACATTTTCAACTCCTTATGGTGAGGTTAAACGTGGGGCAGGAGAAACTACAGATAGTAATACTTTTTGGCACAGGATTCCAGATTTTGTAAAGCTGCTTGAAGCCACTGTTAGCTACTGACTACATTTAAATTGAGGTTACACTTAATTCTGGTTGTATATTAAACAAATATAATCACCTAAAATGTAAATCAAAGCTCTCTGGATTCCGTTTTGCATTCATTCATGCATTATTTAGTTCAGCATTCTGGGAAATTATACTGTAAATATCATTTTCATCTTGGCACACAACACTAAGCCTTATTTGCTCTCTTGGGTAGTTTCCTAAGTGCCTGCAGCGCTAAAATAGAACATTAGCGAAACTCCTGAATATGATCAAATCTTTAACAATTCCCTCACACAGACTTTCTGAGCCTCGATCCATGGAAATCCTCCGTCACACAGTTTTCACTCATCCCATCAGATTGTTGGTGTTCAACTGAAGAGATTAATTAGATCTTTTCTTCAGCAGTATCTGTCTGCAGGCAAAACCAACACCAGACTATTTTTCTTCAACAGACGAGCCTCAATCTCAGGAACAGACATTCAAGCAACACCTCATTCATTTGTACAGACAGTAATGTGTTACTGATGACAGGAGATTTGTACTGTGAAATGGAGCGTGGAGAACAATACCAGAAAACACAACTATTTGCTTGAAAATAGTTGTGTACGCTTGAAAAATGCCCGTCAAGGATTTGTGAATGTTTGAAATAATTACCCATTTTTCATCTCTGCTCTCCTCCCCCCTCCGCCACAGTATATTTTAATCCACGCCAACCATCCTCGCAAGATCGGGAGTTAAGAAAATGAAAAATCAGGCAGTCATTAGTCAAAGCAGCCATCCATTCAACAGGTAAATATGAGCATCACTCATAGAGTCAATAGCAGCTCATACTGCTGGCCTCTGCAGAACAGATCCCTGCAGCTCATTCTGCCCTCCAGTAAACAATGAAGCACCAACAGACATGCAGGAACAAAGTGTGCATTTACACACACACGTGAATCAACATACACTCACATACAGACAGATTACCAGAAGCACCTTCATGCTCTGCTAGTGCTCCACTCAGTAAACGTGGCTTGTTGTATGGCTGTAATGCATAAGTTGGAAAAAACTAACATTATATTCAGCTTCTGACGGTCAGTGAAACCGATTCTGCCAGGAGCATCTGCATTAAATCATACGCTGGTGTTATTATGCACTTATAGCCATGAGCCAGAGGCTCTTGTGCTGAGCTGGTTATAGCAGGGATTCAGTGGCCGGCGTCAGGAGATGGAAATCAAATAATGAATACATTTTACATCCTGACGCATTTAATTTTCTCTGTGGCTCAGGGAGGATTCTGAAGCCAGCAGTGATTTCCTCTTTCAAACAAACGCTACAGAATGTGATAGTGTTGGAGTGCAAGACATGAGCAAATACACACTCACACAAGCTAATGCTGAGGCACATTCATATTCACACACAAATAACGGTCTGTAAAGAAGGTAATCTGCTCGCACAGCTGACTCTGATGAATCCGTCCTCTCAATATGTTAATAATTCAAGATTCAAGAGCAAACAAACAAACAGACGTGAAAATGTTCATAGAATTATACAACTGTGTTCAAACTATTTGAAATATGATAATAAATAAAGTAAAACAATGTTTGAAATGTACTTGAGAACACAAATTTAAGTTTATTCTGAGATTATAAAGATGTTAATACCGAACAACCATTGTGTGTGTTTCTCTATTCAACCTTAAAATGCTGAAAAAAGCCATATCTTATTAAATGAAGTGAGAGAAAAAATCATGGATCCGTCCCTTTTGCCGGATCCACAAACAGTCTTACATCATAAAACAAATTTAGCACCTAATGATCATGAACTCGGTGGCGTTGGGGTTATGGTTTGTGCTCCGCTGCAGGTGAGAGGGGGTGTAGCTGCGGCTCAGGTAAGCGGGGTAGTGAGATACTGATGTGATGATGACTGGCGTTTTGTAGCAAGCTGGACCTGAGAAAAAGGCTGTTGACGGGAGTCTGACACGTCTGTGTTAAAGCTGAAGAGCTTAAGTGTTACTTCTGTTAAAAGAAGCTGAAAACCTGGTGTATATTATTATTTGTGTTAAAAATAAAGACTGTTACAAACGCCATCCATCGTGTCTCACTGAGAGAACCCTCCGTGGTAACGAGGCAACTGGATAAAAAACTCCAAACATGGAGGCTAATGCTCCTCATCAATAGATTCAGGAACCAAACTAAGAGGAAGAAGTTGCTGAGTGCAGATGAGGTGACTCCAGAACATGAGCGACACATGATGAGACCATTAGGATTCTTGAGGACAAATATAATTGGATTCTCCCTCTTTCTTCACTTTTGCCATCAGTCTTCTTCATTATCCGTCTCTCATCCTTTCAACTTTCTCCATTTCATTCTGACACAGACACTTTCTGTAATCTTCTCGCTTTCCTTTCATTCTCTTGTCTCGTCCTCCTCTTTTATTTCCTCTCATTCTATAAATCTCTGATGCTCTGTTTCAAGTTCCTGTCTCTTTTGTTTTCTTTCTTTTGAACTCCCTCCCTCCCCTTTGTTCACTCTTTCTCTCTCTCTGAAACAATAACCATCCTTCACGAGCCGCTGGCGTTCGGACGGTCGTGGTAGGCCGATTACGTAATTCGCTCCTTTCCATCTGAAAACAAAGTCTGCTTCGCTGCAGCGGCGTAAATCCACCGGTGAAGTGAAACCATTCGGGAAAATGAATAAAGAAAACTTTCAGACTCTTTTGTTAGTGTTCAGCAATTGTGTTCCCCGTGAGCGTGTCAATAAAAGCCTCGTGTGAATGATGAGCTTTAACAGCCAGTCAGCAAAGTGGTCATTTTTCACCGCCTTGTTTCAGGGTTCAATAATCATATATACATCATACAATCCAGGAGCACAGCCCTCTGCTGCCCTCAATCAAGGTGACTTATGTGTTGATTTACAGCGATCAATACCTTATCAGAATTATTCACCCCTTTGACAAACAAATCAATGCATGTGCTTTAGCCACACGCTAACATTTGAGCTCCGTGTACAAGCTCGCTGTAACTCAATGCCAGAATGGGGAACGTGCTACATGGACTCACATTTAGTGCATTGTTTTATGTGTGGGTTGTTTTTGCAGCAGTTTGTGTCCATTTTCAATAAACCCTCTGCAACACCAGCTCACAAAAATACTTCTATCTTTCCTTCTTTCTGTATGATTTTGTGTTTGTTGTTTTGAGGGTTAATCTTCAAATATTATATGGGAATATTATTATTTTGTGGACAATGTGCTTGTGCTCATGATAAACACAATCCACTGGGCCACAGAACCAGGGACATGGGTGACAAACATCACCACCTTGGCTGAGGCAAACATGCAACTTAAAAATAGGATTTTCATCATAACCACTGCTAGAGGTTTGCGTACGACCACTATGGGGGGGAAATACTGTTTAAAACAGTATACAGTAAATGTTCATCTCTTAATAGTCAGAGGAGGACTTGAAATGAAAAACTGACTCTTTCATTCATGCCTACATTTCCTATTTTCCAGTGTTTTCTTTCTACTTATTCATGAATTATTGCAGGGAGACATTCAGCGCCGACACACTCAACACTTTTTACCCACACACACACTCCCAGTCAGTCAAACATGCAAATGTGTCTGCTGGAAGCCAGTTTGTCAACCAGCCACAGCATAGATAATACATGAGATATTTGAAATAGAAACTAGTGATGGCATGTGTAGCATCTAATCACTGTGACCGCTTGGCCAATTCTCATCGTGAAAAGAAAAAGAATAGTGTCAAAGGTGACGACCTTTAAACAATGACATCTTACTGTAGGTGGCTGTGGACTGACTGATTGGATTGACTGAATAAACATGACATCATTCTGGTTCAGAGCATCAGTCAAATAATATCATGGTCAATAATACCATGGTGTCACTCAAAGAAATGTGTCAGAGCTGCACAAGTTGAAAGTGACTGCAGCTGACAGCTGGGACACAGTGACAACATTTTCTTTTTTTAATGACATCATCCATTGTTAAAACAAAGAAACACGTTTTTCTGCTGGGATCACGATGAAATGTTGATGAAGTCGACGCTGCCGCTGGAAAACAACATCAACATCTGCCAGATGTCTGAACACAGGTTGACTGATGAATTATCCAAACAGGTGCAGGTGTGCACACAGATCCACTCACACAAACACACAAACACACAAACACACAACCAAACTTTCTGTAGAATCAGCAGTCATTAGAAAGGTTGACATCTACATTTCTCATCACGCTTTACCCTGCATCTAAAACACACCTCTGACTTTAGTCCTTCTTATTAACAGTATGAAGAGCACAAATCACATGGAACCCGATCTTTTCAGTTCAGATATGGGCCGGACATTTTTTTTTTGCCTATGCAGGGTCCAGTCATGGTAGCTGCAGGCTATGCAGGGTATTCCAGCGGTCCCTCTCCCCATCAACACTCTCCGGTTCTTCCTGGGGGATTCCGAGGCGTTCCTAGGCTGGATGAGATATTTAATCCCTCCATGATGATGCTGAAGATTTTGGATGCTGTTGGGCTGTCCTGGTTGACACACCTATTCAGTATCTCAGAGGCCGGGGACAGCACCTGTGGAGTGGCAGACCGGGGTGGTGGTCCCACTTCTTAGAGAGGGGGCTGGAAGGTGTGTACAGGGGTATCACACTGCTCAGCCTCCTTAGGAATGTTTATTACAGGGTGTCGAATCTGGGATTCAGGAGGACCAACGCAGATTCTGTCCTGGTGATGGACCAACTCTCACCGTGGCAGGCTTGCTGGGGGCGTATGGCAGTTTGCTCAGCCAGTCTACATGTGTTTTGAAGACTTGGAGAAGACCGCTGTGTCCCCATGGGAGTCCTGTGCAGCGCACTTCTGGAATATGGGATACCAGGGCCGTTGCTACAAGCCATTTGGTCCCTATTCGACCAAAAGTGAGAGTTGTATCCGTATTCTTGGCTAACGATTGAATACAGTAATTAAAATTTTGATTAAACAATAGTTAAATGTAACCTACCCAGAAATCTGAAAGGGTTCATTTTTAAGCCACAAAGAGAATATCCTTAAAACCTATATATTGAGAAACTGTTCCAAGAAGAGGTGCCATTAAATCACATGTGTCTACCAAGAATCTATGTTGAGCCATCAGGCCTCAAAGATTCCCCTTGGCTCCCGTGCCTCTCTGTGCATATTTATGTGATGTGGCTCATTACTGAATCTATTTGTTCTACTTATGTAATCAAATCCCCATCCGCTCCCTCAAGCGCTCGGCTGTCTGTCTCTCTGTTGACATCTCCTCCAGTTTCCTAAACCTCACATGGACCTTTTGTGTTGGCTTTTGTTCTTCCCCACAAGACAAATCAATTCCTCAAGACTCAAACTCTTAAGTTAAATCCGTTCCAGGTTGCTAATGCAGGCTGTCAGTATCACTCAGTGGCAGGAGGAGATAAAGCTATTTATGGAGAGGACAGGAGATGGGAGAGACTCGCTTTTCCGCCTGTCCCTCTCTCTGAGGTCCTGAGACGGCCATTTTATTCAGAAACAGATTTGAGGACATTTCCTCACATTAAATATTCATGTCAAACTGGATTTCACTGTTTGCTTTCTAATGTTTAACTTAAAGTATGCAGCTTTCACTGCTGCTGGAGTCAAGTTTATTTCAGTTTAAGGCCATTTCCTGTCCTTTATTAATAGGACAGAGAAATGCTGCTTTCATTGCCGACAGACTTTTTTTTGTCAAGGAAATAAAGCTGTTTTGTGTCTGACTTTTTGTGTTACTGATCACTGATCTGGAGATTAAAGAGACCTTCAGTTCTTCTCATTGGCCACTGCTGTGAATCCGATTTAGTCTCAGCTGAGAATTTTGTGAACAGCAGGTTTTCTATTGAATTGTAATGTCAGTTTGTCTCTTCTACTGACTGATTAGCTGATTCTGACCTGGGCCACAATTTTGGAACTGCATCAAATTCAATATGCATCTGCATTCTGGGAACCTCCTACTGTTTTTATAGCATTTCTGTTTGACTGCATTAAAACACATTAACTGGGTGTGTCACTCATGTTGGACAACTGCCTGGGTCCAGACCAAGTTGACTCATCTGGCTTTGTGACATAACAGCGCCACAGACAGGATGAAAACCTTTGTCAAACAAGCTGTGCACCAGAACCAAGGAGACGTAACAACAATGGCGACTATAGACAAGATAGATGCTGCTTTTACATAGACATCACGTCTTCTCACCTTCACCTGAAATCATAGGTTCCTCTGGCAAGGAGGTCATGTTTTCATTGGCATCTGTTTGTTGGTTGGTTCATCAGTCCGTCTGTTATTGAATAGATAGACCAGATAATTCTACTTGTTTTAAAATATCTTAACAAGTGAAATTTTCCTGATATGTTAGCCAGTAATTATTTTTTATTCTGCTTATTTTAAGCACTTTTCCCCTGTTTATTTGCTTGTTTTGAGAGCTGACTTTTTGCAATGTACACACGTATAAATATTACAGTTGACTGATGAGAAAAAATAAAGAAATAAATAATTCTGCTTTGGTATCTCCTGATCTTAACGGGCTGCAGCTATGATCCATACACAGTACCGACCGTGTAATTACCTGGATGAATTAGCAGAAATCACACACACAGACTACATCATTTAGCTTCTACCCTTTCAACCAGCATGTAGCTGCTTAATAAACTAGAAGGGCACTCAGTAGAGCGTATACCTCCGCCAAGGCCCAACAGTCCCTCTCAATTAAATTAAGCCCCAATCCAAATGCCAATCATTAACCTAACCAAATGAAACTATCCATATCATTACCAGCTGACCATAGCTGCTGGGCTTTGGGTCTGTAAGCTTAATATCAGCCGAACAACATCAAAACCAGATGAAGAAAACATGTTCCATAATGGAAGTTAAATTAGTGTGTGGCACATGTCCTGATCAACAAAAAAGGTTTAGAAAAATAAAAGACAAAAAAAAGACAAAAATCTACTCCCCTTTATCTGGATATATTATCAAAATCTATCAGATAGTATATGTGTGATATATGGAAATGAAGAAAAAAGCCCACAATGTTAAAGAAAGTGGAAGAAAAAAAACCTGGATCCATCCCTTTATCCAGAGCCACTCTTTTTAAAAACTGAATGGGTTCTTCCCTGCCACATCCCGAACCCTCGCACCACGCTTTATGAAAGTCTGTGGAGTGTTTTTGTGTAATCCTGCTTAGAGACAGACAAACAAACCAACAGACGCTGGTGAAAACTTCACCTCCATGGCGGAGGTAATGAAAACTGACCAACTAGTTTGCCTTGATGTGGGAGAAACACAATCAGCTAAAAAAAAACAATAACCTCCAATTCAATTCATTTTTAGTCACATTACCAACAGAGCAGCAACAATAACAACTCTCCTCTGGAGCTCTCCTTCTGCTGTTCTGCCCTCAGAGCTTCTAGTAGGAGAAAATCCACACGAAACAAGAAACACCTCTCATCTCTATCGCAGGTCAAACATGATTGGTCCGTTTCGATGTCACTCCAGATCCTGCAGGGATCTTTTTTGTGCTTTGAATTGCATTGGGAGGTCTAATAAATTTAATGGTGAAGGATTTTCATGGCATCACTGAACACTTATGGACGTAATACTTTTCAGTTACATTCTGATTCTTTTTGAGGCCCTCTCTCTCTCTCTCTCTCTCTCTGAGGGCTCCCTCCAGACATCAAAAACTACAACCTGAATCAATACATGTCTGAATATTTCTCATTCATAAAGGAAGTATTGTCTGCAGGATGATTGCACTGGATTGCATTACACTGTGCAGGTGTTATGTCCATTGTTTCTCAGTGCCAAAGACAAATAAATATTGCAAGCAGCCATGAGTCATCTCAGTTTTTAATTGGATGCTCAAGTTTATTTCCTTAGCATCAAAAAGTTCAACATAATAGATCCTATGTTTTATTGGGACTCTTCGCTTCTTGAAACCACAGATGCTCTGAGAAGATGGATCCACTTCCAGTTATTCTGCAGGTTCAAATTTCAAACAGATCCACCAACCCACTCTGTTCTGCCCTTTCTTCCCTGTCATCATTTCCCTCCCTGGTTTACGTGACTCCATGCTGCTGGATATTTAAAGACATCAAATGCATGCAAGGCCCCGACAATTAGTGGGGACCGTTGCTGGGTAATTAGCACAAAGAAAGTAAGCCTTCAATTTCTGCTGCCCCCCAGAGAGCATCTTCGCTCACACACACACACACACACACACACACACACACACACACACACACACACACACACACACACACACACACACACACACACACACACACACACACACACACACACACACACACACACACACACACACACACACACACACACACAATCCTATTTATTCACAAACAAACAGAAACTCACAGATTCACTAAGCAGCACACACAAAGAAGAACTGTTATCTCTGTGCTGTTGTTGTGAAGAGATGCAGTGCCGCTCGTGTGGCTAATTGGGCTGGAGAGCGGACATGCAGACATGACACGGAAGCACGGAATACTGTATACATAAAAAGGACATGCTGCAGGCTCTGTGGTGGAAGGGAAGCAATCAAGGAAAGAGGGATGGGTAGGAAAAAGGAAAACCAACTTGACAAAAGGAACAGAGGACGGAAAAATGACCGAGGGAGGGAGGAATAAGAGGAAGTTAATTAAGCATGACGGAAAAACTGAAGAAAGGAATAAAGAACGGCACAAGAAAAGAAAGATAAAGAGAAAAGGTTGGAACTAATAAGAAGGATAAGGAAAAAAATTAAGAAAAGAATGGAAGCAGGTTAGCACTGAAGATAATTAAACACTTACAAAAGAACAACAGGCTTGTTTAATGGCAGCTATTTGGACATTTATATCTAATAACATTATTGATAAAGGGCTGATGAAGCCAGGAGAAGTCAAATTGTGTGATCATATGCTGTGTTTGCAGCATATGATCAATCACACACATGGACAAGTCTACTTGTCAGCAAAAAGCTAAAAACAACACAAATGCAGCTGTCGAACTTAGTTAGATATATTCTTATGCCGTGTTTTACTATCTTAGTCTTATTATTTCAGCTGCAAACCCTGCAGCGTCAAACAAACTGGGGAGCAAATAAAAAATACAAATCCAATCATTATTCAAGGTAGCTTCAATATCTTAGTCATAAAACAAATACAGTGCTTCAATGAGTCTCTGTTGTAGGAGAATGAAATGAATGACATTAAAACATGAAATCCATTAAAACATTAAAAAAAATGAAAAGAAGAAGAAAACAGCAGCGTGCTCTCCTAAAACCTCCAGGATCTATGAATGTCAGTGTCCAGAGAAATGATTGGTCAGTAGGTGGTGTGTTCATACATTAGGATCTCTTATCTTCAACATAACTGGTTAGGTTTGCAGCAAAAGTTACCATGGCGATGTACCCCAGCAGGAAGTGAACTGTCTGAAAACCCAGAATTAACCCTGAAGTTACTTTGAATCCCACTACAGGCCTCAGGTGCTGAGGATGTATGAGAAGCAGTATCTCATCCCTCCTTTTGACATAAACACACTTTTAAGATTAGATTTTTATCCAAGAAACATAAAGCACCACTCCACTCCACACACACACACATTATCCACCCATCTGTCTCCACACAAGCTCATATTAAGGTGTGTTTTCCAAGGCTAAACAAGGACGGCGAGGGTTGTCACCAGATCACTAAAATACTTTGATTTGTTTAAGGTGCTGCAGCACTAAAGGACGCAGCTCGTCCTCTGGCTCCAAGTCAACTTGACTTGACTTTTAGTTGATGCTCTAATGTAGTTATGCATTGAGTGTGTGTATAATTGAAGTGTGTAGAGGATAGTTTTCAGCCTAAGTAATTCAGAAGTGCATGCTGGGGTAGAGTTGTGGACACCTCAGAGTGTCTCCTGCTCCCTGCTGCAGTCTTCATCACTACACTTTTCCCTCACATTCATTATTTATGTTTCTTTACAGGCTGTCTTGTCCAAGTCGTCCCGGCGCCAGTCGTCCCGACGGAGACTTTGTTCTCATCGACACTCGATCAACACCTGCAGTCTCCCACTGTTCTCGTCTCTGCCTCCCTTTATGGTCCCCCTTCACCCGTTTTTTTTGCCTTGTCATCTCCCACCATCCTGTCCTCCCCTCTCTTATTTAGCACCATGTCTTCATTTCTCCTTCGACCCCTCAATCACTTTCTCTCTCCTCGTGGAAGCCACCCAACCTGATCGATTTTACTGCTTCGGACTGATGCCAGGTGCGACTTAGGTTAGTCTCTCTCTCTGACTGCATCCATTATCTGAAGGTTTATGGTCTCCTTCATGCTACACGGGTGGAACATACATAAAACGGGTTACACAAAAATTATAATAGAGCAATAAATATAATTATTTATATGCATATATATACACATTTTGACCCAGATGAGTTTTTAAAATGTCAATCTATCTGAAAGTAAACAACAACCGAAGAATGGTGATGATAGTATGGTTGGCATCTTCATATTAAAAGTTTGACATTGAGGAACAACTGTCAACTTTGAGTGTTTTTAAGCACCAAACATCTATGACTGTAAAACTGTTACATGATGGTTAAATAGTCTGAAAAATCATCAACGTCTGTCAAACTGCATTAGAAAGAAGAAGTGGAAGCAAACACAGGCAAACCAACACATGTTAAACAAAATCAGGCTGATAGACGTTGCTAAATGGATCTTATAACTTTAATATAAGTTCCTGTATTGTTGGCACACAATAGCACCCTGAAATCCCACTCTCTATAGCCTTTCAGATTGAAGCTGCTTTTTTCATTGCATTTGCATTTTTGGCATAGAGTCTCTAAGTCTCTGGAAAGCTTCCGTAAGGATGAACAGCATTTTTTAAGAGGTATTCTGATGATGGTAGTGAAGATCAATCCTGATTTGTCACTCAGCAAGTGAGTGAAACATCATGTTGGAAGACCGCACTTTACTAGAAACACTATATTCAAGACGCAGCTGACTGCAGCCAAAACAAGTGCAAGCAAAACGTGACTGGTCCCCTGATAGGCTGACCCTCATCATGTGATCCTGGACCATGAAAACCTGCCCCTAGAATCTGGATCACATTGGTCTCATTATTAGACTGAGAGTTATTCTAGAAAAACTAGATTTCATTGATGGTGGTTTTCTTCAGGATCTAGATCAGGAACAGTTGAAGATAAATTTGACCCCAAACTGAATCAGCACAGTTTCAGCTACAACCTGATCTCAGGTCTGTCTGGATTCTGGATCCAGATGATGATCTGGATCAACACCAAAATCTGATGGCTGGTTCGTCGAGCCATACACTACCTCTCAAATTATCCAATTATTCAAAATCATAACTCTTTGAGTATCCTGCTAACAGACAGACAAACAAACAAACAACAGCTAAACACATGACCTCCTTGGAGGAGATAAAAATACTGAAAAACAACAAATAAGATTGCTCATATGTGGAAATTACTCATCTTCAAATTGTCATTATTGTACAAATAATATTAGACGTGTGTTGTTGGACGTTTTTTTACAGTGTGGAGTCTCATTCCTCCTCAGAGATATATCTTTACTCCATATTTCATGAGCCGCTTTAAGGCTTTATTCATATTCTTCCAAACTGGCTCCAAATCCTCAATACATTTAATGCTTGTGCCTGTAAAACGTGAAACATTTCAAGAACGGAGGATCCAGGCAGGATATCCTATTTTTATCAGATGTTACTCCATCTCATCTCTCGTGATAAACTGAACACCTGCTGAAGAGCGATCATCTAGAAACTACAGTAGTCCTGAACTACACTCACCCTGATGCTTGGATTTCCTTTCAAAGACATGAGTGAACATCTGTGACAGATGAGTTCAGACAGGATGTGTTATATCCTTTCTCAAACCATTTGTGCTTCTTGATTCAGGCGACTTCTTCTGAACCGTGCAGTTACTCCACATCTGGATCTCCTTATATTCTATATATACCAAGTATAGAGTAACATCAATGTACATACAGTATATGTAAATATGATGCATGCAGGAGAATAGTGCATATTCAGTTCAAATTATTTGTACCACTTTATGTTGAAGATGAGTATGATGGAGACTTAAAATAGACATTAAATCCAGTAAAAAAAAAAAGTACTATTAAAAAATAATATTACAGTATTAAAGTATTATTAGGGATAAAGCAAAAATAACAGATTTGAGAAAAAGAAAACCTACCATACCTAGAAACTTATACAGCATGAGTCGTCCAGATATTACAGACAGAAAATGAAGAGTATGAACCCTCCACCCCAAAAGTGGATTTAATGAACTTGAAATAGCTGCAGCTCATCTCAAAGAGCAGATTCACATGCACTCAGACCACCAAACTCATCATGACAAACTCTGTGGTTCTTTAAATCCACTTAACACTAAAGACCTCTGGCTTCTCAGCTGCAGTCATTCATCTCTAACCGTCTGCTGGGCAGAAACAGAGTGAGGGACATCGCTACAGATGCATGGATGATGCATAGTAAACAGGACAGAGCAGTGCCAGTCATGACTGATCAGACAAAGCTGCAGGATGCGGTAAAAAAAAAAAAAATCAGCTTCTGGCAGACCAAGAGTGATCCAGCGAGGCAAAGTGTGTCACATCACTGAGACTGAGACTGAGCCTCCAAAGCATAAAACCGGTGCAGAGCAGAGCACAGAGAAAACACCACGAAGAAGAGCAAAGTCTTACCTCTTAGTCAGATGCCAAAATCGCAGTCTTGGACAAGTTAGAAAACCATAGAGCTGGTTAAGCAGCTGATGCTCCTCGATACAGTGATACAGGAGAGGATCCCCAATTTCTTCTGTGATTTTTGGATAATCTCAAGTCTGGTTTAGAGGCTGGAGTCCAGCAGAACCAGCAGCAGATGGCTCATTTCCAGCACAGGTGCCTCTGACATGCTTCTTCCTCCCTATAGGGGGACCGGGGTGTCTCAGACTGGGATCTGGCTGGGGCAGAGATGTGGTCAGCAGCAGCAACACTGTTGGTAGTTGAAGTAGTGATATTCCTGATGGTGGAAAGAACTGAGCATCCTTCAGTGGAGAGATGAGGGGGATAAGAAGAAGATCCAGTACACAAGAACCACAGCTGCTTAAATCCCCCCAAAATGGGCTGATTCCAGACAGGAGGCAGGCAGATCAACACGGCGCAGAGGAAAGAGGTGCTGTTGCATCAACATCGCTCTGAGTCTTGTTTTCTGTTTTAAAGAGGAAAATTAAAAAGCTCCAACAGAATCACCACCAGCATCATCACCTCTCCGGCGCTCCTCAAGTCTGCACGGGACTGAGAGAGGTAGTGAGGGAGACAGTGAGAGAGGGGGAGAGTGTATGCATGCATGCATGTGTGTGGAAATGTGTGTGAGAGAGAAAGAGAGGCGGAGAGGAGGAGAGCAGCGAGCAGGTAGCGAGCGCAAGTGGAGCCGGAGAGCGATGTGAGAGGAGAGGAGGATGCTCAGAGAGGAGGAGGAGGAGGGGGGGAGATACCCGCCAGAGAGAGAGAGAGAGAGAGAGAGAGAGAGAGAGGGAGAGAGAGAGAGCGAAGGAGCAGCTAGCACTGTCAGTGACTACATTAACAACACTGAGTAGGTGGAGTTTTCCATGCAGCAGCAGAAGGGGGTCATCGTTTGAAACCCAAAAGAGACAAAAAGAAAGAGGGGAAAGGAAGAAGGGATGAAAGAAGGAGGAAAGAATCAGGATGTTTAGAGGTGTGTGTCTGTGTGTGTGTGTGTGTGTGTGTGTTAGACTCCCCAGCTGCGGTGATACTGGCACATGTACAGCCCTCCTCTTGCCAGGAGTCATAAACATCGATTAGAATATTTAAAGACTTGCCGAAAGAAAACACACAGGAGCCTAAAGGCCCCGATACACACTCTACACACAAAGGTACACACATGGTAAAGTTTCTTTAGAGACTCACATTCATATGCACTCAGTATATGTCTGGTTGATCGATATTTCACATTGTTTATGGTTTTATTTATTCCTTTGCCCTCTGAGTCTGTAAAACTCTTTATTTACTTTATAGACATAATTTCATATATCTTGTATCAGAGTACATTTTCTTCATTGTGTTTTCAATGTGTCTGTAAAACACTTTGTATTTTTAGCTCTGCCAAAGAGGTGATGTTTTTACCAGCACTGATTTGTTTGTTTGTTTGTTTGTTGGCAAACTACTTTTTCTTGTAGAGGTTGGATATGTCCCAATGATCAATCCATGAGATTTTGGTGGTGATCCAGATCATCATCTGGATCCAGAATCTGTATAAAGGATTCTTAACCATTGTGGGACAATTACAGGATTTTGTCTTCTAACTTCCTGGATAACGTCTACAAAGATTGGGCAAAAATGACACGAAGACATCATCATAAGATCTAGCACACATCAGAGTCTGATCTGGATCCAAGTCATGTTCTGGATCTGGTGATCCTGAATGTTTAAATTTATAGAGCTCACAGAAAAGTCACTACTGTGAGATAACAGATAATAATGATCCAGACTGACCTGATATCAGATTGTAGCTGAGACTGTGCTGATTTAGTTAGTCATAAACTATCAGGGGACTATTGGTTTTAGATGTAATGACGTTAGGAACCTGGGGGTGGCGTCTTGCCTTCATTCACTGGGATGCAGATCTGTATCTATTGGAGGTTCACTGAAGGCCAGTGCGTCTCATTGAGATGAAAAAGGGTACCTTCATGTTTGATGTGCTGCCCAGGGTGTGCTGAAACTGTAGTAACTGATGGCCCGGGGAATGAGACCAGGACAACAGCCCAGAGCAGACAAACCAAACTCTGGATTTTTTAGGCCGATACCAATATTTCAGTGTAACAAAAACAAATTAGATGTTCTACCAGATTATATTTGTCTTCTGACATATATTTGGAATTTCTGTGCTGCAATTTCTTGTTTTTTTACAGGCTAAAAAATATCAATTCATGTGTTTTTGGGTGAAAATGTTCATAAATACACACACCTCTGCATAACTGCACAGATATACCTATTTGCTTAGGAGCAAAACATTTTCAATACACACTGCCTCATTTGCTGAGAGAGCTATAGCACAGATATAATCAATAAATGGAAATAATACATGTCTTCTATTTCAAAGACAAAGTGAGTGAAGTAAAAAGTTTCTAAAAGTCTGGGGGGCTTGAGGCATTTATCGAAACCTTTTTTTCTTTTTTGGTTTAGTGCAGCAAACAGCATGTCTGAACAGCACATGCAATTATAAAGACACGGTTCCTTAAGCAGACATCAATATTAACAGCAAGAGACTCAGCCGGCTGCTGATTATCCATTATAGATCTGACACTGAGGACCTGACAGGACAGTGGTCGTGGAGAGCAGATCATTAATGGTGACCTTTGTCAGTAACTACAAAATAAACTGGTTTGTCCCAAATGGCAACACACCCTTTTCTTTGTGTAAATGAGCCTGAGAGTGGGGGAGAGCAGGGCTGGCTGGAACACGTCTGCTTCTTGTTTTGTTCCATGAAAAGTTATGTTGTGATGTCAGCGGCAGACCCCGCCTGAAAAAGACTATGTAAAACTACTTTTTTTCAGAACGACAGACATTCTAGTCAAAATCACAAAATGAGATTTGAGTGGCTCAACCAGTAATGACCAATAACATTATTATTCCTTTAAATCAGTGTGCCGATGGGGAGGGGCAGCTTTTAGAGTGACAATAATTTAAATAATGCAGCTGTCATATGCTAATGTACACAGTCAGGTCCAATGTATGCTGCAAACAAATGTGTGGTGGTCGAATGGAAAAAATCAATAAGAGCTGTTAAAACAACACTGTGTACAGCAGCATTAGCCACAGACAGACCTCTCGCTTAGCTGTGTATAAAGATAAATCTTTTTCGAACATGTAACAAAACAGAACCAATCAATAAGCACATTATAATAAACAAAACAAATGAGACGTTTGAAAAGGAGCAGTTAGAAGTTTACAGTATGAGTATGTTGCTCTTACAAACTCTTTTGTCATTAATACAAAGTTACAGATAACAACTGAACTTGTTTGGCTGCTAAAAAACAAACTGTGGAAAAGCTGAGTGTAGATGGAGGAAAAATAATCTCCAGATCCGTTATAATATTGTACGTGACCACCTTTAAGGATTTAATGAGGTTCTGAGTCACATTCGCTTCTCTGATCTCATAAATAAAAACCAAAAGGTCTGATTGACAGCCTTATAAATTCCACCTCCTCATGGCCCAGTGATCTTTCAAATACTAAGTGAAGTGACTTTTTCAGCCTTTTTCAGTTATCAACAGATAGACTGAATAATAATCAGACGTCATGGTTTGGATTGTACTAAGCATTTTCTATTTACTTTGCCGTTTTAAAACTTCACTGGCATTCAGAGGAATTATAAGTACTTTCAGCTTTGTTCACAGGATGCTTTAAAGACTGTTATTAGTGACTACCAACCCCATAAGAGTAAGGTAAGACAAAAAATGTTTTTGAACACGTAAATATGATTTCTGGATGTGTTCTTAAATTCACCTTTTGAAGGTATTTACATAGAACATCATCCTCATGTTTACATGTCATAATCTGGAGTAAAATGTCAGATTTCTGAATAATGAACCACCTATTTGTCCTATAGCAATATAATAATAGATGCTTTTTCAAATTTCTAGTGAAAAAACACCTTTACTCATGTGGACTAATTATTTTGGTGCTCAAAAAAGGGTTTACCAAAGAAGCAGTGGGATATGAAAAGAATATAGAGCACAAATGTAAAACTAGAATGGCTCTTAGAAGAGAACATAACTCCACCAAAACCCCTTAAATCTAATCAAACCTTATCCAATATCAATGGATCCCGGATCCATCCCTTTATCTGCATCTGTACCTAAATTTAATGACATCTGTTCTGGGCCAAGACCCATCCTCCCTCCAAGATTCACTAAAATCTGTTAGGTCGTTTTTGTGTCATCCTGCTGACAAACCAACAATCAAACAGACAATCTGTAAACATGAGCTCCTCAGAGGTTAAAATCTGCTGGTCATCTGTTCTCACCAAGAACAGATGAAATATGTTCAGGGATGTCTAGTTTGAGTTTGGGTTAGCGAAAAGCTCTTCCATAATAGAACCTACCCTCCAAACAGACAATGCATACAGTACTGAGAAACACTTTCACTTATTTCACTTGTATTTGTTAAAATAAAGAGAGTAATTATATAAATATGATAAATTGTGTTTGCCTATTGTTTTTTGCCCAGTAGTATAGATTAATTTGACCTTCCATTTAAACTGTTTTAGACATACTGTACAGGTGGACAGGTCTCTGTTAACATGGCGTCCGACGCTCTTGTTTTTCCTTGTTGTCTCTCACTATAACTGTGAAACGTCACTTGCCAAGTACATTCTGACAAGGAAGAGGAATTAGCAAGTGAAAGTGTGCTCTGACTGCTGATGGTGAGAGAGAGATGGATAAACAGTACTTTGTAACAAATGGGAAATGTGCAGCTTCGGTATAGAAACAAAGCACTCATCTAAATTATGCATGCATGCAACGCTTTGCTGGCACAGAAACCCGCCGCTTTAATGCTGTCTTGGATGTGGCAAACAAGCAGACGCTATAGGGGGAATCTGATTACGTTCTGTTAGTGTGTCACAGAAAACTGCACACATGAAAGTCATTTCAATGAGAAAGATATGACTAATGTATCATATGTGGCTCTTGATGAGCACATTGTGCATCAATCAGGAATTGAAATGCTGCATTTTTGACACAAGAAAAGAACATTTTTACTTTAATAATTTTTCAGCTGGAAGGATTTAGGATATTTCTCAGCTAACGAAAATGTGAACTGATCATCTGACATTGTTGCCTTTATGGTTTTTGGGATTAAAATAATTAAAACACTACATTTCAAAAAGAAACATATATTTTACACTTATAATTAGTGTTTGAAAGAGACATCAATTGTCCGTTCAACTGAAGATTGTTTTTGAGATGTGTGGGAGGGTTGTGCCCCAATTCATTTCTAAAACCTTAACGAATCTCTGAAAACATGCCATGAATAACAGTTAGGATGGATACTAAACCTTTATATGGTGATTACAGTCCAGAGCTGTGTGTCTGTCAGCTTGTTGTAGAGTTTTAATCTCAAAACACTCAGTGAATGCAGCTTTAAAGAGAAGAACAGATTAAGGTTGTATTTGAAACAGGTTGCAATAATACAGATCATACCGATAGATCAGCCTGACAGATGGAGAGAAGACTGTGAGAGAGAGAAGAATGAAAACAGAGAGATGAGAAGGAAAAAGTAGTTAATTTGTTGTGGACGAAGAGTGCTCCAGCCGCGGAGATGATGAGGAATGACAGATAAACTGTTGGCAGCCATGTTCCCACGAGAGAGACGTCGGGGGATCTGATCTGCTGTCACTCACTCATGCCTTCCCCCGTCACTGTAGTGTGTTTGTGTGTGTGCATATAACATAAAGGTGAATATTCAGTCAAATAATACATGCTCAATATTTAGGATGGGGGAATCTTGTTTTTTCTGAGCAATTAGATTTTTCATAGCCAAGTAGTTTCGATTCCTGAACCTATTTCTCAAAATTAACAAATTTCATATGTGAAAAGTTTCTCAGCAAGCTTTATTTTGAAAGTCTTACCAGATGTTCCAAATTTATTGCCCCTAACTTGACTATGGAGCCCTGGACACTCAGAACTGCTTAAGGGGTAACTAGAGCTTAATGTTTTGGGCCACTGAGCGGCTGGATGGTAAGTTTATCTCAGCAGCAGCAGAAACAGAAGCACCATCAGCTGCAGCTGAAGCAGCAGCAGCACCATCGGCAGCAGCAGCAACAACAGCATTAACACCATCAACAGATGCAGATGCAGCAGCAGCAGCAGATGCAGCAACAACAGCATTAACACCATCAGCAGGCAGATGCAGCAGCAGCACCCCTTCACCCCTCTGTTTTCAAACTCAATTACTCTCCTTAGAAAGAATGAGGGCTTGTATTGAGAGGGGGTTGATGAGTGCGATGAAGTTTCTATCTTCATCATCATCAGCTTCATTGCTGTTTCTGATTAGCTGCTAAATGGCTTCACACGTCATTATGTTCAATCATTGTGGGAGCACCCTTCTTTCCAGCTGAATTATGCAGCCGCTGCTTCGGCTGAGGAAGAGGAGGAGCTGAGCAGAGGCCATGAGACCACACACACACACACACACACACACATGTATGTTGTGTGCACCTGAACACGCACGCACTTTATCTGAGCCCAGACTGATATGACCAGCAGTCTGTTTGCTAAATCTGTTTCTGCAGAAAGATCACATATCCATTTTACTTTCCTTGTAGCTCCTTGACCGATATTCAGTCACATAAAGCATTTTTTAAATCAATAAGATCTGAGAAACCTGACATTTATTCTTGGAAGTTCTTTTTGTTCCACTCTGTTCACATTATATTGTCATTTGCTTGGGACAAAACAGCATACAGTAAAATTAACAACACTCAAAAGGAAACATTTCATCCAGATCTGTATCATTACAATGTGGGTATTATGTGCAAATGAACAACTTGTCTCCATTTCCTGCTGCCTCACTGCTCACTGGCCGACAAAAGTATGACTGTTCAGTCATCTGGAGGACTTTTGTCAGCTCTAAGACTTCTGTAGGAACAACAGATTGTACTTCTACACTGTTGTATGCCCACCTCCACACACACAGAGTGTAAAAGTCACTTTTACCTCACCTCCTGTTAATAGCTCACTTGGATAGAGAGAGGGGCGAGTCTCAGATCAGACTGTAGCAGTTACCAGCTGGCAGCCATACTGTTTCCTGTTTCAAAATAGATGAGCCAAAACCAGGTACCTTTTTCTGGTGTCATGTAGCAAAGGTTTAGACATGTTTGCATCTTCCTACAGGATAAAAACCATATTTTTCAAAAAAGAATATTGAGACACAAAGTCCATGTGCATATGATTAAAAGTGAAAGCTTCAGAGCTTTGTTGTGTCCATACTGGACATGAAAACCTCCTCTATCCACAGGTCCAAAGCTCCTGGGACAACTGTGTTAAAACATGGGTGGTTCTCCAGGCGCACCAGCTAGCTGCACTGCTAGCAGGGCTAACTAGCGGCAGGTAGCAGTAACTTGTAGTTGAAGCAGAGCAGCTGAACATCAGAGAGAAAATCAGGAAATTTGATCACTATGATTTAGATGATGTTCCCGAGCCATACTAAATGATAGATGTTCATAAATGTGAGTCAACCAAGTTTACAGCAATGTCAAAATATGTCTCACAATGTTAACAGAACTGAATAAAAAAATCCTGGATCTGAATCTGCCTCAGAATCTGAACAACTCTTCCTTGATCAGAGACCCATCCCTCCTAAATATGTCATCACAATCCATATATAGCTTTTTGAGATATCTTGTACACAAACATAAAAACAAACATAAGATCACATAACCTCTGCCCAACTCTTTATGTAGAAGGTCATAAAATGGTGGCAAGTCTACGGACTAGACAGCAAAACTGTTGGAAATCATGCAAAATATACAATCCTCAGCTTCTACAAACATATAAAACAAATACAGCTGTATGAAACATATACAGCTATATAAAACATATATAGCTGTATAAATGTATCTAATCAAATGAAATATCATCACTTATTTACATTAAATGAATGTGACGGACTCAGCCGACTGTAGCCTCCCACTTTAATTTCTCTTAACAAAAGGATTCACACCTAAATGAACAGAAGTAAATGAACCAGTGCTGTTTTCTACTCCGTTGCTTGCCATGCTCCATCACACCACACTGCAGGAACATCACACAGCCAAATAACCTGCTCTCATTGGAGGAGTGCTGTAATGTCACCTTGGCTGAAACTTCTTTCAGACTCTCCTGATGCAGATTAGCTGATGAAAATGATGAGCGTGAAACAAATCAGACTCTCATCTCCATAAACCTGGCATGTCCTGATGGCCCCTGATTCCAGAGGTGCTTTTATTCTCATTATAAATTCCCTTTGCAAAGATTTCTATAATTGTTATATTTACCAGCACAGTCTCAGGGATAATTTATCAGTGCTGTCGGTCTATGTAATGATCATCAGTGATGATTCTGGCTTTGTTTCTGATGTAGTTTAGCCGTGGCTGGTGCTCGGCTCTAGAGATGTCAATCATCTCCCCATCACTTTGTTCCAGACTGGAACTGGATGGATTCTCATGGAGTTGTGTACAAATCATCATTGGTACCAGAGCAAGTCAAAGTTTGATCTTCCCAATAGTTAGGGTTAGGGGTAATTACCTCTTGTAATTACCCCCTTGTTTAATTATGACGACAGGTTTGTGTCCTCGTTAAAACAGTCTTTCTGCCCTCTAAAGAGGAAAAACCCATATATTCATATGTTTGTGATGAATGGAAGGTTGTGTGTTCATGTATTGATGGATTTGGGGTTTAAAAGTCAATTAACTTAATTTTTTTATTTAGCAAAGGCAGGTAATTTTTTAGCCTTTGGTCGAGAAGAGTATACTTAATATTAAAAGAAAATGAAAAAAAACCTTTTCAAGTCTAATAAAATACTGCTTCTCATTTTCTGTTGGATGTCAAGTATCATCATCAGTTTCCAAACACACATCCAGTCAGTGATAAGTTCTCTCTACTCCTAAGAAACCTCCCAGGGACTAGCAGTACATTTTTGAAAACATTCATCACTCTGTCTGTTGACCAGCTGAGTGAAGCTGAAGGTGTATGATAGGACCAGAGCAGTGCATGTGAGTACCATGGAGGAAGACGGTGGAGCTCAGCAGGATGGGAATGCATGAAATTATCCTGAGCCGAACTCAAACTGTGGAAAATCAATAGAAATCAAAATGTAAATTCAAATCCAGTCCATATTTAAATTTTTTGAGAGTTTCCTGACAGGAAGCATTTTTCTTAAAATGCAGAACAATTTTACCTCTGCAATAATGCATGCATTTAAAAGCATGCTTCCCTCCACACCACACATCCCATCAGTGTCACTGCCTGAATAAAATACACGAAGACAAGTAAAGCATGTGCAGGCCCCACTACGCCGTTCTCCCGCCACCCTGTGCCAAAGGACTGTCTTCATTTGACTGAGAGGGGTAGCTTTGTATCAAGGCTTGAAGCTGCACCATCCTTCAGCTCTTAAATTTTCAAGATTTGTGAGCCAGAAATTATGAAAGAGAGAGACAAGATAATCAGAAATGAGAGACACACACAGACAGAGGAATACTGGAGGGACATGCAAGAGAGTATTACAATTATATCAGGATGACTATGTAATAGAGTATACTCACTGATAATTGGGACAAATGAAGAGATGGGGGAGTGTAGTGGGGAGGGTATCCCAGACAGAACAGAGAAGATAAAGATGCTGAAAAAATAGGGGGAAAAGGGCTAAAACTAGAACATTATCAGTTTCTTTTTGTCATCTTTATTCCAGTATTGGTTATGAACCATTCTGCTTCTTTCATTCAACACAGGAATGCAAACAAAGCCAGATGAAACGGACAAAGGGAGGTATTAGTCACATATAGAGAATAAATGCCAGACATGTATACAGGTATGAACTTTCATATGTATATCTGTACAGCAGATGTAGAGTGGTACAGGGTGGGAGGACGTGGTCAGGGTGGCATGGGTCACCCTTGTTCACCCTTGTTGGAGGTATGCACTCTGCTGCATGCCATTCTAGTTTATATAACATCTGCGAATTAAAACATCTCATATGACTTAATTTTTCTGATTATGATCTGATTATGAGGCCGACACACAACTCAGCCACACATTGAAATGTTCTCTTGATTGTGCTTTGAATACGACTGGTAAAGAATGCGTGATGTGACGAGTTCACTATTTTCGTGAAGTGACATCTGTGCCGATTTGAATGTTAGTGCCATAAGAAATTATGGGACGGCATTATCTTCTTTCCTTTCCTGAAGGATGGTCCAGGGCATCTATGCTACAGGAGATACGAAAAGAAGCATTGAAGCACATTTATTTAGCATTCAAACAGTATGTAATAATGTCTGCCACTTAGATACTTCAAGGTCATTTCACTGAGGTAGGAATCTCCCTAAGCAGCCTCGGTCTCTTTCTCTGGATGTGTCTGCATGTTGCTGAAATGCCCCTCCTAAATCTTTAAGACCAGAACCATCACTGACCTGACGTCACCTGGTAAGTGCTTCAGTGTGAGAGAGGCTGCAAGGGCCTGAAATGGTATAAATATGAATGGGACAGCACTTTGACGTCACCTTGTGGATTTGGGACTTTTATTTTACATTCTTTTACTTTCCTTTCTGCCGAGGCACTTAAGGGAATGAGTGAATGTCTGTTTGGAACATCTACCAGTCTCCTTTACACGAACGATAAAAGCTCATTTACTCATTTAGGCTGTCAAAATGGTATCATACATTCACATGAGCAAAATTGTTCTCGTTGGTTTTTACATGTTTGTAAATCTAATTAAAAAATCTATGTATTATGCCTTTACATTCACATAAATAGCAGCAACATACAAGTCGAATTTATATGACACAAATGCAGGTTTTCCAAGATCATATACCTCCTCCAACATCATTATCTCTAAAACCTGAACAATTAGAAAACTGTCCTCACTTAATTAGGAGGAAATTTCCATCAGCATCCAGGCCTCTAAAAGAATGGCACTTGGTGAGTGTGCACAATAGTTGCATTTCATTTTTGATTGTGTCAGTGCATCCAGGGCATAGCACACACTGTGGAGATGTTGCCATGACCATGTCGCTAAACTCAAGTCTGCCTCTTGCAAATTAAGTAATACTACCTATAATTCCTTGACTCTAAAACAGATCCTGTCATCTGGAATCATGTGTTTATCATCTGTAGTTAATGAGTTATCAACTTAATTATGATTTTCCATAATGGCGGATCTATTTTTCATCTAGATAGAACTTGGGGCAAAAAGTGGCCTCTCTTTATTTTTCATGACATTCAACAAATGTTCAAAAAAAGCCCTTCACGTCTCACAATGTCAAAGGAAATGAAAAAGATCCAGAATGAGCATCTTTACTCAGATCCAATTCAATCTTTAATCAACTCTTACCTGGCCCAACATCCACACCTACACAAAATCTCATCAGAATCCACTGACAGCTTTGTTTGTCTGCAAGATATCTCAAGCAATGATCACATCACCTCCTCCAACTTTTGCTCCCTAGTGCTGAAATACTGAATCCCAGTCTCTCTGCTGCCGTCTATTTATCAAGATCAGGTCAACTACACATATTTAAAACATAGCCACAGGCCACTGACTGACTGCTTGGTAACCAACGTGTAACTGGAACACCTCCTGACTGAATGGCTGCTGACTTACTGATTAAATGTCAGGCTGTTACTCTCTTACTGGTTGACCAGCTAAGGTAAGTAAGGTAAGAGCTGGCACTGACTAATAAAAGTGGAGAGAATCCATTGGCAGTGTCTTAAATCTGCAGAATAGAAAATAAAATATAGAATATTTTTAGAACTGAACTCATTTTCTCTGGGATGGCTTTAAATCTATATATTTTCCCAGTTGTTATCATATCTCCCATGAATTTTATTTTATTGGTTTTCTCAACCATTTGGCAGTCATTGACTTTTATGGTTTGATGATTTGTTTTTTATCTTGGTGATGAAAAAAGAGACATTAATGGTCTATCATCTGGCTCCTTTTTATTTGTGTAGAAACTGTGACAGCTAAAAAAAAAGAGGGATTCATTCAACACTTTCCACATCTCTCGCACGGAATTCAAATCATCTTCGCAACGTCTCCTTCAAGGTTTCTGGTCTTTCTCCATCTCTGAGATCTGTTTTTGCAGGACGGGGACTTTGGCAGCCATTCTTTCTTTGCTTTCTTTATTTCATTGTGTATGCTTTGTTTGTGCATTTCTGATATCTGTCCATGTAGGTATGGGCAGAGTACTTCAGTTGCCTCTGTGTGTGTACACATGTTTGAGTGTGTCACAGCCAGAAGCGGTGGTGGGAGGTTAGAGGTGAGAAGCAACCGCCTTTTCAAACCCAGTGGCTCAACATCGACAACCACTAGAAGTCTCTCTGTCCACCTCCAGCCTCCAGCCCAGACAGTGCCAAGCTCAGGGATCACTGGGTTTGGCACTGACACACATACACAACACCTCGAGCTACAGCTGTACACTACATCCCAGAGTAACACCTCACTACAGCGCCAGAGCTGAAATCAGAGGGCTTTTAGGTAATAACACACCCTCCAGCAGCCATGTTGGAGGACCTGAGCTCCTGGGAAACAGTAACTATGAAGAAATGAAATTGATTTCTGCATGGCATATATATTTTTATTGATTTTTGTTATTTTTGTGGGTTTCTACAACAAATTTGCTTTATGTATGTTAGCATTTATTATATTATCAAATCATACCAGGGGTGAAAACAAATTGTAATCTATAACAAACTGAACAGCCTAAAGCTCACAGCATTACATGAAGAATGATGCTAAAATGTTGATGCTAAGCAGGTGTGATGTTTACCATGTTTTCCATCTTAGTTTAGCGTTTTAGTGGATTAGGTCCTTTTGTGTTTGCTGGGCATAATGGAGATATGTGCTCTCTGAATGCACTGCTAGTTTATTGTCTCTTTATATTTCATTTTTTATTTGTCCCTCTGTCTCTTGAGCTTCTGGAACAACTGTCCTCAGTGTAGGATCAATAAAGTTTTATCTGATGTTGCTAGAGTTGGTTTTGTGGCTGACATTAACTCTGCAGAATCATGCTAGTTTTTGTGTACATTTAAAACGCAGTGAATAATAATAGGTAGATGTTTAAAGATAAATATGGAAAGAATGTCAGATTCAGTATGAAAACAGTGGTTCACCCAGAGGACACTCAAAAGCAGTAATCATGTATACCTGTTCAGAAAACACAACTCATGACATCCTCCATCAGGAGAGGGCCTGGCTGAGTGAGCAGAGCCACCAGAGGCTCTCTCTCTCCAGCCTCCTCTTGTCTTTTACAACCACATGACAGCTGTTCAAAGTTTTTTTTTTATGTAATATACTTTCTGCTCTAGTTGGTACACTGTGCAGAGTGAAGGGGAAGTACCGGACAGATTTTAGGAACGTTCAAAAGCAGCTATGAGTCCCTGGAGCTGTGTGATGACATCATACATGAGGAGTTTTGTCTGTGCAGTATCCTGCTGTAAGTATCTCTGGATTTCTATTATGTTATTGTATTTATATAGGAAAGATAAGAATGGCTGCTACTTACATTAAAATAAATCTGAACGACAACCGAGTACAGACCTGATGGTTTTTGTTGTTTAGTGACATTTGATTTTTATTTCTTCCATTTCCATGGTTACAAGTTGGACCATTCTGTGAGAGGGATTTGTCTCAGAGGGTGTCTGGGGCATACTTCCAAAACGGTTCAATAATTTTTTGAAAAACTTTATGTACACATCTCTCATGTACTGAAGAGGTGCCTTTTGATAGTTTAGGAATTTTAAGCATTTTCTTTTTGTTTTGTTTGTTGTTCTTTTTCTCAGATATGACATTAATAGGAATTACAATTAACAGGGACAACTGAAATATCTGACATCTGATTGAAATGACGTCCACATGCAAAGGAAAAATAGGAATGTTGCAATTCATGCTCAGTGCTGCAACCACGGGCCCCCAATGAGAGCACCGGCCTAAAGATATTCACATGACAATATTCAGTTACAGTGATAGCACCAACTGCTGGCAACAGGAAGTAAGCCTCGTGTAACAAACTTCATTTGATGCACATGAAATTTTCACATCATATATCACAATCCTTCATGCAGAGTCCATAATGCATACAAATTCAGAGCCATGTTAACCTGCAGTGCTGACATTTAAAAATCTAAAATGATGCTACGTTGTGTGCTAGTTAGTTTTAGTTCAGTTGGATTATTGGCCCGTCCTCCAATCACAACACAAATGCTGGAAAAAAATATCAGGCAGGATACACATGCTAGTGGGCACCAGCCTGTCAAAGTATACACCCACCAGAGCAAACTCACAATCTGATTGGTTAAAAAAAATATGACAAACAACAGCATCATTCCAATTTGTTTCAACAGCATGGGGAGTCACTCGCAATCATGAAAGTCTCAGAGAAGATGGGAAGAACTTTGTAAAATGCATATCATATTAATGAAAACATATTTAATTATAAAATGATCATTTTCTGATTCTGATCATCTCTAGGTCTGCAGAGAAGGCTTTGCTGGCCCTGACGGCCCACCGCTGTCAGAACCTATATCAGAAGCTGAAATTTAGAATATCTGCCTTCTGAAAATTTACATATGCATTTAAGGCAAGTGTGTGTGTGCATGGGCGTGTGTGTGTG
The DNA here is from genome assembly GCA_037577475.1 of Chaunax sp. Z400. NCBI lineage: Eukaryota > Metazoa > Chordata > Actinopteri > Lophiiformes > Chaunacidae > Chaunax > Chaunax sp. Z400. The sequence goes on from CM075201.1 coordinate 25,136,247, forward strand.
TGTGAGAGAGAGAGAGAGAGTAAAGAGCAATAAGAGCACACCAGTGGTGATGCTCTGACAAAAGAGCTTAAGTGGGTCATGTTCAGCATAATTCCTGTGTGTGTGTGTGTGTGTGTGTGTGTGTGTGTGTGTGTGTGTGTGTGTGTGTGTGTGTGTGTGTGTGTGTGTGTGTGTGTGTGTGTGTGTGCGCGCATGCATGCCTGTGTGTGTGCGTGCGTGTGTGTGTAACAGCAGGTGTAAATGCTAATCGTGTAAATCCACAATCTATCCTGCACACATACAGTATACCATAAATACATAATCCTGTGAGTGCAAGATAGAAAAAAGAGATTGAAATCCCTTTAGCCTCCTTCGCTGTCTCCCTCTCCTTTCACCTCTGTGTGGAGAGCTGACACTATGCTCCACCCCCCTGGGAGCAGCTGGAGGGTATTTCTAACAACCTAACCAGCTGAGGATTGAGAGCAGAAGGCTGTTACATGCTGGCACCAGCAGCAGAGCTTCTAACCTCTGGCTGGAGCATCACACGGATTCACTGAGGCCTCGCTGGGGCAAGGAGTCACTCAGGAAACTGTAAAGATCATATATAACAGTGGAGAGGGTTAAAAATAGCATCTACAACAACAATCTATAGATAGACCCACCAGTAAAGTTCCAGCTTTTACTGCATGATGGTTATACTACTGTTTCAGAACTAAAAGGATGTAGTACTGTAAGTATTGTTAAGGGGTACTGCATGTTAAAAGGCAGGATGATTTACGTTTACAGGATTACTGGAGAGTAAATATAACCATGAATCATCATTAAAACACATAATACAGGAAACAAAAATGACAAAGAGAACATAATAAACCACCAGAAAAGGACAAAATGTAAACTTACTTTTAGATTAATGAAGAATTACACTGTATGTCAGAGGTTTATCTGCACTGTATAACACTAATCAGTACAAAAAAGAGTCCAGGGAGGAGGTTTATCAACTTTCTTTAGCATCTTTTACACAGCCTGTTCAAGATGGGACTGTTGCACCTTTGTGGCACATCATCTTCTGTATAAAAAATAATTCATCACAATCGTGCCAACTCAGCGTCTGTCTGTTTAAAAAGGAGTGAGCAGGACAGAAGGAGGGTGAGACTTTGCTTCATCAACACTACGCAGATGATGCTGTGTTATACATCACATCACTTTTGCTTGTAGAACAGCATGCTCTCTACAAATCAAATGGTGGCGCTGCATTATGCCGTCATTGGTTTGATAAATGGCAATAAACAAAGGTAGCATAGAGATGGGTCTTTGCTATGTAGCTATTGTGCAATATGCTAAAAGGGCTTAACTCAGGCTCTCTGCCGACCAGGTTACGTATGCAGGTGGTGATCAAGCCAGGTTAAAAGAGAGGCATCTTTTTGACAATGAAAACTCATATCTTGTAACCAATTAACCTCACTTCAAAGAACTGGCCTCTGGTGGTTGAATGGTTTAACCCATGTATGTACAAAGAAAAGACAAAAAAAATGTTTAAATGAAAGAACTAAAAAGTCCAGAGTAATGCACAAGGGTTAAGATGCACAACTTACAAACACAACATTCCTGTTTCAATCACTTGCTGTTTTGCACGTCTCCCTGTATTTTCTGTTTCTATTTATTCTCATATTAAACATAAGCATGCAGTGAAAAGCAGAAAGAGCTTTGAAGCTCACAGTATATGATTTTGCACACCAAATTTAAATTTCTGTATGTGTCCCTGTAATTCGCTACAAACAGAATCCTCTGCACACACATCTAATTAAAGTCCCTTTGTGTAAATGTCTGTCTGCCGCAGTCTTTGTAATATCAAAAAGACAAAAGCCCCTTGGTTTTCCTCATGTCAGCAACCAAAGTCAAGAAAAATGGAACACTCTCACAGTAAGAAGCCAAATCTTCAATATAAAGAAGCCACAGTCGAGTCAGCAATTTATTTAGTTTTGATAAGCCGCCCAAAGAACCTGCATGTGGTGAGCCCAGTCTCCTTCAGAGTTATATTCATATTTCACTATAGCTGAGTATTTATCAACACTCGGTGCCCTTGCAGCAAGGCGTGTGCCTTTTGTAAAGTAAGGATGCAGATGTCAGGGCGATGGATAGCATGTAGTGCAAAGACCACAGTTGACATCCTGTCTCAGACCTACAATTAATCTTGAGTTATAAAACTTTTGGTTCCGTTAGCTCAATTTAAGCGGGATCTGACCTGGAACCGAGGTGGAGAGACCAGGCTTAGGTCATGACCTCAACCCAGCAGTCTAACCACACAGGAACAGCCTCAAATCCAAAAACAACATTACCTGATGTTCCTGTAGTCTGTTGCATCGCACAAAACTGATGTGAGGGCGTGAGCTGGAGGCTTAAAGAAGATTAAAAAGAAGATTATTCCACCAATGCAGTTTCAGGAGAGAGGAGGGCCAAGCAGAGATATAAGAAAAGTAAATTGAAAATGTGAAATTGACATTAGCTCAGGTTGTCTGTGTTTCATTATTTTTGTGAATCTAAAACTCTGCATTCATCAATTTCTAGCCTCACCAGCCTTCACTGAATGTCACAGACATGACAGGTCACCAGGTTCGACTGCCAGAATGTAAATATATTCATGAGGCAATAGTGCAGAATCTGCAGGCAACAGCACGCAGCTTAACAGATGGGAAATAATGTAGGAATAACTACAATATTACTGAAGCAGCAAGAGGACCACTGCAGTGAGACTCTGACAAGTAGACAGACATAATGACACAAACTCATCTGTTCAATAAAGCACACCCCAAACATAGTTACAGTACCGCCACCTCAGTTAAGTTCTTTGGAGAAACTGACAAAGTTTGAAGAGTACTTTTCATATTTGACTTCATTTTCACTAGCTACGAGCTCGAAAATGACGATACCGCAATAACAGCCTAATTTGATATTATAGTTGCTGCCATAATGAGTGTTAAGGCTGGTCAGAGCAGAAGATCGTTGAATATGACATGGCCAAGTGTTTTTGTACTGGAACAGATTAGAGACAAGCATGTTGGTGGTATCCTCAGCAAATGTAATGACAAAACTAAGAGAAGCTAGAACTAAAGGCCTGTCTTTTAAAAACTCTAAGGTGTCCCTGTAGAAAATCACCTCATTCTGTTTCCTCATCCTCACGTATTGCTGTCAGTTACATGTAACAGTGGAAAACATTCCTGGATTCACTTTATCTGGATTCCTGGTTCATGCATTTCCATCTTTCCGGTTGTTTCTCCATGATCCTGCTGACAAACCAACCAGCGAACACAGGTGCAAACTTCATTGGTGCGGATAAAAACGTATTTTCAGCTTTTGTTATGTTTTATTTTTTTAAATTACCAGCAGAAGGGACGGCTTCATCGAGCTTGAGTTACGGCTCTAGCAGAAAGTCAAACGGCAAAACGAAAATGGCTGCCAGTTCCCTCTGTCAGTGTTTGTTTCTATCACTCCTCCCAACCTTCACCACCACACACACACATTCAAAAGCGTTTGCTCAGGTTAAGCTCTATCAGACCAATCCCAGCATTCTATTTTTAGCTACACCTCTTTCTCGCCGAGTATGAAGGCCTCCCTCGACGTGAGGTTTAAAGGTCTGCGGTCATTACAGCAGTGGCGTTGGTGGAGGGGGCAAAAGGCAGCAGGGTGAGTGAGGGAAGCAAAAGTTAGCCAGCTGTCAGCAGTTATCACCATGCTTGAGTGTGCAGATAAACTGGCAACCTGGGACTTCATCTGTTCACTACACAGGTGCATGATGGTAGCAGGTCATTTAAAGGTGGAGGTTAGTAAAGGGCCACCAACTGGAAAGAGGACTGAGTGGCTGGCTGCTTTGAGAGCTGCCATCGATCTGAGGAGGCTGGTTTGTGCTACAACACATCCGAGTCTCACTTATTTACTGGGCCTCTGTTCATTTATTTTAGAATTTTTGTATTTCCAGGACGTGCTGAAATTTGAATGTCTTCAAATAAACACAAAACTTTGTACATCCAAACTCTTCTGAGACACGCTAAGCAGACTGTGTAATGAAGCCTGGGCCTCCATCCATTCCATCATCCTCAAAATTTGACTCTGGCGTTAAACCTTCTTTGATCTGTCGTCAATCAGGAATTGTCATCTTCTCTGCTATAACCCTCGGATCAGAGCTGCTCCCCTGCTCATCTGAAAAACTCATACCAAAACATGTCAACAACAAAGGGAAGAGGAAATTGTCAAAGTATTGCAGCAGGATTGCAGCAAACCGTTCTCCTCAGAACATTTTTTTCTCTCTATCCAGCCATCTCATGGGCGTCTGCCTCTCTCCATCCTTCACTCCCCTCCTCTTTCCTGACCAAAACCACCTCTCCTCCTCTTCTTTCCTCCTCTCATCCTTCATTTACATTGAGGTGTTGCTGGTTCCTTAGACATCAGCTGATTGGGAAGAAATTAAAAAAATCTGTGGCACAAATAAATGTGGGGGAAAAAAGGAATAAGACATGACAACTGAAAATCACAGCAAAGAGAGACATAATTGATTGAATACATCAGGAAATTAACTGACCAAAGACAACATATCATAATGAAGGAGGTGTGATACCAATAATCAGAAACAATGACTCGAATCAGAAGAAAGGTAATGCATATTAAGATGAATGCTCAAGACCTGTAGAAAGAAACCAAATATAAAGAGCAACAATCCAGATTGATACATGAAGATGTGCATTAATATGGCAAAACATGGTGCAGAATATCAGGACTTGGAACCATTTTCCCAACCGCCTAAAAATACAAAAAGATATTTACTTGGAGACCCAAATGTCACACGTTTTCTTCTTAATAAAAAAATGTCTCTTATAATAATAATAAATATGGTTCTTCTCTTTACCTCGCTCTAAATGTCCCAAACTGGACAAAATAAAAAGTGTATAAAGGGGATTGGGTACGAAGTGGTTTCAAGACAACCAATTGAACACATGAAACCTACAGGTGCCAGGCTGGTGAAAGGGAAGTAAAATCTCTTGCACAAATAGCACTAAAAACAGCCCTAAAAGTTACTCAAACGTGGTTCCCATCAAACGGAGAGAACAGAATACAGCAAAGAAATCTCAGCAGGGCCTAAACAGACCAGAGTTTCTGTGTGAGTCGAGGAAGGCTCAGAAAGACCAGGCTGTTACTTTCCCCACCTCTTTTGAGCTTTCAAGGGCATAAGGGAAGATTGGCCAAGAGGGGAAAGCACCAGCTGCTCTCAATCATTAGTTTGGAGCCAGTTTCAACAACCTGCATAAGCAGGTAATCTGAATATCACTCCAATCAACTCAGAGGAGCTTCAAGATTCTACTAAAACCAATGAGGAAAGGGAAAGAACCAAAGAAAAGGACAGCTACAGGAGTCAGAGTTCATAAAATACGATAACCAAACATTTACTGACGTTTCTCTGGGATCACAGTGGATCATTTCCAGCATAAGAGCAAAGTATTTTTCACGGGAGTGGAAAACAAAATTAAAACAAAAAGTAGACTTAACATTGGAAAAACATCCATCTACAGGACCAAAAGCTTAATTCCAAGTCTATAATAATGTTGTTTGTTGTGTCCCATCAACTTTATAAGGCGACTTGATATGTTGTGCTTTCAGATTGATATCATGGCAATAGAATAACAAGTCAATAATAACTGGAAAAGCAATTTCTGAAGAAATTTGTGTGTGAATAAATGTGTGTGTGTGTGTGTGTGTGTGTGTGTGTGTGTGTGTGTGTGTGTGTGTGTGTGTGTGTGTGTGTGTGTGTGTGTGTGCGTGCGTGCAAAGGGCACATGCAGATCTGTGTTTGCAGACGTGTGCATGAAATATGCTTTTTCTTCTAATTTGCATGCACAGAACATGTGGAGGTTCCTGTTGACATTGGTGCTGCTGCAATGATAACAGTCATAGTTTCACAGCAGCTGACACACATCTCCAGAAATTCTATGAAAAGAGCAAAATATCATAACATAACATGGCTAGAGAATGAGAAATTGAAGGAATTCATTTCCCAGCAGGGAAGGATTACATGGAGGAGACACTGATGCTGGCTTTGAACTGATGCGGTGTAAAGAAAGTGTGTGCAGGGATTAATCCATACAGAGACATACTGATGACTGTGATTAAATTGCAACTCTAGGAAAAGACTTTATAGAGTAAAATGTCCATTTTCATAATTTGTGTTCCTTAAACCAGGATGCTACATATTTCAACAAGTCTTGAATATTAAATTAAACGTCATTACTCTTCTTTAATTTCTAAAAAAAACTCTCTCAAAATCTACACATAACATCCGGGTCACTGAGCTGTGCCAGTCAAAAAGTCATTTGCCAATGGGGACGCAGCCCTGAAAAAACCCGCCCCCGCGAGAGGTTTGTGTCAGAACTGCAACCAAAAACTCAGAGCGCGCAAACGAGAGAGCTGGCAGCGTAACCACAAAGCTGAGAGGCAGCGCCAAAGTCTGATCAGAGAGAAAGAAGCAGAGGAAAATGCAAACAAAAGAATATATTGTCAGAAATGTAAAAGATCAATAGTTTACACTATTACACAAATAATTTGATTGTAAGTTAGAAGTTTTACTTTTGAGATGACATTTGTTTTTTGCTTCAGTGAGTTTTCTTCTCTCTCAAATTCTTATTTTTGTTTGATATTGAAGAAGTTTTGCTTGTTTTTTTTTTTACATAAATCTGATTCCTTATTTGGGCCTGAATCTATATCAGGCTATCACCCTACAGATGTCACTGGGGCATTTGAAAGTTAGGGCCACTAACAGAGCTGGCTGTATTTGATAAATTTTGAGTGAGAGCATGTCCATTTTATCAGCGGATCAGAGTTTCAACATTGGACTTTCTCCAACCCAGAGTGGACTGGATTGTTGCAGCCAATTAAACTTCACCGATTTGAGAGAGTCTAGCAGCTAATTATGCTCTAATTCCAGCATCTCAGCTGACAGTTGGCTCTGATGGAGAGAAAATGAGGATAAAAGTAAGAGGGAAGACAGAAAGATACGAATGATGAAAAGTGACAGATGAGGAGACACAACCGGGTGGCCATATCAGGTACACCCTTGTCGACCTGGCTGTCCAAACAAGGCCTTGGCAGTCAGGCTCCATTTATCTGATACGTGTTGAGAATCAGGCTCAAGTTTTCCTTTCAATTTTATCCTCTCATCGTTGTCCTCCTCCTTTCTTTTTTTTTGTAATATTCAATTACCCCTAGGCTGTCTGCCAGGAGGAGGTTAAGGAGAGAATAGGACATAAGAAGCTGGGTCTACTTCACAAAAGAAGCAAAATGAGAAAGTAAAGGTCACCCTTATCTCTCGTCGTCTTTTCTCTCAATTCATTCTAAACACAGAGGAGAAAACTAAAGCGAAGACGAGGCTAAACCCATCAAGGAAGGAGGAGACTACAAAGGTATCTATAGAGATTCGAAGCAAATGGCAATTGGGTAAGAGCAGGAGGTGGAGGCGCGGTTGTGGAGGACAGTCAAAGGTTGTGGAAGACGGAACAAAGTGAGAGAAAACAGAGGAGGAAGACAAGGAGACACGGCAACAAAAAGAAATGAAGGCCTCTATCTTCCACCCAACAACTACTGCACCATTAGTTTCTGAATAATGCAGTTGTCATTTTCTTGCCCGGCACCCAAATTGTAGGAGTAGTAAATGTACTTGGGCCGATCTCTGCATCCATGAGAGAGTTGATCTTAAAATGAGGTGTGGTCAGGCACATTGGTGCAGTACTATCTTCAGGCAACAGAGAGCAATTGAACCATTGAACATCAAAAACTCTGTTTCAAGTCAATGGTGCAGCATTTTTCCTGCTATTTTAAGATTTGCCTATATAGTCTGGTTCACAATACATCTGAGTTGTTGCTTCACACTAGTGGTGCACAAATTAGCTCTGACATCATCCCAACCTACATGTTGGGAGATGTCAGTAATTCATTAAAGTTAAGCTGCTGTGCCTCCAGTAACTGACACAGATGGCAGAGATGTACTTATTGTTTCTGCTAAGTAATTACAGCAGGTAATGTAATTAATAATTTCCTCATTAATGATGGATTTTTTTCACTAGTTCACAGCATCCCATCTGCTGTTAATCAGAGTGATATTTTTTATGAACAGTCCTGATTCAGCTCTGCTTACATCACTAGGCTTATTACACACTCAGGATTTTGAAGCAGCCCTCCTCCTCAGTTAAATATATTAAATGTATTAAATATTTGCTCATATGCAGTCGAATGGAGTCCACCTGCCAAGGACCACTTAAGGACCCCTCGCCACCATGTGACTTAATTTGCATCCAGATTATGCACAAAAAGACAGTTGGACATGCCCTAAAAGCACTTGTGACATGCACTTTAGACAATGCAGTTTAGGTTGTTTAAATTTGGCCTAAATAAACAATTCAGACATGCAAGAATCACCCATGATGCCTCCTCCACCTCCAATAAATTGGAACACTGCAGAGAGAGGACAAGGAGCGGGTGGAGAATGTGAGTAAGATGAGCCATCATCCACTGCAACCACATCAAAAAGCTTCTTAATCACAGTCTGAGAGGTGACAACACATATCACAGACATTCATTATTCCCCTCTGTTCTTCTGCAGATAAACATAACAATACAGCGAGTCATTACACGGGTGGAGAGATAAATCTTCCAAATGATTTCCGCACTTTGTCGGTGCCACCAGACACTCCAGTCATTTAGATTAGGTGCTATCTGCAGGCCAGGATTTTATGGCAAAGAGCCATGGATAGAAGTGAGAAGAAGCATTGCACTGTGAATTCTGAGCACATTAAATAGGGCTGGGTTTGAGTGAGAGTTTTCCCCCATCAGAAAACAAAGTAACACTGGTGACTGACCATCTCCTCCATCTTCACTTGACAGCTAAAATGCAAGCCGATAGAAACACAGAAAGTTTCAGTGTCTTTGCATCTCCTTCTCTTTCTCTTCTTGTCTCCGTCTCATCACTATCACTCCTCCCCCACCACCTCAGGGAGGTAAATGACTCTGCTGTGAGGGTAGAGTCGAGGCTGTTTGACCTTGATAGCAAACCTGCATTACTAAGTAAATATTCAGTGGCTCAGGAGCGATGGTGCGTGCCTTCGCTGCCCCAGATAACAGGTTATGTATGAGGCTTTTGTTTTGAGCCCTGCTACAGCCTACAGAGGGGAGCTTACAGGAAGTGGTGATGTTGCCTTGCGAAGCATTCAGCAATGATTTGAATAATAATAACATTTGGAGGTCAAAATACATCTAGATGCTGGTTGAAGCACATTTTTTTGTGCAAGTGGTTTAAAACTAGAGAATTCCGGGCTCACAAAAAAATCATTGAGCAGCTTAAGTGAATAATTGTGTTTCCTGTAACTGCTTCAAAGTAAAAGCCATTCTGTATTTTGCCAGTTGAATGTGTTTAAGTGAATCAGCACTAGATGTTTTACGTGAGCAGTAGTATAATACAGCTCTGAAATGGCTGAGGTAGAGTGATTTTACTTCACTGATCTCAACCTCACTATTAACTGTTCAAGGAGTGAGGCTGCATTAGTGTCTCATTTCCTGTAAATCCCTTATGAAGGATAATTAAATCCATTGTGCGAAACTAGCAGCATTAAAGCCTAACTTTTCAGATATTATGTAACTAGAGACAAAACTTTTTTCTACATCGATTAGAAATGTAATAGTGGAGATATTCTAACAACTAATAATGCCATATAGTGCCATAAAGTGGCTTGTGGTGCTACCATAGAGTGCTACCAATGCTACTACTTAAATAACAGTATTTCAAAACAAGTGAAGCAGCAGAAAAATATCTAATGGACTTATATTTATTGTATCAACCCATTATATCAAAAACATCATGAAAGTTGACAGAAAAACATTTTTTTCGCCTTAAACGTTTAATTTTGGGGCTTCGGCTCCATAGAGCCCCATTCATTTTGGACAACCTCGCGAGCTTCCCCATTACCCTGAAGTTCAGAGAGTGGCATATCTCTATACTATTGGAATATCTCTATTAGGGGTTAGTTAGTTCTAGTGTTCAAGGGAAAGTCTACTGCCTGCTGTAGCCTGTCAGGGCCAGGGCAGTAGTGCAGTCAACCACTTGGAACAGCAATATCCTGCCCATCTTTGCAACAGCAGCCAGGAATTCTAGCCTTGGAGGTGTGTGATTAGTGATTATTATATTGCATTCCAACCTTATCCATGCTAATTTTTAAATTTATAGTTCACTAAGGAAGAGTGTGGAGGACTGAATTGTTTGACTCAAAAACTCTAGAAAAATACCACTAATGAGGAAGCTAATTAGCCATGCTCCTATACCTCACAGGTGAATAATTAAGACATTATAGTTGGCACATATCTGGCTGGAGGCAATAACACAGAAACAACTAAGCCCCCATATCATGTCCTTTTTCGGTTATTTTTAATCAATCCTTGACTCAACCATTAACTGACCAGATAATTAGGCAGGAGACTGAGAAAACACATTTTCCTCTTTAGGAACAAAATCTCTCTGTTGTTTCAACATCATTTTAAATTCCCAAAAACCAAATGTCAAATAAAATCCCCTTCATAGGAAATATCATGAGAAGATTGACAGGAATTATTTTATTGATGATATTTTATCTTTGCAAAACATCTAAAATGAGCATAAAATAATATGAATTGATAAAACATCACATGTAAGCCTCATGCTTTTGCTTTACAAATGTCAACAGTCCGTCAGTACCGGATCTAAACCGACTGCCCGACAGGTTCTGCACATCTGTCAAAGAAGGTTGAAATTTACTCAAGTAACTAAAGGATCCTTATTGGACATGACTGGAATATTGCAACTGCAAACATCTTGAAACCCATTAACCAGAGTCTACAGGTGGATGATGGGGTGGAAGGTGGGGCTGAAAGAGCAGGCATACATACAGTATGCAGAGCAGCAGAGGCATTAACAGGCAGAGGGAGATGGGAAATTATTGCAGCTTAAATAGAGGAGGAGTGTATGGTGTTGAATGAGGAGAATGAAGCATGTCATGTGTGTCGAATTGACTCCCTGAGGAAGGTTGCAGGCTTCCCTCCATCGATATAAAAAAAACGTTAAGTCAACTGTTCATTCGGTTTGCAATCACAGCTTCACTATCAGCTGAAAACGAGGAGGGTGGATTAATCACTCCGTACTCATAGGATAGGGGAAGACATAAGAACGTAGCCCTCAGTTGACAAATGAAAGCAAACAAGATGTCAGACTAAGTGATGAAACCTTCTTCATACTGCAACCATTCAACAGCTCCCTTCAGCTTTACGGTGCTTCACAGTGAGTTTCAGCTCATTTTAAAACCCACTGCACACTACCTGCACAGCCGCGAAAGGCAGACACAGACTTAGGCTTGCTGGTGAACTCTGTGGAAGAGAGACGGATACTTCAACAAGTTCTCTGACAGCATTTTTACATTTAGTCACAAAAACTATGTGGTTAGTTTAGGAAACGATTGATGTGTGTTTTCTTTCAGACGGGATGAAAACTCTCCTGCTGGTTGAAAGTCATGTGTGTGACCCACCACTCAACCCCAACCTCCACCTCCCTTGGTGCATTCTCCTCCAGTAAAATGTGTTGTGTTGTGCACCTGACACAAGGCAGAGGACGGCATACATCCAGTCGCACAGAGGCATTTGGAGCAATATGGGATTCCGTATCTCACCGATGGTTACTTTGACATGCAGCCAAAAGCTAGGGATTGAACTACCGACCTTCTGATAAGTGGCTCTGTGTCCTCAGCCAAAACTGCATGATAAATTGCTCTGTATCTCCTGGATGTACAAACAACCAATTGTTTGCTAACAAGTTTTCCATATGAGATTAAAAGGTGATGGTCGGGGTTAAAGTATAGCATAGCTTACTCAGCATTCTGCATCCTCCTGAAACATACACAGCTTACAGATAAGATATAGATGTGATGACGCAGGGTTGACCCCAGAGGGGATCACAGGAACCTGCACACTAGGTTCAGAGTGCAGGCCATCCTGCAGAGCAGTGCACCCTGCAGAGGGCACGGAGTGGAGGATGATGTTGAAGGCTGAATTCGACACAACAGCTTTGGTTCCAATAAAACACCTCAGATTTCTCAGCAGATTACGGTTCCTTTCTGCAGTGAACCCTATCAAACACAACACAGGAGCCACGATCATACAAAGATAGGAAAAGAGGCAGGAGGTGTTGGGCGAGAACAAATAAAATGAGACAAAACAGCAGAATCCCTTACACCTTCACTATATATTATATTACCTGTAACAAAGCAAACACACACCTGGGAATGTGTAATTCTTGTTTTCAATAACGACGTAAGGTAAAGTGACAGATATGATGAGATCTTACACTCCCTGAGGAAATTTGTCACAGGCACATTCAGGTATTGAATTAATATGAAAATGCAGTGTGACACAGCCTTTATTGCTCACTGGCTCACACACCACTGTTTTAACATTACCCATCAGTCAACATACAAATAGCAACAGGTTTAACAGTAAACACACTCAAAGGAAATATTTTTACTACCAACAAGGTGTTTTTATCAGCATTGGTTTGTTTGTTTGGATTACTCAAAGTTATGATTTGTTGAAATTCTTTGGAGAGGTACGAGGGAATGGCCCAAGGAACAATCCATTAGATTCTGGTGTTGATCCAGATCATCATCTGGATCCAGAATCTCTTCAAAGGATTCTTTACCATTGTGGGATAGGGACAATTACAAGATTTTATCGTCTAACATCATGGATAATGCCTAGAATGCTTTTGCAGGCATTATCCATGGACAAAAATTACATGATGAAACCCAGCCCTGGGGGTGCACAAGCCAGTGTACTCTTGGAGCCGGTCCCAAGCCCGGAAAAATGGGGAGGATTGCATCAGAAAGGGCATCCGGCGTAAAACCTGTGCCAGATCAACAATGTTGATGGAAATGTGAGTAAGATGAGCCATCATCCACTGCAGCTCAGCCTTAGAGATAGGGTGAGGAGCTCGGAGTGGAGCCGCTGCTCCTTTGTGGCGAAAGGAGTCAGTTGAGGAGGTTCAGGCATCTGATTAGGATGTCCTGAATCCTTTCGAGGGCATGTCCTTTTCCGGGCATGTCCAAGTGGGAGGAGACCCAGGGGTAGACACAGAACTCGCTGGAGGGTTTACATATCTCAGCTGGCCTGTGGATGCTTTGGGTTCCCCCAGGAGGAGCTGGAAAATGTTGCTGGCAAGAGGGACATTTGGAATACCCTTCTTCGTCTGTTGCCACCACGACCCAACGCCGGATAAGTGGAAGAAAATGGATGGAAATGGAAATTGATGGAAACAAAGGAAATATCACAGCCATTTTTCTGTGTTTTTTCTTTTAATATAGCACCAGTTTCAGAAATATGAGTATCTTTCTACAGCAGAGACAGCCCAGTTTTACAACAACACCATCTTGTCAGTGAAATACATTTAAACAACAAATGTTCATCTTCTCCAAACAACCGTATCAATCCCCAGTAGCCATAATTCACGTCAGTTAGTGTGATAGTTAATTGTAGCTGATTTGTTCTCTACTTTTGGGTCATTTCAAGTCTCTTTTAGAAAGAGCTTAGCGGCTCCGTCTTCCCCTGTAAATCAGACAAGCATAAATCATCTTAATCATGCCAGGACAGCCTTTTCCTCATTTCCCGATCTCAGCGTCCTCAGCTGCTATCGATGGTCTTTGAAGAGGACCCTGAGTGATCTTGACCTGGCTACACCTCCCAGCTCAGCACCCCACCACCCTGTTTAATTGTTTTCTCACCAAGTAATTAAAAATGCAGCGTAGGGGAGCAGGCTGATCAATGACACCTGGCAGCCTCAGAGGAAAACATCAGTCCGTCCATTCATCCATCTGTGGACACATACTGTACTGCCCATTTATCTGTCCATCCACACACACACACACACACACACACACACACACACACACACACACACACACACACACACACACACACACACACACACACACACACACACACACACACACACACACACACACACACACAGCTAACCTTGGGATAAATGTTTAAGTGTTTCTATGTGTGTAAGGTTGGGTTGTTTGTGCATGTTTGTGTGTATTTGTGTCTCCAGAGGGTTTTTAGGTCAGGACTCTGTGGACTCTTTAGGACAGTGAGACGCAAAGCACACACACACACACATTTGGTAGTCCATTGTACTGACTTACTAAACTAATCTAACTTTAAGATTAAATATAATATTTTTGGGTTTTCCAATTTTCACTGAAAAATACCCAGATTGTATGAGGAGAGATGTTTTATTCTCTTATTTTCTATCGATAATAGACACACCCTCATTAAAAGAGGCAGAGCAGGGTTTACACTGAGAACAACATTTTTTCTGGGGGACGATCACTACCCTATGACACCTTTTAATCAGACCAGCCAGCCCGCCCCGGTAGAAGAGTTAAGGGATCCAGGATGGGAGCCATGCTAGCCCAGCTTGGACTTGACGCTGCTCTTGGCGATCACAGGAAAATGAAAAGGTCGAAATGAGTCACATCCCGGCCAAACAAAGCCGATGGAGAAAGTTTCCCAGATGTTGAACCTTTAACGCTAAGATGTCGACCGTTTTATCATCACCATCTTGATGCTGCTGTTTACATTCACCAAGACAAATATGTACACAATTATTTCATGAGTTGTATATGTAAAAAACAAAATGCTGGATTTTATCAATTTCTTCCTGTTATTTTCTAAATAGAATTACATGTGCATATTTTCTATGTGTGTATGGGGGACAACAAACTTTCATTTCATCGTTCAACTCTCTGTTGCCCAAGAAACCCTGTGATTTTTTACAAGGAGTGCAAAAGTCACAATCCAAGTAGTCTTAACATTAACGGACAACAACCTTGTTCACGTCAAATATCAAAAATCTGTGCTTTTCTATAAGGATTATAGTACAGAACATATATTTGAAATATTCACTGCTAAACAGCTCTGAACTGAGCCAAGTGTTTTGCGAGATGACAGCTTTACGCCCGACACACAGAGCTCTAAGGTTTGATGGAGGCGTTTTAAATCTTGACTTGAGAATTCTAGGATGAAGGATGAAGGGATGATGTGATGCAGGAGGAAGGATGATGCAGTTGGATGGTGTGATCAGCCATATAGAGAATCCAGTCATAGAGTTCCTCAAGTAAACGTCACCATCATCAGCTGCTTGGAGCCTCTCAGTCCACACAGACATCAGCATAGACACAGTATGCATCTCTGTATATGTTTGTGACATGTGGGAGTATGCATCTGTGTCATTAGTGCAATTAATGATTCATGTAGAAGAGCTGAAGACTTTAATATGTCCCCTGAGCACGGTGATTATATTTTTGCTGATGAACCAGATGCTGCACATGCAGCTAACTATGTTTGTTAAATGTGTGCTCTGTTAACATGACAGCAGATCTTTAGTGAAGCCGTATTAATTCACATCAAACTCAAGTATCTATAAATGGAATAAGTCTATTCTTGCTTTTCTCCGTCTGTACAGAAATACAGAGTGGATATTTAAAAGAAAAGGTTCTATCATTGAAATTTAGGAACTTCTATTAAATATCATTTCTATTGCCAATTATAGCTAATTTTATCTCACCTGTTTTTGTCTGATTTATTTTTAGCTACACCCTTCCATCATACCTTTAAACCAACAATAAAAGAAAGGTGGTGTGGTCACTGAAATCAAACTCCATCAATATTTACTGTGAAATTGATTCATGATTTTTTTTCTATCTTGGGCACAAAGTGTTGTCCTTTGGTCGGTGCTATGAAAGCACAGAGAATCTAAACTGAGACCGGTTTCCCGTCTGCAGAGCACAAATGTGACATTTAATGGTAATTTGTTCAAGATTTACATTTGGAAGTGGAAATTCTGGCTGGGGGCTGCCACACTTAGGTTAGTGTGAGGAATGGAAAGCAAGACCGGGTCTGAGGACCATAGGTTTCGGGATGGGTTGTCGGATTGGAGATACCGGGGGCAAGGTCATGGAGGGATTTGTAGTTCAGGAGGGGGATTTTGTTCTGGTTTTGATGCGAGACTGGAAGGAGAGGGTAGAGTCCAGAATGACACCTACGTTCCAGACTTTTGTGGAGAGAGTCTGAAATCTAGTCTGTCTGTCAATCTGAAGTTGGTACTAAACAACCAGGTCTCTACAAATGTCTTTTTGCATGTTATCACAATGGGTTTTTTGCTTTTTTCTCATATCATTATTGTTTATTCACACCAAACAATCCTGAAGTCATTTCTGTGAGGAAGACATTTTTTGCAGAAAGCTCACAGTCATCTGTTTCCACTCCCTGTCTTCAGCAATGACATGTAGCTTGACAGCCATCATTCTGGTCTTTTAATTAGCAGAGATCATTCAGAGTAATTGCAGCCATGATAAGCATATCATGACCAGCCCATATAATTAATGACACTGCAGATGAATTATACTGCGCTGCCTTTAACATTTAATTGTGGGACATTTTGAATTTGGAGCCATACAGCCTTTCGTTGACCTCCTCCTTTCCTTTTTTTTTTTACACCCTTTTACCCTCTTTCTTTTAATTTCTCTGATTTGTATGGGTGTAAATAATTAAGACATCAATCCCAGGTTAGAGAACTCTATTTTGGTGGCAAATAGCAAATCAGAACTCATGTATGAAAGAGCCGAGTCATGACTGGTTTTGTCGTAGCTTTCGTTGTTTTTGCACTGGGCTAAATACTCAAACATAAAAAAAACAACTAGATTATTGAACACTCTACTTGTCATGTCACATGACATATGAATATTTTTCCACACATTAGGTAAAAATAGCATCATCTACACACATCCACTATCTTTGTTCACTTTCTTCCTGAACTGCATTACAGCATAACCTAAACATTGTCAAGGCTCCAACCTCACACCTTAAATATGATGCTTCTAAGCTTAAATTGCTGTTGCACTCGTCGTTAGGTCACAATGGAACTGGAACTGTCAGATGAAATGTAACGTGTGAAAATTAAAGAAGAACTTCACACAACTTTAGAATTTTAAGTGGTGCACTTCTCTTAGATGTAGCCTAAGTGTCTGAATTAGTTTTCATTTTCCAACAGGGAGAAACCAGGACACCTGTTCTTCATTTGAGGGACATCAAACGCTTATTCACAGACAAATGTATATCACCACCACCGTTTCTTCAAAACGTACAGATGAATCTAACATTGGTTAAGAAAAGTTTCATTTGAATCTCTTTCTGGTTTGAAAAATTTATCTCAAGGAAATTGTTATCTACACATTCAGGTTTTATTTATGGTGTTATTATGGATGGGAGTCACCAATAACTTTATCTTTTTCATTTTTGATTAAGAAAATGCAGATTACTGGTTTTACATGTCAAATAAAAAAACATCTAAATTAAATGTCTATGCTTATATTATGCTTACATTAACCTCCAGGGAAGGAACAGCAATAACCATCCAGTATGTATCCAGTATGACTCGACTATCAATCACTTCGGATATTCACTTTGCACTAATGTCACAACGTTGAATCAGAGGCAAATGGCTCAATCAGTCACAATTAGGTTGAGATGCACAGGCACAACCGCTGGTGGAGGGTAGCTCTGCACATTTCCTGAGGGAAATCCTGAAACTGTAGTCTTCAAATGACACCATTATTCTCCCAAGTGAACAGAACCTCATTATCACTCATTCAACAGGGTTAATCAGATGGATAGAGGCACTGATGAAGCCTCTGGAGTGAGCTGGAACCTCTACATGACAAAAATGAAAAGTTAAAATATTGCCTTGACCAAAGTACTTGTAGATATCTCAACTATTTCACCAATCACAATCTGTCAATAAATATTGTCATAATATATTAATATATAATTCTATTTTTTTCAGTTTTTCAGAATAGTAAATTTTACTAGGGATGATTTACGAGGGATGAGCGAGTTTGCCGTTATATGTATCTGTATCTGCTCAACGGAATGGGCGGAGTTTAAACCAAAGGGGGTGGTGCTTAAACCAGAGGTTGTTATTTTTGGTATGAATATCATAGGGATTGATCCAAATTTATTATTCACTGGAAAACTATTTACAGAATGGACTCATCATTGAGCTTCAGATCAATGTATCTGATCACAAGAGTAACTATAGAGTAACTGTTTACAGAGCAAGTTATTAATAAACTTGAATTAATAAAACACACGCAATACTGAGAAGTACTAATTATTTTAAAAGCTTTTTGAATGGGTAATCAAACTGTTTAAACGTTAGCAAAGGTGGGCCATTATGAACCCTTAGGTCAAGGGGCATGTACCAAATGTTAAGACTACACGAGGGTCAATAAGGTAATAACTTCTACACATTGAGGAAATGGAGTGAAAACTCTTACTGCAAGTGGAAAAATTAACAGCTGAAAATAACAAACCCTCATTACACGTTCCTCCGTCACAAATCTTCCTCTACAGCATCATGACCTCAGCTGTTCACCCTCCACAGACTGTTTGTCGATAATTGATTTGACCTTTTGTTTGAGCAATTAACCCCATCACCTCTCCTTTGATGTTTATCGAGCCTCCATCAAAACATGGTGGGAAAAATACCGTAATTATAAATATTAATCTGGAGCATGAGTAGAGGTGAACTCTATTGTTTCAGGGCTGTATATATATTATAACGCAATCATGTATGCATTGATTAGCTGCATTGATAGGTTTATGGCAACAACTGGGGCTGAATTTAAGAGGTTAATTAATATGACAGGGCTTCGGCACATGCCAATATGTAATGAGGCAGGAGAGACTGACTGTGTAGAGGTGTAGCAGCCACATGAAGCTCTGTCCCGTGTCTTTACATGTCACTTTATTTTTTCCTCAATGTTGTCATCACTGTCCTGGTCTGCATTTAAGCTTCCTTGTCCCTCAGACTGTCATCACATACTATTTCTTGAAGTACTGATTCCTCTTCCTTTAAAAAGGAGCCATGTTGCCCTAATTAGATGGACAATTTAATCTGATGTGAGCCTAGGACATTGGTACTGCCTACAGAGATTGCACACTTTATCACATAGGGAGCACCAGTGAAAAATGATGCGTTTCCTCTCCCCAGAGGCATCTCAAAGGGACATGCAGTATTATGTACCATCTCAGTTTAATTTCAGCAAACACCATTTAGGCTGTGTAAGTGTGATTGCTGCTGTCAGTCAGCTCTAAGCTGGTTGAAGAAAAAAAAATACAGCAGAATTAAAATTCTGAAACAACCATATCCATCTGCTTTCGCTGTGCACTTACTGCTTCTCAGGGTGCTGGAGCATATCCCAGCATGCACAGGGATAAAGGCCGGGAAACAGTCTGTCACAGAGCAAACATATGGACTTTGGTTCTGATATGATTTCAGTGCATTTCAAATTTATACATAAATTGGAAAGAAATATCAGAACTTTGGGTGGAAAATCCCAAAATGTCCCTAAAGAATGGATGTTTTCAGTCATGTTGAGATGTTAAATTTGCCACATATACTACAAAGACTCAGTCTTCTAATGAGAACATCACATGAAATTTGAATTTGGTTGGTTCTCCAAATGTGAGCTATAATTTTGGACAGAAAATAACATCTTATGTGAAAACTAGATATTGTCACATGTTAATAAAATGAAAACTTCCACATGTGAAATCTACATTTTTACATTTGAATTACATATGTTGCATTGAATTTTTCGACATGAGGATTAGAAATTTCAAAATGTGGACACGTCATGAAATCACGTCCAATGTGGTGAATTCCTAATTTTCATACTCTGTGATTGGCTATTTTTACATGTGAATCAAAACATGAAATGAACATGAACTAATTTGCACGAGTGATTAGCTGGATTCATATGTGAAACTTACATTTTCGTATTTGAATTACATGGATTTGTATGTGATTGGCCTTTATCCTCACGTGAGTCATCAGCCACCACCACGTGTCTGGATTCTGTGGGGGCATTTACTGTTCTTGCTGCTGCTCAGGATCAATTCAATCACAATCTCCTTCAAGATTCTTAATGCCAAAAACATTCTGACAGAATTATTTGTCACACATCATCTGCTGCAACAAAAAATTATCTTTACTTAATTCACTTTTCACTGCGGAATTGAACTGTCTTTGGCATTTGGGAAGGAAGAACACAGACCACTACAGAACGCAGGACTTTAAAGTTACAGCAACCTGAATTATCTATATTTAATCAGTATTTCACCTGCTTCTATTCTCCAAAAAACATGATGGTGGAGATATCTGAACATGTTTTCGATATTATGCTGCATTACCATGCATAAGCACTTCATCAGCATCCTTTTGCTTCTTTTTAGGATGGTGTTTGTTTTATTATTGGACACATTTCTTGAAATGAGTATGCCTGCAGTTTAATAAAGAGGGATCATGTTTCTCTGCTTTATGGATGTTCAAATAACTTGCACTGCCTTTAATATCGTACAACCCACAGTGTAATTTCTGCAAAGATAATAGGATACAGGCCTGAGATGAAAACCTCAGCTGAGTCGGGTGGTTGGAGGAGGTATGAAGTTTTGTTTTTCATTAAGGACAACATCTGTGGTTTGAGTGAGACACCATGAGCTATTAACTAAACTCTCCTTCTCCAGTCTCCCAACATGTATAAGTATTTCAGTAAGAAAACACAAGCAAGAAAGATCCTGGATGGTGTCAGGCCTAAATTCTGGTCACCAGGGTGCTAACCAGTAAACCAATATGACAGCTCTCTGCAGGACAGGCCCTTAGTAGCAGATTTTAATCTCCCCAGGCGAGCTCTGTCTTGCCGGCTCACCTCCCTGTGTTTGCTCAGACAAAGGCTGCAGCAGATCAACATAACCCCAGAGGAAAGCTTAATATAATTCCTGCACTTTGAAAGATCTCATCTTTTTAAATCTCTGCTAAGTGGGAGGAGGAATGGAGGGAAGAGAGGATGATGAAGTGGAGGTGGAGAAACATGCCAGTCTTTCACTTGTTTTTCCCCCCAATCTTGGCCTGTCCCTGTATTTCTTTTCCCAAATCATTTTCTCTTCCTCCCTGCTTCTTCAGTAATGAGAAGAGTGACTATTATTTAGGATTATTGCCCTCCCTCTTCCTCATTCTGCCCAGACAGAGAAGAGCTCCTCTGAGAGAAGAGAAATCCAAATAGCTGTTTACTTGGTTTTTACTCTCATTACGTCCAGAACCGATTGTCAGCCTGTCGATAACCTCAGCCACATTCAGCTTTAAACAATCGTCTGTCAAAAGTATTACTAAAAAATAAAGAATAATATCCACAGGTATACATTTTGATTTTAAGCTGCAGATTCAATGGTTCAACAGTCCAAATGCACTGAGGAAGAAAAGGTGTGCTTTGAATAAAGTGGAAAAAATAGTTGCATATTGATGAGGTTCTTATATATGACCGACGCTGTTTATATTTTTATTCTATTGACAATATTTCAAATATCAACTGTTGCATATTTATACATCAGGTGGTTAACTTTATTTACATTTTCCTGACAAAATACTTTTCCCTGAGAGTTGAGAATTTGTCAAAAGGTCTGCATCTTCATGAGTTCACTGGATAGTTCTCTTATTTGTGAGTTTAAAAGTTGTGGTTTTATTACTAAAAATTTTTTAACCATATTTTCAACATAAAACATAAACAAACTGATACTTTTTCATCTGTTTACACCTTCGCTCTATTCATTAAATGTTCAAATAGTAATGCAGGTGCTGGTGCACCAGGCTTTTAAAGGGAATGGGACATTACACTCTTTCCAATCACTCTGATTGGTTTGATTTGTGTTATGCCCAAAACAAACCTATGATTACTTAACAGAGAAGATGCAGCCCCATTGCTCCCAGATTATTTGCCTTCTAACTTGCAAGAAGGAGTTGGATGGAGTTGGATGCCCTGAATGAACTTATACTATGAACTTGACTGGTGAAATCATCTTGCTGCAGGGACAGATCATTTCACTAGTATTAAGCCATTTTCTCCTCACATTCAGTGTTTACTTCTTGTATTGTAGCTACTCTTTATTGCAGTGTGTCATTCACACCTCTCATGCATGCTCAGCCTTAATTTCCTGCTATTATCTGGGGCCATCATTTGATTCTCTCATCTTGCTGCTGTCTTTTGAAATATGATTCTCTCCATGTCTCCAATTCATTCATGCTGCTGTTATGCACCCTCCACCTCCCCATCATCACTCTGTACTGCAAATTTATATTATATATCAAACACAAAACTTGAACTCTGTAGATTAGAGACCAGAAAAAAGAATTGTACCAACAAAATGAAATATTTTATTATTTTATTACAAAACATCTTCCCATAATTGTGACTTATACATACGTGTTTTGAACACATCTTGGGGTACGGCACTTTCCCATTAATTCTACAGCTGTAAGCAGTTCATGTTGACAATAAGTGAAGTGTCTCAAAGCCTCCTCAAGACCACTACACTCCATTCAGCGTCTGTGTGAGTGTATTTATTTTGTACAGCAGTAAAAAAAAAAAAAAAAAAAAAAATTTTTTTTTTTTTTTTTTTAAAAGCCTTCAACAGCTTCATCCAACTTCCTATTTTATACCTCTCATGCTTGGAAGCAAGTTAAACAATTGTAAATACAAGTGAAAACTTTGTCCCTTGACATTTCTGTTGAGAAATGTTTTAAGAAATAAACCTGGCATGTAATGGAAAACATGCAAATTGGAAGGTAAACTCATATTTTAATAATATTTGGAAAAAAGTACATTGTGATGTGAAGCTCATGGGAAAACTACAGAAGTACAGGAGGGAAACCAAAAGCCTGCAGGATGAATCATTATTTATAAAAATGGCTCTGTGTCTTATGTGCATTAGTGCTGAATACAAAGTGTGCTGCTGTCTTTCTCCTCAGGCAGAGGGATGAATATGAATGATGGTATTTTACTTTGTAGGAAACTAGGCACGAACGACTCACATGTTCAAATACATACATACAAGTCTGTGTTCATGCACATGTGCAAATGCACCTGTAGGTACACAAAACCACAGGAATGACACGTTACAATGGGCACACACACATAGCCAGAAGTAGACATGTCTGTAAAACTACAGACTGTACAAAAACACACAAAACTCTCAGCGTGGATGCGAAGATGGATGGATGGATGGATGTGTAATATGAGGATGTAAGACATAAAATAGTGCAGATGTTAAACTGTAAGAACAAATATCATAAATCTGGCACAGTGGTAGATAACGGTACAATAATGATAGAATCAATAATGGTTTGCACTCATGATGTAGAAGCGTCAGGACTGCAGTGTGTGTCTTGTGGCGGTTTAATCCTAGAAAAAATTCCTGGATCCAGACGGTGATCGGGATCACCACCAAAATCTAATCGATTCTTCCTTGGGCCACTTCCAACATCTCCTGAAAATGTCATGAAAATCCTTCCATCACTTTTTGTGTTATCTTGTTAACAAACCAATGCCGGCAAAAACATAAACTCCTCCCCTTGGCGGAGTTAACTAGATACATAAAATATAGTTGAAAATGTTGGATTTATAGTAATATGCATTACTGTTCAGATCATTGAGGAAGTGTGTTTGGTTCCATGAAGCTGATACTAATGAAAAACGAATAAAAGCATAGAAGCAGTTATGAATAAATCCTTATTATTAGGCCCTCCCTGAGTTTAACATCAATTCTTGATTTCAGTGATCTTAAATTATTTTCAATAATTAATTTATTCTCTTGTTTCATTTTAATTTTTCCATAGTTTCTCATTTGAGAAAAACCATGGCTTTTCTCTCTCCCTCCTCTTGCATTCTTTCTCTATTTTCGTCTCCCCCTCCGGCTCCCTGTCTCTCTGCCTCCTTCTCTCTCAGGACGGTCTCTCAGACAGAGGAGTCACAAAGCACATTAACCTTTAAGAGCTAAAAATCAATGTCCTGTTGTTAATTTGTGCTAATTTGCTTCCACTTAGTTTTACAGCAGCCCTCTTTTTTTTTCCCCTGGTGAATTTTAAAATGTCCACTTGCAATTTATCAGAACATATGGCAGCTGTACCGCTGCACACCTCCACACATTAAATGGTGTTGTCTGTCCTCTAAATTTCCAGTTTAGCAGCATTAAATAGCTTTAATTTCTTTAATGTATGGCTTATGAGTAGGTATGCACAGAAATCTACAGAAAACTCAGTGATGTAAATCGTATGTCTTAGCAACACTCATTATTTACTGGAGTTGAATAGAGCACCCACTCCAACTGGCAGCCTGAATGCTTCCTGCTTTCTATCATTCTCTTATATTCTGTTTTCTCTGCTACAAATCATGTGCAGTGGTTTCTGGATACTAAATGACAGGTACTCAGAGTTTCCTCTAGGAATCTTTTTTGCCCCAGAGGCAAGAGCTGATGGAGACTATGCGCACGCAGCAAATTTTTGGTTATTCATTTCCATGTAAAACACTTAAAACGAAGTGATCACAAGGAGAAGATGACTCAATAAACTGCATCCAAGCTACCACACTTCACTTCACTGGAAGGGAGGGGATGCAAAGTGCATCGCAGACTGAATGTTGTTGACAGAATGTTGTTGAAATCAGCTACTTGAGATTTTGTACATTTGTTTTTCACTGGGTGCATCGCCCTCGCCTGCAGACCTCACTGATGCAGCTGAGTGCAGAACAAGAAATGCCACCTCACAGCTGAAGACACCATCTGAGAGAAAATGTCTCTGCACGTCTTCCAAACCTGCTTGTCAGCTCATACATGTGCAGACTGTGTGTGCATGAGTGTGCATGTGTTGGTCTGTTCAGTGCATCTGCTTGAGAGAGAGAGAGAGAGAGAGAGAGGGACTGAATGAATATACAAACTTCAAATTCTCACTGTGCCAGACAGGCCATCTTCAGGGAGAAATGCATCATGGATGTCAGCACCAACAGACATCTGGTCTCTAGGAAATGCCTTCACTTCTACACTCATAAAAGCGAATTAATGGCTGTATGGATGAATGAATGAATGGTGAATTGAAATTATGAATGGATGGATAACTGAATGGTTGGTTGATTGGTTGGTCAATAGATGGACAGATGGTGCAGTGCATGAATGATGAAGTGGATTAGAGAGCTTGAGTTCTCCTGAGTCAAAAATTGTCTTGGCAAAAAGAAGTTCTCACTTGTACATCAACTAAAGATTAAATATGTGACATTCATTCCTAGATCTCACACTGGAGCACCAGCATAACGCGTGGGTCATTCACTCAATAAAGTAGCATCTAGCTCCGGAAATTCCCATTAAGCTTTTTCCAGCAGTATTTCTATCAACTGTATCTCTGTATTTATTCTGTTCATTTTCCATTATCATTAACATTAAGCACCACTTTAGGTCAA
Organism: Chaunax sp. Z400; assembly: GCA_037577475.1. Taxonomy (NCBI): domain Eukaryota; kingdom Metazoa; phylum Chordata; class Actinopteri; order Lophiiformes; family Chaunacidae; genus Chaunax; species Chaunax sp. Z400. The sequence continues at coordinate 25,161,677 of CM075201.1, forward strand.
CTTCATAAGAGGTTGTTGATTTAAGATTTTAGCTGAGACATGGATGTATCAAGGAGATCAGTATGTTGTTATCCATACAGCCAAGTGACGAAGAGAAGGAAGTACACTTCCATTTGAACAGCCTGCTGATAATGGCACACCTATTTATTAATTTAACAGGTCGTATGCAATACATACTGATAGAGTATTAGACATTAGTATGTCTTTTAGTCACATTTATCCAGCAAACTTTATTTCTGGGCATGTCTGTCAGGACAGGAAACATAAGTAGTCAGAGAATCAGAGTTCCTGAATGAAATGGTCCGTTTTGGGTGGTTAGAATGTAAATGGTGGGTTTTCATCAAGTATTCCAGCTGTGTATTTTTCCCTTTTCAGTTGCGACCACTCGCTCTGACTCAGGCCGATTCACCTCAGATGATGAAATTCCAAGTGTTGGAGTCAGTTTGTCTCAGAATTGGAAGGAACACTCACATACGCTGATTTTTTGAAGGAGGGTGAACTGTTCCTGATTGCAGTCGGTCACCTTTGAACTTGATGGATTATTCATCGTGTGTGATGCTGTTTGAAGTGAGGGTTTACTTCTACCAGCTCATTCGCCTCCCAAGTTTCTGTGCACAAATCTTTAAAGAACTCTGATATTTTTGTAGGATTTCAATTTTAGTTATTAAACTTAAACTTCTCAGAACATATTATGATTTATCAATCATAACTAATCCATTGCATTTATTTGTTTTCACGCCGGTTGGTTGGTTGGTCAGTCGGTTGATGGTTTGTCAGCAGAATTACACATAAACTGCTGGACGGGTTTCAATGAAACTTGGATGCATGGATGAGGCATGATCCCAGAAACAACCCATTAAATTCTCATTAAGTTTCATAATTTATTTGCAGCTTTCTTTAACAATGCCAGACATTTCCTAATTATGCAAAAACTTCCAAACCAATTTCCATGAAACTTTGTAGAGGAATAGTCAAAGGGTCATCCCCGGTTGTAGGTCACGCACTAAACGCATTGCAGTGGCGGGCTGTGTATTTTACACCTCAGCCTTCAGAGCTATCCTCCCGCATTAAACTGCCCTCAAATATCTTCATCATGACTTTACGGCTACAGGCTGTTGTCATTATATGTAACCACCCCATATTCAAAGTGACAGTAACATTCATCGAGTGGAATAAAGTGATTAAAACGAGATTCATCACCTATGGGGGACATACACTAAATGCAGAGATGCACTGAAACCATCACGGTTGTACCACAACGCAGAATGACATTTACCGCATCACAGGTAGATACCGCATACATTTCAAATCACTGCCATTACTAAAGACAACAAGAATAAACTTACAACAGCTGGTCACATTTACTCATAACCACCACCAAGAAAGCAAAGATGCCGTAAAATACAAGCAAGGATTCAACAGGCCTCCTCAGACTCCAGCCAAGCTGCTGGGCATAAACATCCATGTCATCAGACACACCGACACAGCAAGGCCGCTGAACCCGGACATCATTCACTCCACACCAGCAGCAACGATCCAAAGCAAGCTACATTCAACAGCTAGTTAAGATACATACAAATCTATTAGACTTACCAGAGCTGTTCATCATCCGAAGACAAGTCCATCCTCCTTTCTTTCCTTGAAAAGAGTTAAATCACATGGTCGTTCAGTCAGTCCATCGGTGTGTTTCAGTTGCTATAGGTCATTCTCGATCGCCTTGGAGGCTAATGCTGACAGCCGAGCCTACCCAGTCATATGTCCCGGATATGTTTTAATGCGTTTTAGGTCTGAAAATGACCGCTCCAGAAATGCAAAACCAGCCCGGCTCCAAATACCACATCGGTCGGTGGCAAATAGTAGGCATTCCCAGCGCTCCTTGGATGCTGTAAGCCAGGTGTACCTTCCGTAGTTTCTGGATTGGCAGTGCCGCACAAATCCTTCTCCTTGCTGAGTCATGGTTGCTAGCTACTGGGTTGGTCGTTCCTCCCTCACAATTACCAAAAAGCTTAGCTAGTCAATCCGCCCCCGAATCCGTTTCTTCTCCTCCTTCAGCCATTGTGTGCTAAAAAAGAGAGGTGAAAATCTAAACAAAAAAAAATCTAAAGCCTACACCTAAAAATTCAAACGCCTAGAATGAACATTTAAATAAATTAGAAGTTCAACTTCAACTTGACAGCTACATTATGTGCTAGGCTAGTTTCCGCTAGCTAGCTGACCCTACGATCCTCACGCCCGCTAGAAGGTCACGGCATACAACGAACACGCACAACATGGCAAACTCGAAATCTGATTGGTTTAAGAATATGACAATCAACGAAATCGTTCCATTTGTTTTAGAAGGGGAGGAATTCACTCGAAATTCACAGATTTTTTTACCCAGAGAGCATTGCGGAGATCTGATTGGTTACAGCAAAGCTCTAATTTATATGAGCTGCACTGGAAGCGGCCAGAGAGAGCAGCAATGAAGTGACTTTCATTGACTGATGGAAGCAAACATTGTAAAATACATGTAGTCTAAATGAAAATGTTTATTAAATTATGAAAATATAATTTTCTGATTCTGACAATGTGTAGGGCAGCACAGAAGGCCTCGCTGGCCCTGACGGCTCACCTCTGACGCGTTGTCAGAACGCCAGGCCCTTTCTGTCCTGCTGCCTCACCAACTCGCTCCTATTATCCTTTTTGCTGTTTCAGAAGCAGAGCAAAGATGATCAACATTTGTAACTTTTATACATAAAAGTGAGGGGTCATAAAGGGCAACAGTCCCGTCTCAAACAGGCTGTGTAAAAAGGGTTAATCAGATATTTACCAACAGCTTTTAATGAATCGTGCAAATTCAGTCCTACTGAATACACAAAGTAGAAACATTAATTATATTATCTAGTCATGGTTTATCTGAACAATCATAACCTCTGATATTCTTTTGACCTGCTTCATTCTCTTCTCCCTCGTCTCCTCTCTGTTCCCCCGTTTTGGCATTCCCTCCTCCCTCTTCCTCCTTTCCGCACTACTTCCCATTCTCCTTCCCTAACCCTCCTTTTCTGTGTTTCCCATTACGACTTCTGTCTCCTCTCAGCTAATAGTCGGGTATCTGCCTGCGAAGCTGATGAGGCCCATTACTGCGAGTGAGCAGCAACAAAGCAGGATCACAGCTTTGCAATGTAATGTGATGAGTTTCCTCCCTATTATCAATTCCAGGAAGCATCAAAGGAGCACGAGAGGAAAACCTCTCATTTCATACAGCCATAATTAAATGACATAGACAGGCTGATAGCACCTGGACCATTGTGAACCCAAATTACACAAAGTAATGAAGAAAAGCACTTTTAAACAGGAGGCAAAAGCAGAGACTTTGAAATCTTCTTTATGCTTCTGCTGCATTTTGCATGTTGTGTTGTACAATTATAAAGTTGTAGGTGTAAATGTATCTGCAAAAATAGAGAAATAACAACGTGGCCCAGTTATTTTTGTTTTAATTATAACAGCTTTGATGTACCCTGTCTCCTAATAGTAAAGATAATACAGAGAACACGTCTGTGCAGCAAAGCAAGTTTCCCTGACTGAATATTTTAGAATGCATATATCACTCATGCATATAATATGATGCCACAGACTTGTAGAGCCACTCTTAGCCATGTGCACACACAAGATTACAGCAGTCATTGTTCAGGTGGGGGACAGGGTGAGAGGGGCATGAATGTGGGAAGGTGTGCTCAGATTGAAGATGAATATAAATTAAGGGAGAATCTGTGAGGATGTTGTTTTTTTTCATTATTGTATGTTGCAACACAAAACTACTATGACACAAATCAAAACTGACTAAGACATTGCCTAGCATAACTTAGTTATGTACACAAAGGCCAGAAGCAAGACTACAAATGAATTGTTACTATTTACACAACATGTCCTCCTCAAGGTGATCTGATGCGTATGAATAGAACAAGAGCATATCCCTAAAACTATACACATAAACTTCACTAAACTTTATACGTATTAAGCATGATAAGTAGTTAAAGACATTCTGAATGTTATACAAATTTTAGTTTTGTTGTTTCCATGGAAACATGATTTTTAAGGTGAGTCTAACGGTGGTGATTTTGTCCAGATTATAACTGCACATACTATCTTCACCAAACTTTATACATATATTAACCATGTTATGTAGATGTGTCTTTTGATATTTTGAATTTTATACAACTTTTATTTTTGGTGGCTTTCATGGAAACATGTTGCTTTAAGCGATTAGGGGTGGTCATTTTGTCTGAATCATATCTGGCAAACTGTACATTCAAACTTCACCAAACTTGACTCATAAATTAATCATAATAAGTAGTTGTGCTTTTTAATATTTAGATTTTTCTACAAATCTTATTTTTGAAGTTTCCCATGGAAAGATGATTTTAATGTATATCCAGAACAATATTCACTACTGTAGTACTGGTACATTTATTGTACAATTTTTTGGCAGATGTCAGGGGGATATGTCATCTTCTAATCTGTTATAGGACTTTCAATCTAGAGCTATTGTGAGCAATGGCAGCATTTCAGAGGAACCTAGGAACATACATGCGTCTGCAATGTTTGCACCTTGACCAGCTATAAATATTCTTGTCATCTGATATTATATAGATTTTTTTTCTATCTGTTTAAACAAGAAATAGAAATAGAACAGGACTAGAGCCAAAACAAATAAAAAATACAGCTTCAGGTCTCTGGGTGTAACAGCTGAACAGACACTTGGTGAGAAACCCAGCTCTCCCTTGGTACAGAACCCCATCCAGCCTCCAAATTCATCCTCATTAGTTTCCGTGATGAGTTTAATGAGCACCTCGTTGGGAAAGTTTGGCTCTGCCCACTGTGCTCTGGGCCCTCTGGCATCACAAGCCCCAAAGCCTCTCAGATAGCAGACACCGATGAGGCGACATCCTTCATCAAGCAAAATGAGAGGAAATGATGGAGAAATAGAAAGAGTAAACAAAACTAAGACTAAGAGAGGAAGGAGAAAACGATTGAGAGAACGAAGCAGATGGACTGGAGACATTCTCCCAGTGGGTGAGGGATCAGGGGACAGCTTATGATTAGCATAGCCACAGCTATCGTTATGCAGAGGAGGGAGAGAAGGAGGGAAAAACGGTGAACCAACAGAATAAGCTGAGAGTGAGCAAAAAAAACCTTGAAACAAATCTTATGTTTATGACAGGAAACAATAAACACAATGCAGAGAATGAAACATGTAACACAGCACCTGGCAGCCACTGATGGATGAAAACAGCCAAACATAAAAACAGCAAATATTTGCTCACTGTGTGCAAAAAGCAAACTACACATCTGTTCCACTGATCAATAAAACCATGAGTGTCAGCGTCCTGTAAATATATTTTTAGAACCGAGCTTTTGTGATAAATATTGATGGGCTGACTGAGCTGAACAGGACAGAACTAATATCTTCATGTCAATCATAGGAAATATATTAGTTGCACTGGAAAATCAGACCAGTGAAAAACCAGTGGAAAATCAGACTGTGAATCAGTATATATATATATACACACACACACACACACACACACACACACACACACACACACACACACACAGTTTAGCTCTGCAAAATTCAACCTGAGCAGATGTCGCCTGAAGACACCAGTTGGGGTTTTAAGGGCATTTGAGAGAAATTTCACATTTGTATGACTCAGAAATGACTAAACTGTCACAATAGACCTGGAGGTAAGGTTTTGGTTTCATCACATCAGTGTATAAATTACACCTGAAACAGATGTCTGAGGTCTACTTGACAGACAGGCGTCGAGAAATGTTCCTTCAATGTTCAGATTTTTGGAGACAGACAGATCCAGATGCTGCAGAAAACAGATCCAAGGCCAACTTAATGGAAAATTCTTCTTCTTTTTTTTGATAACTCAGAAGCTGCTGATGATAAAAACAAGATTCAAATCATTCATGTGTTTTTATTTGCACATTTAAAGCATTTGCAGGAATAAAAACAAGTTGATCAAAACAATAAAAAACAAGATTCATAAGTTAATATTTTTAAGTGTTTTTTAAGTGACAGCATTCCCAGATGTTGCTGTATGAGTATCTTCCAGTTACAACCATTAGGCAACAATCAAACCATTTTATCTGCACCAGTAGCCCACACATCTATGTTTTAGAATGTGAATTGCTTTAAACCATCAGTGATGCTGCTTCATGCTCATAAAGTAATTAAGTATGTGCAGATTTCAGTGATAGGATAGTTTTCAATTTAACAAAGTAATGAAGCTTAGCCTAACTTCAATCAGGAAGACTATCTTTATGCTACTCACTCATTCACATCTCTCCTCCTCCTGTTCTGCTTTCACCAGACTACAGGCTTCAACTATTTAATTATAAGAACACTTCACCCAAAAATGAAAATTCAGTCTGTCTATTCACTGATGGAAAGCCAGATAAAGTTTCTCAGGCTGAAAAACATTTCTGGAGCCTCAGAGCAAAGCTGCGTTGCAGTATTCCCTTAAATAACTGAAGAAAATGGGCGTTAAAATGTAAAAGACAAACAGGAAACAAACACAAAATGACTCCAAATGACGTAATCCAGGTTTCCGGAATCCCTCAGAATTCAAACTGATTTGAAAAGACATTATTTATCTGCTTTTTAAAGAGGAAATCTTCACTGTAGCCCCAAAGCTAGATACCACACACAGCTTCACTCTGCACAATTCTCATCCATAAAATATCTGTTTACTCTTAATGAAGTCCCCTGAATGAAGAAGAGATAATTGTGTTGCCAACTTTTAAATGAAGTTATAAAACTGAGAATTGCATTGTCTCCCATCTCATTGGCTCCTTGTGCCTGATAGAGTGAGTACAAGTACCATTAGAGCCTGGTGAATTGGTTGGAATTAAAGGAGATATTTGTCACTGCCTGCGAAATCAAGCATTTGCTTAGTTGAAGAAATTCAAGAAGCCCGGATCGCCAGCGCCTGTAGCAGAAAACACAAAGAGCAAGAGAAAGAAGGAAACAAATAAATTAATGAAGCAGATAGACGGCTGGTGGAGAGGAGAAGGAAAGCAGAAAGAACATATAGAAGCTAGAGGACCTCTGAGCAGCTTGGTAATGATAAAAGAATCTGCAGGGGGGTTATGCTAATGCCCGAGTCGCAGCCTGTCAAGAAATCCAAATTCAGCTCAAGCATATGTCGGCTCCCCCTCTATAGAATCCTTAGAAGCTTTATTATTCATTTCCAGACATGACTTGTAGTCACATTTTCAGAGAGCGGGGGAGGGACACATCCTTGAGGTGTCGAGCTGCGAGACGGGAAGTAGTGTTACTGTAGCACTCCAGCTCTCTCCAAACGTGTTACCAATCCCTGCGGACAAGCCGAGTGCCACAGAGGAATGTATGGGATGCAAAATAGCATATGGCCGAGCACTATCATTCTAAATGCAGCTGTCTGCGAATGGTTGGCTTCTGCACCGGACACTAAATCCACCTTGTGCTGCTGAACGCTCTAGCATCTGCTTATCTGTGTCTCCGAGAGCTGAGGAACACTTCATGGCTTAATAAACAGGCCATACTTAAGAGGCTTCTCCACCAAGGAATAACAAGAATAGAAAGGACAGGAAAAAATTATTTGTATTGCTGCAACTTATACGCAACCTACCACCGTCTCAGACTGAAGGAAAGTTGTTACTGAGCAGCAGCAATCCAAGTTTGTGCGACTTTTCTTCTGTTTTTGCTTCAAATACTGTGCAGTTGTAGTTTAGGAGGTTATTACACTGTTTCAAGGACTATATATATTATTATACACATTAAAGGCCCAAGTTCATTCATTCATTGACATTACTGATGTGGATAAATCACCATCCTTTCCCTCCTTAGTTGATTTAGTCATCATCAGCTGTGAATCAGTATAATTAATGACCTGTCAATCAATCTGAGGTCACTAGTACCTCTTGTGGCAGCAGTCTTTCACTTTTGTTTTTACTTGTGGTGATATTATCAATACAGGCAATGTGGCATATAGAAATTTTTCACTTGACATTAGTAGCCAAAGTCAGAAGCTGGAGTGATGGTGGCGGCGGATTGTCTCAGATTTTCACAAGTTTTTGATTATTTTCATAAAAAATTTTCACATAGGAACTAAAACTTAAACACGTGAAAAGGAATTAGTGTCACATGGGAACTGAATATTTTCACAAGTAATTGGCTTTGTCACGTTTGAATAGAAAATTTCCATGTGAATTAGAATTTACACATGTGAAATTTACAATTATACTATATACTTTTTATACATGAGTATTCACATACTTGTAATTTAGAATTTACATATGTGGAAACCAAAGTTGGCTCTTGAAATCATGTGAATTCCATACATTCATATGTAAGTGGCTCTTTTTCAACCTTGGATTAGAATTTTCACATGAAACCAAAACATAGTCACATCAAATTTACTTCTTCACATATGAATTCCGCATTTTCACACTCTCACCTGAAACAAATATATGAACTGGACATTTCCTCAAGTGATGGGAACATTTATGGTTTCATATAACACTTCTTCTTTTTTTTTACATGTGGATCAGAACTCTTCTGATAGAAATATTAAGAAATATGTTGACATACAGCGACCTGTGTAACTGTGTCATCTCTTCCACGTCTTTCATCATTTTCCTGGCATCATGTTTGTGGCTCTGGCTCATGAAGGTGAGGTCATCATTCTTAGCTCTGACCTTCTCGGCTCATTCACCTGGGAAAACATTCAGCAGTAAGCACAACAGCAGACCTTTAGAAGTCACTGAAAGAAAGCAACAATTCAAAGGTCTACATCTGCTTTACTATAGAGATCATGAGCGTTTGTAGACTCGAGTATCCATTGTTGTATACCTCAGAGTGTATACGGGTAAATGCTTTTAACAGTCAGGGAAATAAAAAGGTCAAGAACGTTTGTTCTGCTTATTCAGATTTAGCTCTGATTTCACTACAAGCACAGAACACATCCTGAATAAGAGGCAGTAAACATCATGCTGCCGAGGCCCCACATAAATTGAGAACAAGGCATTGCTGTGCTTTAATTTCTATTTTATGGCAGTGAAGAAATCACACAGACTAAACGATTTAGCGACTGAAGAGCTTCCAGTTGCCGGCTCTAATTCAATTTTCTTTCCTGCTCATTAACTTGTAGTCCATCCATTAGTTAAAGGCAGTGCTGTTTGGATTGGCTCAGCATTTTGGGTAAATTAAGAGCAGGATGTTTTGTCAAGATGATATACTCTGAGCTCAGTGGATGAAATTTCCCGAGGTGACAGGAGTTTGTAAAGAAGCTGCCAAAAACATGTTTTTTTGTACTTTTTACATAATGATGTTAAAGAGAAATGTTGAGTTTGTGTTTGCCCAGAATCAGAGCAGGAACTCCCATCTGTTTTTATTAAAGGAAGCTGGATAAGAATTTAGCCGTTCTGCTTTATTAAATATTACTTTTCTTTAATATCTCGCTGCTTTAAACTTTTAGTTCTACAAAGAATGAAGAGAGATGTCTCTTCTTTTTTCAAAGGATGTTTATGATAGAATAAGGCCCATTTTTAAGACCCTTTTTTGTGATACTAAGACTTTCTTCCCATTAATTCATTTATCCTCCTTTTACTCTGGCAAATATATTTATAATTTCTGACATTGAGAGTGCGAGGCTGCTCCTGGCAGGAGGAGAACAGGAAGCACGCCACAGAGAGAAGTTATATCTTTAATTAATTAACATGGACAATGTTATCTCTCTGTCTTAAATGGCATGTTTTTCAGCCAGAAGCCCCCAGTTGTTGGACGAATATAAAATTAGCTGAGGAGGAGAAGGAGGGTGAAATCACAGGAGGTTACAGCCGACAGATTCGTGTGCAGAATGAGTCCTGTTGATGTAAGATGCAGCTGAACATGACTTTAAAAAGTTGGACTAAATCTAGAATTAGAAGAGGAAACATGATATGCAGTCAGGACATGATGGTGTGTATGACATACACTCTAAAGATCATGTGGATCCCAGCTGAATCGGGAACTTAACACCACAGTTAAGAAAGAATTTAGCATAAACATAGCAGCAGGACTGAATGCAGAACGGCAGAGAAGTCAGACGAAATACTGCTGGTGTGGTGTCATGGAAATATGTGCTTTACTGTGCTAAAGGGCATTTTCTGGACCGTACTGCCCTGCTGTGTTCATGTATGTTGTCACTGTGGTCACTGCATGCATGCAAATGCACAAGTATGCAGTAAAAACAGACTCCAGTTCTGAGAAAAAAAGAGAATCTATCCATCTATCTATCTATCTATCTATCTATCTATCTAGCTAAATATGTTTAAAATCTTTCTAATAATCTTTCTGACTTTTGTTGATTTTCATCGCTTTGGTGCTGTGTGCAATGCGTATTTGCGTCATCAGTGTTGCGGGGCTTTAGCGTACATTGAGGACCGGACAGAGCGGAGGGACACAGTGGAATTATTGACACTCTACCAACCTGTGTGAAACAGCTGTGGAGCCGAATGAACACTAAAAATAAATGATCAAGTAACGTGGGGCAAAAATGTTCTTTCTGTATGAATGCACCATAAGATGTGAATACGTGTGAAACAAAACTACTTTAAGCAGAAATACATGGTAATGTAAAATGTATAAACTTTAATGGGTTTGACACAACACACACACACACACACACACACACACACACACACACACACACACACACACACACACACACACACACACACACACACACACACACACACACACACAAACACACACACACACACACAGCATGTTGTGCTACAGTATTTGGAGTATGCTTTGTCCCATGGTGAACAGTTTTATGGAGAGAATTATCAGTCTTTGAGCCTCAAGGCCAGAGTCAAAACTTAAGTGTCTGCCCTCCCACATAAAAATACTAAAATACTGTCTCTGTAGAACATAAGAGACTAATTACATATTATTTTACTCTTACTGCGTGGAAACCAAAGCTCTAACATCTAGTTTATTTGCTTGCTGGGAATCATGTCTTTGAGATTTGATGAAGTCACCAATTATGGACACAAATGGAGAACAGACGGGTTAATAAATGATGCTAAATGCTTACAATTCTTACTGAGGCTTCATTCACACTGAACGCAAAGTAAAACTCAGAAGATGTGAATGTGCATTAAATCAGCCATGAAAAGAATTCTTTGCACTCTGGGAAGAACATCTTGAGCTTTTTGTTCAGACACCAGAATGCGTAGTATCGTCGTCTGGTGAACAGAGAATACAGCCTGGGGAAATAGAAAAGTTGGCGTTACACAAACCTCTGTGAAACAATAGAATGATGGATGCTGTTAAAACACCACGGCGTTGACACTGCCTGTAGTTACATCACTCATTTCAGACAAAACAGATACTTAAAATGACATTAAAGTTGGTGCCATGAATCATCTGCTGTGACGACAAACGTCTGCAGTGACTCATTACTGACATTAAAGGAGGTACAGTTTGTGTCATATTTAGATAAGTGCAACACACACCGACCTCATGACGTCACATCATTTGATGCACGTCCACGGACACGGGTGGCACACACCTGAGCAGAGTTTGGGAAGTAACTTTCATTACATATTACTGTCTGAGTAGAGTAATGTGTTACTGATTACACTACTAACGTGAGTAAAGGCATGAAAAAATGGAGGAGGGTTGATGTTTCATAGCGGTTAAAGCAAAAGTTTATTAGCACTCATTACATATGCAGTGGTGGGTGATACTATCTAACTTAATGAAGGCTATACGGCCTCTGATTGGTCCACCGGACTAACGTACACTTACCTTTGGAGACCTCAGTGACAAATTTGACATGAACTACAGATTATTGTAGAAATAACATGCTAACCAACGGCTGGTCAGCATATCTACCCCCTCATGCTGATGCCACTTACTGTTAGATGTTCCAAACGTTGACAGCTCCATAAGCTTTTATTCGCAGCATCTAATGGTAATGACCGATGACATCAACTGTCAGATATGGGGCACATTTACATCTCTGGCAATAACAACATAATTACATGCCTGAGGGGCAAATTAAATCAAACGCTTGAGTAGCATCTCTTTGAAATAAGGCTGTTCAGCCACTAAATGTGGAGAATGAGCAGCTCTAATGGTGATAGTTTGTTCGAACTTTCAGTGGGATTAACACCAATCAGCCATAACATTAGAGCCTCTGACAGGTGAAGTGAATAACATTAATTATATTGTTACAATGGCACCAGTCAGTAGGAGGGATAGATTAGAGGGCAAGTGAACATTTTGTCCTCGAAGTTGATGTTTAAGCAGGGAAAACGGTCAAGTGTCAGGACCTGATCTTTGACAAGGGCCAAACTGTGATGGCTAGACTAATGGGTCAGAGCATCTCCTAAACTACAGGTCTTGTTGGGTGGTCCTGGTCTGCAGTGGTTCGTACCTACCAAACGTGGTCTAAGGAAGGACAACCAGTGAGCCGACGACAGGGTCATGAACTCCCAAGGCTCAAGTCTGCGGAGGGAAGGCTAATCCGTGTTGTCCAATCCCAGGAGCTACTGTAGCACAAAGGGCTGGAAAAGTTACTGATATAAAGGTGTCAGAACACACAGAGCATCATAGCTTGCTGTGTAGACACAGACCGGTCAGAGTGCCCATGCTGACCCCTGTCCGGTGCCGAAAGCACCTACAATGGGCATGAGAACTGGACCTCGGGGCATTGGAATGGAATGGTTTGAGGAACACGACGAGTTCAAGGTGTTGACTTGGACTCCAAAGTGCACTGATCTTAATCCAATCCAGCATCTGTGGGATGTGCTATGGAGGCCCCACCTCGTAACTTAGAGGACTTACAGGATCTGCTGGTTAGATCGAAATCAAATAGTCCTTAATTAAATAATAGATGAGCCTGTGGATGATTGGAGCACTTTTTGTCACCTATAACTCACTGAGAGCTCTAAGACAAAGAGCAATGCTTCCAAATATTCCTACTATGGAATAATTGTATAATAACCAATCAGAAGAGTAGGACAGAGAAAATGTGTGGAGTCGAAATCACATTTGTTTCATTACTCTAACAAAAATATTACTCTCCATCCATTTGTCCCCCGTCTCTTCTTCTTTGAGAGCTTACAGTAATTACAAATTCATCTGAAATCCTAACATATTTGTATTTTCATGTTCGAAATTTGCCATTTTTCAATAAAGATGAATATTTCATTATTGGATATTATTTAACTGAATTTCTTACAGCAGTGTCATCACCTCCATGATGTGGAGCTGTCAGAAACATGGTACAGCTGTCAGTCTTTGTTTGGATTTTATTTTCTACCAGGCTGTTCTTATTTAAGGTCAGTGGATGAGGTCATCCCCTCAGTGGAATACATTCTTACAAACAAGGAATCCATACAGCAGACTGGGAAGAGGCAAAAGAACCCCTGAAGACATTTATTGAGCCTTGCTTTGCCTCCGACCATGTACAAAAGATATTCAATAAAGGCCTTGAAGAGACGACTTTTTCTGCTTCCTTGTCTTTTCAGGGTTAAGCTGTGTGCAGAATCTCAACAACAGAAAACAGCAAACCTTTAGCATGTGGACATGCTGAATTTTCTAAGCTGACTCCTTTCTGTTGATGCTTCACTAATCATCAATCTTCAAAATGCCAAATAACTCCACATTACATGTTAAAATATGAGCAAACACCAAGCCTGTTAACTTCTTACAGTGTTGGTCACGGCACAAACATGGACACATAAACTTTAAGTCTGTATTTACTTTGTTTACAATATGTTGTAAACGTTGGATGCTGGTCTGAATTGATGTGCTTGTGCATGTGAGCGTGTTGGTGTATAAATGAGCGTAGCCATACCCATTGAACAAGAAGGGATAAAAGAAGAAAAAGTAAAAAAGTTTTGTTCCTTGGTGACGTCTCCATTTGCTCAGTTAAAGTTTTAACAGATGTCTGTAGATGATGAACTCTTTTCTATTGTGAAGGGAAACTAGAAGATCAGGTTTTGTTAACTCTGGTCAGAGCACTAACCTCAGTCTCAGCTGCTTGTTGTTTCTCTGTGTCCATCGAATCGTCTTCTTTTGGCTGCTTTTCGTGTTTAGTCGATGAAAGCTTCCGTGTCTGATGAATCCTCCACGGTTAAGGTGATCGTTCTGCATTGGGTGTAAGGAAAACAAAATAAGTGGTCCTGTAGTTTTAATTTTATCTAATGAGAAATCATTTACTTTCAGTTCAGTCTAAGCTCTGTTGGTTCTACAGTGATGCTGGCCCAAAGTCACCTGCACCATCCTCCATAATCCTGACCAGGAATATGAGTCAGTGACTTTTGACAGAGGTTCCTTAAACCTGGTCACTAAAGTTCGGCTCATTCTTCCTGCACAGCTCCCAGGTGGGGCCCCTTGTATCTCAATGAAGTGAAAACAGAGGTATGCTAAGACAAAAAGGTATGTGCAACAAAATCTCAGGTTGTGTTATGCACATGTGAAGGAGGTGGGTGTTGTTGTTTTTTTGGTTGCAAATTTGCTCTGAAAACATTCGAGCAGCTTCGACAGCTGACAGTCGCTAACAGAGACGGATCAAGCAAGCTGTGTTTGTGTGTTTGCATGTGTGTGTACTCGTCAGTTTCACAGGATTTGTTCTCTTTCACAGCCAACTCACACACCCTTCCTCATAATTAATAGAGCACTGGCAGCTTCTCCTCCTATGCACTGAGCGCTATGCTTCCACCCATGTTAAGAGCCAAAAAATTGGATTCACAAATAACAGGAGACTGAGATTTGAGAAAAAGCATAAAAAACATGGATTCTTACAGAAACTGATAAATAAAAGATAGAAAATGAGGAATCATCAGTGTATGTAGATTTATACATGACACCTCCGTTTACCCGGATCTGCATAAAGGGATGGATCTAGGAATTTTTTCCACTTTGTTTAACATTACTTGGCCGTTTTGGGGGGGCATGGGTCAATAGCATTAGAATAGGAGGACATGTTTATGCATTGTGTTGCAGAGATATCTACTGAAGTTAGCATGCTAACCAGCTAAGTAAATCGAACAAATAAAATGTCAAAAGAAGTTGCTATTCTAAAGTTCTAATTCTATCTATGATTTCCTCACTTAGCAGCAAACTAAATCTGTGCATCTTTTTAATTCAAGTTTCTCTCTTTTACCAAACTAAGACAAGCTTAACTGCCTTGTGAACTCATCATACTTCAATCACATGAGACACAACCCACAAGTCACCAAAACCATGTTGCTTTGTGATTCCACAGTCTCCTCTGGTTTGGTCAGAATAATCTTTGGTGAAGATCCATACTGTACTCTGCCTCACATCTCTAGAGCTTCACCTCTGTCCTGTCCCCACTTGCTGTGTCGTCGTCTTCCTCTGAGCTGCTGTAAATGACCTCTGTACTACACCTCCTGTCGTCAAACTGGTCCGGATCTGGAGATAGTGTCCACTCCCAGTCTCCAGCCATATTTACTGAGGATGCTGAGCCGTTGTTAAACCCCCTTTATTCCGAGGTTAAGGTCCAGACACATGCAATTTCTATTTGGATAAGTTGATAGGGGGTGATTTCTTTTAGTCAAATAAAATTTAAAAATGATTAGAAATAGTCTATTTTAGCCATAATTGTTACAAAAGATAAACAGTAGTTAAATTTAAAATGAAACCATGCAAATAAAAACATATGCTGTGTGTTTGGATGAGCCTATCAGAGTCTCCGGCACCGTTATTTTGCGATTAGGGGGTGAAGATTTTGGGAACCTCTGAGTTAGATGACATCTAAACACAGACGTATGAACAGAGTAGATCTCTTTAGAATTGCTTCATTTGATATTTTTCACTTTAACTGGTGTCCCTGTAGTTTTGTCATTAGTTATGGTGTTTGCTGTCTCCAGGTCCAGCCCGTTTTATTCTTAACATCACTCAGTTTGATGGTGATGATACACAGTCGATTCTTTGGAGCAAAATGTCTCATCACAGAAAACAAAACTGGTCAGGTGGCAGAGCTAGAGTCACAATGGTAGAATAAGCATTATTTATTGTCTGTGTTCTTTGCTGTAATTGGCCGTTTCTTTCCAGCCTGCATCAGTCCAGCCTGCCTCAGTTCAGTTTGTTCATTAGGAGCTGTTGGCAGTCAGATGTCAGCATCTGTCTCCTATTTCCCCACAAACCCTTGTTTTCTGACGTTGTGTCCTCATTACGTTCTCACTCCTAACAAACCTCAGCAGAGCTTGGTTGTCAGATGACCATCTTGTCAGGACTGTTTTCTCTTCAGACATCACTGTGATATGGGGTTACAGAAACATTTTAGTTTATATGAGGCCTTGTCAGGATCCCTTGGTTGGATTAGAGAAAAAACAGCAGGTGATGGAATTTTCTCAAAAATCAAGTCCTTAAAGCTCCTGAAGTGCCAGAAACCTTCGTCCCAGTAATGGTTACATGGAACCTGGTTCAGATCTCGTCCATATGAGAGAATGAGGTGAGAATAAATGTTTTCTTCTTTGGTTCTGACCAAAGGAGCAGAATGTTGACAATGATCGATGACGGTCTCCTACACACTGCCTGATAACATCGATCTTACAGGTTCTCTGTACATCATACATGTAAACTGTACATCAAGAATTTCTAGAAAAGACAAGACATGTCATCAATTTGTGTCACAGAGAATGCAGGGAAAATCAAGCGTTAGCGGTCACGTTGTGGACCTTTGCTTCTAAATGTCTGACACCGTCAAGTTGCTCTCATTCAATCCATTTGGCTCATCTCAACAAGAGCTGTCATGGCAGTCAGGTTTTAGCAAAGAGTGAAGTGTTATCAGTGTTTCCACCTGTCAGGTGAGCACTCCCACGCTAACGACTAAAAAAGGCTTGAATGCACAGCATGTGTAGATGCCTGTTCATACAGCTGTATAACGATCACAGTATGAAGATGCAAAACAGGCACATTTTGGCTACATCACTGGATAAAATCATTACATCCACCAAGGAGGTCATGTTTTCACCAGCGTCTGTTGGTTTGTTTGTAGCAGGATTACACAAAAACGTCTTCACAGATGAAACGTGGTGGGAGGGTTGGGCATGTAGCAGGAAAACCCATCAAATGATCAAGCAGAGGAGCAGATTTCAGATATCGTTTCCACTGTTTTGACAGTTTTTGCCAATTCTGCACAAACGTTTTCATAGATAACTATGAAGCTGAGTGAACTGTGGGGAATGTGCCAAATAAGAACACATCAAGTTGTGGTGCAGATCCAAATAAAAGGACCAATCCAGGATTGTTTTCTCCCTTTCCTTAACATTGCATTCTAGTTTCCAGTATATATTAATGTGTACAGTATTCTCAGTCATTGGTTTGCAGAGCAGGGCTCACATAATGAGACATTGGTCCTAAATGTCTAACAGTGTCACAGTTTGGAATCAGCCAGTCTTTGAACATGTCTATGTCATGATAATCTGTGGCTCCCTCATCCCCACTGCTTCTGCTGCTGTGTGTTGTGTGATGTGTGTGATGTGTGTCTCCCCCTGTCTTTATGTGCGCCTGGGTGTGGCTCGTCTGCTCTCTCCTGCTGTGTAACCACCTTCACACCTGTGACCAATTCACTCATCAAGCCCTACATTATGGATCATTCAATTTGCCATGTGGTGCTAACGCCATGACCAGATTATTTATCAAGTCAGTGATTGGTCTCCTCGTGCCTGCTGGAACCCATCACTCAGCTCTGAATCCTTGTTGGTCTGCTTCGCCCTACACTAACATTTAAATACAACACACTGCAATCTAAGATAAGACAGCAACATGACAGGTTGTCAAGTGATGAAATGTAATCAATAAGCTTCGTGTTCATGGGCATGAATTGTCAGGTTTTGTTCTTTTCTTGACAGCTATCACAAACTAAATATTAAAAAAATGGTTCCATGTATGCAAATCCTAAACATTAAATGTTATTTAGTGAACTGATGAACATATCAGAAAAATGATAACCTCTCCCCACAACTTCACCAAAGTGAATCCTATAGATTGTATTTCATGACTTCCTATAAATTAATAGTAAGGAGTGATGTACCTTGATGAGGAGGTGTAATAATATAATATTTTAAATGCTGTGATTGGATGATTAAAAAGAAATGCAGCCTGAATTTGAAGTAAAACAAACATCTGAATATTTTATGTAATAAATCTCTGAATAAATAGTAACTATACTTTAATAGAAGTCAACAGAATGTTTGAAAGACCTACGCCTAGTCACATATTAATATTTGCTCATATTTATTTAACCTGCTGGTAATCAGTCCTTAATCTGTTTGATATGAACAACCGTAAAACCATTTTAATAGAAACATTCAGCTCCAGTGTTGCAGCACGAGCCAGGAGGCAAACATGGGAGGATATAGTTCAGCAGATGAAGCCTCATTTCCACGGATGGTGTGCACCAGTGAGGAGTCACAAGTAACTGTGAAAGTGCTGTAAATGTTTGTGTGACCCTCTTCTGAAGGAAGGCTGTGACAGACCCAAATCATCACTGCAGCACTGTTGCATTTGTACACGGACTAAATATCGTAGTGTTGTAACTCATTTAATTTGTGGCTGTAAGGTTTGAGCGCATCTCTAATGAGATAGACTACAAACATTTTCCCTGCATGATCTAATCTGGAGCATTTCATTAACTCACTCACTCAGAATATTTTCTCCTCCCTCTTTGTCTTTCTGTAATTTTCTCCTCAGCTTAAAGTCAGATTTTCAAAGCTCTCTGAAATGCTTTGTGAATCATCTTCACTAGG
Source organism: Chaunax sp. Z400 (assembly GCA_037577475.1). NCBI lineage: Eukaryota > Metazoa > Chordata > Actinopteri > Lophiiformes > Chaunacidae > Chaunax > Chaunax sp. Z400. The sequence goes on from CM075201.1 coordinate 25,180,484, forward strand.
ACCTGGTCTTAACTTTAAGGGGAAATCCTTCAAAAAATGTCCTCATTATAAGACTTTTTTATTGTCCTGAGAAGATTTATAAATACGCCCTATGGACTTTGTACATCCATACATCCCGACTACATTTGGCCTCCCTTCTATCCACTGCATCCAGAACTTGCTACAGAAATGTGTTACACAGGTTCTGATGCTCCTCAGCCTTTTGCCTGATGGCAGGGGAACCAACAGTCCATAGGAGGGGTCCTTAAAGATGGAGGAGGCTCTGCACACGATCCTGATAAATGTCCCGGATAGATGCGAGGGAGACCCCGATAATCTTCTCGTCTGTCCTCACCAGGCGTCTGAGGGATTTGCAGTCTGCTACTCTGCAGTTCCAAAAGCTGGCCAGGACGCTCTCAACAGAGCCTCTGTAGAAAGTGGTGAGGATGGGTGTGGAAGGCTGGCTGTCTTCAGTCTCTGCTGGAAGTGAAGGCGCTGTTGTGTCTTCTTCATCACAGAGATAGTGTTGAGAGCCCAGCTGAGGAACTTGGTACTTCTGACCCTCTCCACCGTGGTCACCTGGCGACCTCCTGAATGACCAGCTCTTTGGTTTTATCCACATTTTGTCACACTGTCATCAACATCAGCAAACTTAATGATGAGGTTAGATTCTGTCTTAGCAGTTACAGTCGTGCCTTAGCAGCGTGAACAGCAGTGGACTGAACACGCATCCTTGAGGGACGCCTGTGTTAAGGGTGATGGTCCCTGATGTTGTGCTGCCCATGCATGCTGTCTGTGGTCTCAGTCAGAAAGTCCAGAATCCCGTTACAGAGGGAGTCAAGAACCAGCAGCTGCTGGGGGATTTTGTGATTTTAGTGCTGTTTATAAATGTGTGTCCAGTTACATGATTTTTATATAACATTTGTGACTATTTCACAAATTATAGCATCCAGGGCAACCATTTCTGACTGGCGACCAAAGATTTCATTGCACTTCTGTCATGGCTGTCACCTTTCATCTACTCCAACTCTCACACTGTACAGCATCTGTTTGGTTCTCCATGTAAACTGTGTCCCAACATTTTCCCTGTGCCAAAAAACATTTTATTTGTGAATTTTTGTGGTAACATTCTAACAGATGAAATAAAATATGTATACAGTGTCAGAGTTTGAGCTCTCCTACAACATGTAAGCAGAGCTTCCTGTTTACTCCACACGTCAGCCAATAACAGAGCCCCTGTGTGTTTCCCATTGTGGTTCAGGTCAGCTGAATCAACCACAGGTGGTCGGATCAATGTGAAACGTTTAATTATTGTTGTGACAAATGGCTGAGGCATTAGCGGGGTTTGGTCAGCAAATGATCTCACCGATTGCAGTGGGGGAGTGTATCATGATTCACATTGACAAGTCAATGAATTATTGAGCTGCCAGAGCTGACACCCTGAAGCCATGTTTCTGTTTGTAGATGGATGCCCAGTGGGGCCAAACAAAGACGGCAAAAAGAGGTTTTCACTTCAAGCCACCCTCAAAGCAGAGGCTCTGGATAGAGGAGCAGATCCAGAAATGTATTCAAAGCTTTCCTTTATGTTTCCTGGAACATTTCCACCTTAATTGAGATGTTAAGTAAGGAAGGAAGTAAAACAGTAGACATACAGCACAATGTCACCGGTTGAGGAACTGGTGCTACACGATGGAGGTTTCACTAGACCCAAAATGCTCTACACAGAACTAAACCAAACCCAACACTGTGAAAGCTGGAAACCAAGAAATGTCAGACCTGAACCCAGCCAGCAATCTCACATCTGATTGCACATGACTGAATTTTTTTAAGGACAGTTCATGATCGCACACATCGGGGAAAGTATTGAATTTATCTGCATAAATAAGATTACATTAGTGAGAGGTTCTAAATGTCAGTTTTTGGTTATATCTGGTGATATATCTGGTGGTGAACATTTTACCTGGCAGGTTTCTGGAGTTTTGTGGCATCACTATTCTTTTAAAATGAACCAGTGAAGAAGACGGAGGGAGTGACATATTTACCAGCCTCGACTCTTTGCAGCGCTGCCAGTAATGAGTCATGAGGTGAGGTTTCCCCAGCAGGGTCGCCGAGGGCTTTGATTCCCCCTCAGCACGGCACCACCTCCTCCTGACATAATTACCACAAATAATCGCTCATAATGCAGCACTACCATGATCCCAAGGAGAGACACTCAAATGAACCTCCTCAGCAGCTGTAAAAGAATCATTTTATTCTAAAATAACAGTGACAACAAAAAGTCATTAAAACCAACTTTTACAGTGGTTGTAGGCTGACAGTGTAAAAGTTACAAAGGTGGAATTGGGGTTCAATGTTGTTCATCTGTATAAAAGGAGTGATGTGAGGAGTGATTTGTGATGTTTTGACGTTATGTGTGCGACCCACAACTGGAAGATTTAAAAAGCAGGTAGTAGCAGTTAGCAGCGAAATCAAAGAAGAAAAAAATCACCCGAAAATGTTGAGGCGCCGTGATGTCCGGGATTCCCTACCTTCTGACCAGAGGACTAGATCAACCGTCATGTAACGTGGACAGTAAATATTTGTTGTTTCCATGTTGTTTCATTATTTCAAAACGTTGTTGACACGTATGTAAAATGTTTCACTAGACGCTGATTTGTTATGAATCACGCTAGCATGCTATCTAAATGGTGTTTTGTCTGTATTGACTTGTATTGTATCTGTATTGACCCTTTCATAATTTTTCAGGATATGCTCATTGAATTTTTTTTTGTTTAGTTTTTTTTGTTTAGCCCACCACTGACAATTAAATACAACCTGTTTTTAATATTCAGTTATCCAATACCACTACTGGTATAGTACAGAGGCATATTGCAGTCATTTGAGAAAAAAACCCATTTTGCTCTGTTTTTCTGAATTAACGGGATAATTATCTCATTCATTAAAAAAAAAAAAACAGACCGGAATTTTATTTCTTTGTGAAAACATTTATTTTACTGAATTAATGAGATCATTATCTCAAAATTATGAGAAAAGTTTTCATGCAAAAATTAAATTCTGGTCTGTTTTTCTGAATTAACAGGATAATTATCTTGTCACGCTTCTGTAGACACTTGTTTTCTATGTAAATAATTAAATTTTATATTAATAAATGTTTAACAGGATTATAGTTTGTGTTTTGTAGTCATTGATTTTATGTCTCTTAAAAGTATTTATTAAGCTTTTGTCGTGCCTTGGCTTGAAAACTATTTTGTGAATGCTGGAGTTTTAATGACATTGGCTTTGGCAGAGGTTTGCCTTTTACGTTTTGTTATTTTCAGTTAAGAATATTGAAAAATACAATCTTGCTCCTTTTGGCTCAGCCTAAATGACTTTGTTCTCCTTGTGTGGAGACCAGAGACCTCACAGTGAACCCTCCCCCGGCTGTAAGGAGGCTCAGTAATCCTTCAGTGTGTCCTCCACTTTAAACAGATTGCACCAGTATTTCTGAGAACTTGACCCGTTGATGACCTGAACCAGTGTCTGTTGTGTTCAGTGTGCATCCAACCCATTCTGGAGCTCTGAGTGGATGAGAGCTGGTTCATAGACTCACGTTTGGCTTCTGCAGGCCTCCAGGTTTTGTTTTTGGATGAAAAGTTTGGCTTGAGATGACTTTTAGGATGACTTTAACCACAGTTTAAACTCTGTCTCACACCAGCAGACTCTCTCACTAGTGAGGTCTAATTGATTTTTCTGTTGCTCTAGATAAATTCATGTTCCGCATCTCATGTCAGCGGCTGCAGCCCTTGTCTTCTGGCCCGGTAAACCCCATTCATCACTTACAGCCTTGGCATGTGCTGACACCTCTGTTACTTAGCCTTGCTCTTCCAGCGCAATCACACACAAACATTGGAATATCTATGATTTCAGTTATCTTCAGGGATTCTTATTTAATGTTATTTAACTCCTCTAGTGATAATAAGTTGAATCAGATAGATTTACACACATAGTCACGCACAGAGATTTATGTCCTGTTCATTTAAAGGTCCTGCAGCTGATACTGTATTTGTCACACTGCAGGGATTGTAGCTGACCCTGAGCTTATTAGACAATAGTTACAGTTTGAGCTCTCCTCTTTCCTGCTTTAATAGTGTGCATTTTAACACAACTCAAACAGCTCTCAGACCACTTCTTTCAGATTTATTTCACATCATAAAAGGCTTTGCATGCATCCAGAGGGATGCACGGCCACCATTGTTACGTTCCTTGCTTGCTGAGCACCTATCGAGGTCTGTTCTTAAATCCTGAGAGAGAAAAAAGGGGCAGCAAACATGAGCTGACATTGAAGATTGACGACAGAATGTCCTGATATTCCTCCAGGTGCAGAGCTCATTATTTCTGGGAAAGTTTCTACCACAGACAGCGGACGGAGCGTCTTCGAATGTCTTAAACCTGCATTATTTGAACTGTCCAGCAGGGGGCGACATCACTGGTTTCAAGAAATCCAATTGTGTGTAAGTTTATGTGAAATTGACCCTATTTTCAAATTTTCTATTTCACCTCCCGGCATCCAAACACAGACAGGAAAATGTTGTAAGGTAATCTAAAGCAGCTACAAAATATGGTGTGTTTTTCTGTCGCTAAAGGCTGATGTAGGGGTTGTGTGCCTCTTGTCTGTGCTGGTTTTTCATTTTCATTTCAGGTTATTGACATCAGAAGGGACACATTTCTTTCACATATATGATTTAAGATCTCTTAAATTATTTGCCGACTGGAAAAAGAAACAGGCCTGAAAATGTATCCATTGTCCAAATCAACATGTTTGGGATGAGGATGAAGATTTTAAGTTTGCTTTTATATAATTCGTTCAAACATGGTTAATTATTCTGTAAAGTATCTCTTATGATGGACCTGATCATTACATATTTACTGAACATACTTAGTTACCATTTTTGTGAATAAATCAAATAAAGATTCATTGATTTTCTCATTTATCAACTAGTGTGACAAAGTTATTTCTTTTGTAGTCTTTAGGATTACTTTGCTATTTGTGATAAAGATACAGAGTTATTCAGTTATTCAGGTGGAAAGTGAGAAATATACACAAAATATATTGTAATTTATTCCCATTCCTGGTGCTGAGAATAATCTCAGACAGCGGCAGCAGCAGGATTGAGAGAGTTACCTGGTTAGAGGGATGATGCTTCAATGCAGGAGGAGAACAGGGAGGTAGACACACGAAGTTTTTCAATTAAAGTTTTATTTCGTTCTGTGTCCAATTATTTGTCACTGTTTAGTCACTTTATTTATGAAATAAAACTGGGTTTGATTTGATCCAGAGACATCAGGATACCACTGTCTGAATAGAAAAGGCTGGTATTATTGTGAGTGTGAATGCTGGATGTGGAAGAGCTGATGCTAAACTGCAATGTTAGCTTTAATTTGTTTGAAGTGGAGCTGAAGGCGTATATCAATTATTATTGATATTAAATAGGAAAAAAAGTGGGAAGAGGATGAAAATCATCGGACCAATCAGGACAGAGGACCTGACGGTAAAGGTTGCCATGGTGATGGAACTGCCTACTTTCGTACTATGTGCTTCCATAGCAGCATAAATAAAAAAAAGTTCCTGTTTAGATGTAAAAATGATCGTTGTGGAAAACGGAGAATATTTTTCCAGCTTCTCTCCACTCTAATGATGACGTCACCTGCTCTAAAATCTGAGTATTTCTGGAAGTTTGATGACGCCATTCCTTATTAAGCTGAATATTTTAAGTTTTTTAAATATTTAAGTTAAGACAAACCCAGGATAGATGATAAACCCATATGTTCTTGTAGAAGAACATATGGTTGTGAATGCCTCTAGCATTCACACCCAATTAATTCCAAGTAATTTATATGTGGATCATTTCCCCTCTTTTGGGTTCAGCCCCCGGTGTTTCAAACATCTATACGCGGCCCTCAGCTGGAGAAATGAAGGATAATTAATGTTCCTTCTACTCTAAGAAGTAAAAACAACATGGGATTATCTCAGTACAGTTTATTCATCCCGCTGCGAGCTCGGAACCTCCCACCGAGGCTCTTGTGATAAATGACAAGCTGTCGTTTCAACTCAAGCAGTGTGAGCAACATGTGCCACAATTCATTTTCCCTCCAGCCCTCAAAGTGCTGAGTGCTGCACGGAGAAATGAGATGTGCCATCAAAGCTGACCTTAGCCTTTATTCCTGTGTGAACCCATCTATGTTTAACTCGTCAAGGTCCCTCAGGGCTCGCGGCAGGAGACACGTTTCAAGAGAAGCTTCGATCCACACGCGGAGTGAAGGTCTGAGTTCCTACGGAGCGATTAATTCAATATGAAAATCCAAACGTGGAGCTGCCACGGCAACCGTTTGATTCCCGACACTGGAGAGTGTAGTTTTGAAATCATAATGATACAGTAATTGTCCTGTCAGGTGGTCTGGGATCCAATTTGGTATTTTCATTCCTCTGTTTTAATATCAGAATCTTCTTTTTCTCAATAAATTTATGACAGTCAATATTGAGCACACACTTAATAAAAACTAGTTTTGCACCTTTGGTAATTTCTACCTGAACATACATATTCAAGTAATTTCTCTGATTTATTTCTGTCCAACAGAATATAAACTGACACATTATTATTATTATTGCTGCTCTGAGGTGAGCAGAAAGGAATGTTAGGAAAAGGAGGAGCACAGGGCTGTCATATGAATCATCCTGCAGCCTCTTCATCTCTTCCTTTAACCACATGTCATGTTGGGAGTCACAGGCCTTGTGTTACTCTTTCCTGACATGGCATTTTGTCAAATGAGGAGAATTCATGGATATGATGTATGCCGGGTTACAAACCCTCACTGACAGGAAACCAGAGATACAGAGGTAAACGTTTCAGTGAGTCACAGCTCATGGAAGAAGAATCTCCAGACAGGAACAGTCTCACTGGTTGTTAAACTCAAAACTCTTAAAGAGAGGACACTTTCTGGGAGCCGTTGTGTCGTCCGTCTTTATATACAGTCAATGAGTGAGAACTCTACAAAACAGGCCGTTTATTCTGAGGCCAAACACTTCTAGAAACAAATGTTCCTCCCCAGCAGGCCCGGTTTCTGGGTATCTTTTATTGCTGGTTTTGAAATCTCTGCCATTGAACTAGATAACGCTGTGGACTCCCCTTGTCGAGTCTCGACCCTCCACAGCATTGACCGACCGAGTCCAGCAGCTCGACACAGCTCAACAGTCAGAGTCTGACTTTAATTGTCTTTTAATTCCTGAATCAAGTCATTTTAGCAGACTGCTTAAGGAGTTTATGCTCCATGTTAAGAACGTATAGACATACGGATGGAGCCCTCCGTTTGTACTCGGAGCTCATTTTGTCTGTTTTTCTCCATGCTTTCTGAAAGTTTACGGACACAGATGACATTAAAGAAGCAGAGCAATACAACCGAAAACCATAGCGGGCAGTGGATCGATAATTCAAGCAAGACATGACGACTGTCTACGGACATGATGAAGAAGACATTCCTCCCTGCCTCTGCTTTTGCCACAACTAATTTACTAGGTACATTATTATGACCTCCTCTAGCATGTTGACTTTTTACTGCCCTCTTGTGGACGTATTACTGCCAACGTAAAGGACGTATGGAAGTATGCAGGCGTTGGCCGATTGAAACGGAAACAAGCTGTCTCAGCCATGTGATTGACTGTTTACACCTCCACTCGAAATCCCCTCTCTTTCCTCTATCCTCTTAATGTTGACTGAGACGTGGCTAAAGACTGGGAACTGCTGCCAGTTAGCTGAACTCTGCCCTCTTGACTGCAGCTATCTTCGCTCCCTGAGGTGTATGGGTCATGGCGGAGGCAGCTACTGCCTACAGCAGTCATGTTAACTGTAAATATATCATGTTTGACAACTTTCTGAGGCTTGAAACACTTGTTTCAAATGAACTGTCAAAACCCTGTCCGCTGCATTTCAAATTATCGTCCACGGAGACCAAATAACAATTTTCTGACTGAATTTTCAGGATTTCTGTCCACCATTCTCCGTAATCATGATAGAATTATAATGGCTCTTTCAGCCCCACCACCACCCAAGCATCCACCTGTAGGCTCCAGTTAGGGGGTTCAAAAAGTGTTCTCATCACTCCCCAATAAACATATCTGCGGGGAGTGATGAGGTCTGACTCAAAACATGTTCTGCTGCTGTAATAATAAATATTTAAATTGTGAGTTGTCTGACTGAACTGGTAATATCTGGATAACACATTTTACACTGTTTTAGCCCATTGGCTGCACCGAATCTGTGGGACAATCCAGCTGTTGGTTGTTGGTTTGTAAACAGGATTAAGCAAAAACTACTGGATGGTTTTCTACACTTGGTGGAAGGAAGGGTTGTGGGCCTGGAAAGAACACAATAAATATTGGTGCAAATCCGGCCCTTTTTTATCAGTATTTGTGTGGGCGGAACATCATCGGGGTTCATCTATGCGGGTATTAAGTTTTGCAGATTAAACTACGAAGCCGCTGCTCCTCTGCAAAACAGTTTTGAAATAGTCGTGAGGCTGACCTGCTGTTTTACGCTGCGTGGATGAATCCATGTAAAATCAGTCAGTCCCACGGGAAAGACAGGGAAAACGGTTGGATCAGGAGTGTCTGCTTCAGAAGGAAAGAAGGCATTTTTGTGAATTTGCACGTGATCATGTATGCATGGATATGTTATGCATCGCCTGTTTCATCACAGAAAGGTCTCTTAATAATTCATCTGACCAGCAACAATCAGCGGTTGCTCTTTATGTGGTAATTCAGCTGCTGTCAAAGAACTTGATGTTTCATTAACATTTGAAAAAACTGTGACAGTGTCTCATTTTGACTCGAGGCTCTAAACTGACGGGACTCTTAAAAGGCATCACTTGTGACTAATTGATGATGCTTTGACGTAGGGGAACAGAGGGAAGTCAAACTAAAGCATTTCCCCCTTGAAAATGAACTCCTGCCGATCTAAATGTTTCAAATAAAGTCAGCATTCATTTTAATATGAGCTGAATCGTCCCTGAATATAAAGATAAACCTTTCACAGTGTAAAACTGTTGGTAGAAATGTTGAATGAACTGTGGGTAATGAGTTTGGTCCAGAACGGATGCACAGCATGGTGCCAAGTATAAATCTTCATGTGCGCCATGGCAGCTCTCTCTCTCTCTCTCTCTCTCTCTCTCTCTCTCTCTCTCTCTCTCTCTCTCTCTGCTTTAGCTGTAATATATATCACAATTCTCTTTTTCATTTTGGGTTGTAGAATTGCTTACACTCAACACATTTTCCCATAGTGACTGACATGATAGAAATTCGGCTGCGGTAATGACTCGGTTTTCTAATCTGCAGATTTGCTGTGATGGATCCGAAGCAGCTGCTCGGACACAAAACTACATGTTAGATACATGAACTGTAGATATGAGTCCCACGATATCGTCCCACAGCCAAGGAAATTGTACTTCATGTCTGCTAATGACGCATGGATGAAGACCCGGACGAGTCCTACATACTAATGGGGCTGTGCGGTGATGAAAGCGAGAGCACAAGTGTGATATCTCCTAATGAAAAGAGAGCGAGGGACTCTGAACTTAAGTGGATTTTTAATTCCGACGCAGAGATGATAAGGAAGAGCCTTGTAAGAGGAAATTTAAATTAAAGTGAAACGCGGACAAAGTGACATCACATCTTATCTGGAGATGATTATCACCTGCTGTGACGAAGACCTCTGCACAGAGGAAATCACTTAAATAAGTGGGACATGACTCACTCTGACACAGGCAGCATCAACATGCACAGAATCAACCTGCTGCTGATTATATGCTGGATGTGGTCCTCCTCCTCCTCCTCCTCCTCCTCCTCCTCCTCCTCCTCCAGTCTTTTAGGGCCTGAGGTTTAGCGGTTAGGTTTAATAAATAAATAAGTACATGGAGTAAAGTTTCATCTTTTACATCCCCAGACGAACAGAAGGTCGAGTCAAAGATGAAGTGAGGGCAATGGAAGTCGAAACCATCCACACTAGAGTGAGAATGCAAATGCATGTGAAAGTATGCAGCCATCAGGGACGTCAGCGTGTGAAGGATTCACAGCAAAAGGACTTGGAGTGGCAGCATCTGATCTGATGGACACTCATATTACAAAGAAGTGGTCTGATGTAAAATGAGCTTTAAGCCTAAAGTTGCCTCACAGAATGTCAGCTTAATGCCCTTCATGAGGAACCTGAAGGAGTAATAACTCCTCATCAGAGGAGTGACGGAGGTGGAGGAGGACACAGATATGGAAGACACTCCAAGTTTATGTTCCTTTGTTTGGAAAGCAAATGCATTCACATTGTGTTTAAACGTTTACTCACATTTGAAGCCGCTGTGTGTCCCAGCTGGTCGGGGGTGCTGTAGCTGAGGTGGAGCTGATTGGGCCCAGCCCTGGTGACTCCACTCTACCTCCTCCATCCTTAGCAGTGGAGTGGAGTTCAAAGAAATGAGACATAAAGACACTACTTAATATATTAACCTTGATGTAATACACATTAAAAGCACCATTATCTTGACAGTCCTGCAACATGCAATACATGTGAGGTAATGTAGGTACAATATAATATAAAATATCATACTTCTTTCATTTATTATCATTTTTTGTCGTTGCTATTGCTACGCCTCAATCCCCTTGTCATTTCTCAGTTTTTACATCCTTGATTCCTCTCCTCGCATCTTACCCCCTCCCACCTGAGAGGCGAGCTGAGGAGGCAAGGAAGAAAAACAAGGAGAGAGGAGGAGAGACGTCAAGCATTTCAGACAAACTCTGACTCCCAAGGCGTTAAGGGGGGATTTTGATGTAGACTGCAAAAAAGAAAAACAAATGTGAAATCATGCAGAACTTCTTATTGAACCCTATTTTCTTGTACTGATACTTTGAGTATCATCATGCTCAGCAGGAGCGACAAAGAGTCTACATCTTCATCTGTTTCATCTCATTTTCTAGCACACTGCTTTACCTGCAAACATGAAAGTTCTGTTGATTGGTTTATTCATGCAAATGCGGAGTCAGCTTCATGTAAAGAGAACAGCCAACACCTGGGTCGCTTTAGTACATGCTCAACATCTCCAGGAGTGTTACACAAAGGGGCAGCTGCACTAGAGTGTTCATCTACAGTGATTACACTTCAGGCAGACTGAGACTGTGCAGCTCTCTGTATCTAAAATGAGACTTTAAAGGAACAGTTCATACATATTCAGTCATCTGCTCACCTTCATGCTGATGGAAAGCCAGGTGAGTCCACAAAATATTTCTGGAGTTCCACGCCAAAACAGCATCGTTATCTTAAACAACTTAAATCGAAGGGGACTTGTTTTAAAAGAGTATATTTGTATGTTTTAACGAAGTATATTTGCATATTTAAAAGAGCGTTTTTGCATGTTTTAAAAGTAATTTGCATGTTTTATAAGAGTGTAAAACAGTAAATTTAAGGACCAACTAAAAGAGGGACGACTCCGACTGCAGCATCACAGAGAGGAGAGAGAGAGTCAGGATTCCTGCCTTCTTTTATTGGCTGTTCCCTCCATCAGTTCAAACACCTCCACCTGAGGATGAGGAGAGAACGCAGGACAATGAATCATGATGACATCAGCACCATCTAACCAACAGGTGGAGAGCATGTGACGGAAAAAGTTTTACTGTGCTTTAATTATACATTCAGACCAGTCCAAACATTGTTGGACAATAAAACATTTAATTGTCTCTTTACTCCCCTCTACTAAATATATTTTAAAAATAATTTTCTGCGTCTTTTGAAAACATCCTCCAGAGGAAAGTCATTTTCCTGCGTTTAACAATCAGCAGCTGCAAGTGTGAAAACGAAAATTTAACACAGCCGCAGCTGTTTTTGATTTCCTCTCACACAACTGATGGAACAGAAGCATCGATCTCCTGCAGAGCTCAAAACTACGGCTTCCTAAATGTTAATCTGTGAGTATCACAATGTGTGTGTGTGTGTGTGTGTGTGTGTGAATTATGCCTCGTTCATTGATTGTTTATCCTGTTTCATCTGAAGTCCTTTGCAGGAGAAGCGTTTTCTGGATTAATCCATCTCTGCGCTGTCTGATAGCTTTTGCTTTCACATATCTCATGATGATCACTTTCCCTCTTAGCGGTGAAAATCAGGAAATTGTTTACTCTTCATTTAGGCTGTGATGGACCTCAGCGTGCTGACCAGTATGGATGGGTGTGCTGTGTAGGCGTCTCCACACACCAGCATGGGTACATGATATTTGGTGGTCAGATTTAGACAGTTTCTTGGAGTCCATCAGTATTTTATTTTACATATCATCAGTTTACCTGGAGATTCCCTCTAAACACAGGGAGTGTTTCTGTAGGTAAAACGTAAACTATGTCCTTATATTTATAATATAATGGTAATATTCAGCATCACTGACAGAGCATTGATGCTGACACTGAAGAAAGTGCACACCTCTGTCAGCACCATTCTTATATTTTTGTTACATGGACAGCATATGAAAAAATCAAACAATATAAATATATCAATAAAATAAAGTAATAGATAAAATAGGTGTGGACCTAGGCCTACTGTGTTACTATTGCACAGTGAGTGGTTTTCATGTAATGATCTGGATCCACACTAAATCATACATATTCATCAATATCGCTCAACTAAACATCCTTGATTTTTTTTTCATTGGAATCTACACCTAATTTATTGACACATTTACAAAAATATCAACATAAATCTTGAATATTTGAATATTTTTGGAAATATAAATTTTTTAGCTCTCTTGTCGAGAGTTAGATGAGAAGAAAGATCTCAAATCTGTCCGTTGAATATGAAGCTGAAGCCAGGACATGTTAGCTTAGCTTACCTTAGCATAAAACTGACCGAAGTCCCAGCTGGGTCACAGCAGGTTGTCCTGGTGATGGAAAGACTCCAGGAAGTCACTGCAGTATGTTAAAAAAAAAAAAATAGAATCCAGGATATAATAACCATAAAACAGCAACTTACTATTTTTTTATCTTAATGCTGTGTGTTTATTAAAAATGTGTTAATTCATAAGATTTAAGGATGCTGTGTAAAATAGCAGCTCCATCCAAAGTAAAGCCTGCTGCTGTTTTAGTTTATGGACTGTAATACCAACATTATACATTATACAGGTTCCTGGTAAATGGGTGAAAACATTTAAAAGCATTGAAAAGTGTCCATGAAGATCACTAAAAGAAGTGAGTCTTCTCTCTACTGTCCACCAACCAGGAGCCTCATCATCATTTCCAGCGGCGTCTGAATACCAATCAGGGCCACTGATGTGTTCCTCCTGTCAGCTTGGCAGCAGAAATAAAGGGCAGCACGGGAGCTGAATGTTCATCACTTGATATTAACACCAGACAAAGCAGGCCTCTTTGATCACGGCCCGAAGGCCAACCTCAACAGCTGCTGCGACGCGCCGACAGGAGGCAGACCTCATCTTCTTCGCTCTGGGGGGGACGGCGGCCTCCCACCAGGAAGGAGCTGCTGCTCTCACAGCAGAGCGGATCATATGGTATTTATGAATTCCTCCGGGGAGGAAAGATTCAAGCCACCTGCATAGACAGCAAAGAATGTACCTGTAGTAGATTTTCAAAAGTCAGTTCAACTCAAACTGTTTGAGAAACATTCAATCATTTAAAGACGTTTTCACTCCTGAAAGTCAGAACCAAGGTTCAGGTTTCTTTTTTTTATTCCATACATTTGATCCGGTTAATTTTGGTTTCACGTTTTAATTTTCCAAACTAACGAACTTTTCCTGACACACCTTCATCCTGTCGTCATCGTCTACGTTGGCTGTGTCTCCCTGTACTGATGACTGATTGTCCAGAATTCTGTCCAGGTCATCATAAAAACTCAAACTAAACATTGCTCATCTTTACATCCTGCTGCTAGTTTCTTTACATTCAGGTGTCATTGATCTCCTGTCCTCTTGTTTCCTCTCTCTGTCATCCTCACAGGAAATAAATGAAAAGTTTCAGGTTTTTATGTGTCATGAGTGACTTTTTATATCTTCATCGGATCATTTCACCATTAAAAACCTCGTCTCTTCTTCTCTCCGTTTGTTACCGCGCCTCATTTTTAACTTCTGTTTGTTTTTCTTCTCCTTGTGTTTATTGGCGACGGCGGCCTGCTGTAACTTCCTGTGATTGGTCCGTAAGTTTATAATCATCCAGAAAAGTGCTTTCACACTGTAAACGAACCGAACCCTGGTTCAGTTTGATCCGGACCGAGACCACCTCTTCTTGTCAGACCAAAGACCAGGTCTAGTACCATTCTAGTTACAACAGAGTCTTTTTCAGACAATCTTCCACAACAAAAGTAACCTGCACACAGACAAAAAACATATGTTTTAATATTACATCATTTTTACAGATAGGTTTTGTTTTTCTGGTCCTTGTAATTCATTTGTTCTTTTTCAGGCACATAGAATAGAATAGAATAGAATAGAATAGATCATCTTTATTGCTGTCAATTAGTCACCAGTTAAACCCACTGAAGCGCCTGGTTGGTCAAAACTGATGAGATGTTTCTCACTTTTTCTCTGATGAAACGATTTTTCGGAGCCTCTTTTTTTCACCCTCTCTCCTCCCCTTTGAGCCTCTTTGATGCAGCCGATAGCCTGAAGCGACATGCAGCAGAAAAGACCCAGCTTTTAAGATCAAACCTCCCATGAAACACTGCAGCATTATTCAGACAAATCCTTACAGTACGGGCTTTTGAAGAGGGCATAAACTGACTGTACTGGAGCTTAATGTTTGTTGGACGACTGCATGTAATGTTTTATAGGTGGTTCAGTATTAAAAAGGAGAAAACACTGCATGCAGGAATCCACCTTCCTCCACCTCTTCTCCATCATGTCTCTTAAACATGAACACCAGCAGCTTTATCATCATTAGAGGTTTGAGGCTTCAGATGAGGATTTTTTCCCCTCATCTTGGAGTCTTCAGTCTGGTCTTCACCCTCGTCTCAGTCCTGATCTCACACAATGCATAAAGTTTGGGGGGTCAGATTCTGATTAGCACATATCTTTGCAGGTCAGGCTCTTACAAAAGGTCAGGGGCTTGTGGGAATGAAGAAATCATGACCATCACTATGAACTAATAACACTCTAAACATTGTATTAAAAAGACGATAAAATGCCATAAAAGCAAGAGGAACAGCAGATTTCAGTGATAATTCCTTTCACGTTGTCGTTTGATTTATTATTATCATAAAAATATGGATTATAGCCACTTTAAAGTTTCAATTTCGGGGGACGCTAACCTTAACAGAGTCATTAAACGCATGGATAAGACTAAAGAGTTTCAGACAGAATCCTGCTCCTCTCTCTCTTGTCTGGGACCTTGGGTAAGATTCAGGGAAGAAGTGGCTCCAGATAAAGGGGTGAGGATTTCTTTCCACTTTTTTGAAAATTACAAGGTAGGTTTTTTTCTGCATTTTTTCAAATACTCATTAATCTCATAATATCTTGTAGTGTGTGATGCTCCATTATCTTAAATCTGTTTGTGATTAGAGAGAAGAAAGGTTCTCAACGATGCAACCAGGTTTAAACATTATTCGGACTTTAAACCTCCTGCAGTCTGAGCCTGCTATTAGACCACATAAGATACTCATGCAGTATTCATCATCCATCATCCACACAGTAACAAACAGCCATCATATCCCTGCTAATCATTAACTCTTATTTCTCCTTTTTTTATTTGATCCTTTCCCAGAATGTCTGATTGCTTCTCAGGTTGTTGTCGCTGCCCTCAAACACATCGATTTTCCTTTACATCCTGCCCTCTAACAGAAAAGTTACACAAGTTTACTTGTCACTGCAAATGTCAAGCAATCAGGCACTTTTAAAAAGGTCAGCATTTTATGGGATGTTTCACTCGTCGAAGGGATTACAGCAGCATTTTCCAGCAGAGCGCAGATTGGATCCAAGTCCATCGTAATCCTCAAACTGTGTGGCCTATATGTCATGTATTAAATGGCATTTTGTATTTGAATTATTGTTTTTACATAGGTTCCAATGAAGGATTGTTAATCACAACAGTATCCACTCATGGTCTCAGTCCAGACCGGATAGCATCTGTAGCAGCCGTGTCCCCTTATAAACGTTATCTTTGCTCTTCTAGGCGGTTTATCTAAAGTCTGCACAGGGTCTAGAAGGTTCACACAGGTGGACTGGATGGGGCTGATAACTGGAGTTAGTCTGGTAAGTGGTTATTGTGATGCATGGCCACCCAATGGTGGAACAAGGCACTCTGGATGCCGAAGAATCAGCGACATGGGTGGTGATGTAACGCTGCATTTTTTTTACTGTGTATTCCAAGGGTCACCAACTATATCTGGTTCAGAGAATATCTGAACAGACGGTGTGTGGTGGTGGGTTGGGGCAGAATTTAAGATAAAATCAAATCTAAGTTATTGGTCTGCTACGATTTCATATTTTTACTTTCGTATAAAATTAATGTCTTTTTAGCCTATACGATTATGAAGACTCCTAAAAACATGGGAAATCCCCAATAGTAACTAGATACTTGACTAGAAAATGTACTCAAACTTCCAGCAAGGAGGCAAAACCCACAGTTCAACAACCAATGAATGTGTCCTAATGTCAACAATAAACTCCACTTCTGGATTTCAAGAAACAAATAAAAAAACTAGTTTAGGCCAACAAAAGCAAAGTAAAGTAAAGCCCAGGGATGCCTCTCCTGTCTAATAGACATGCTTAGTGATTCAGTATAGTCTGGCCTGTGTCCTGCTGTGAGCTCCAGGGGCTGCTAGACTGCCAGCTGGTCAGTTTGATGGTGGGTCCACAGAGTAGAGAGGATGATTCTGCAGAACATTAGAATTATGACTTTGTGGATGATTGCTGGGTTTGGCATCTAAGTGACAATGACTGTTCAACTGGTGAGAAACATTGGATATGAGTATTTTCTGAAATCATTAATATTCTAGGGCTGGATGGGGAGCTTTAGCGAGCCGAATGTTGATCCCTGGTGTACGCCATCTGAGAGGGATGCAAACTAAGACTTTTTTTTGCATATTGTTTCCTGATTATTTGAACATAAGAGTGAAGATCAAAAGCTCAAAAAGAGATTTACTAAATGTCAAACATCTTAGCTGCTTCATATCTTCTAACCGGTTTACTTATTTGATTTCACGAGACACCTACAAGTTGTTCACATCCACGTTGAACAGAGGTGACGCTGGGACAAACTGACATACGGAGAGCTTTTTAAATATTTACCCACATTATGCTCTGGCGTGCTGTTGGCAAGCTGTATTAAGTATGCTAGTAAGTGTAGCTCTGATTAATAGATGGGGTTTCTTCTTGGCCTTGCTGCTGCCACAGATGGTGACCTCTTTCTTTAGTGTGATCAGGAGGAGAAGGAGGCGAGGAGCAGCGCAAAGGTAAAGGCAAAGATAACGAGGAGGAAAGAGAGGAGTCAGGAGAAAACAGGGAGTCGGTCCTGAAATTAGGACAGACAAAAAAGTTAATAGTCTCTGTTTGGGATTTAACTGGAATTCCTTCCAGATCTGCAGGCGACACTCATTTTTAAAGGAATTCTCCTCGAAACATTTAGCTTTTAAAATCAGCTCTCTAGGCCTGAAATGTTAGCCTGCAGATTTTCTCATCCTTGGGGAGATCATAGCTGTTACACCATTGTGTTCAAATCTTCACTTCATCTATACAGCTCAAAAAAGGGTTAAGTAAATTTGTTTAAATTGATTGAAAATATGTTTATTTTGAAGTATTTTATGCAAAAAGGAGGACCTGAGCAACAAAATGCAAAGATCCAGCCAAAATTAAAGGAAAGTCATCTCATTATACTCACAGTCCTGGATAAGTCACTGTGAACTTTTGTAAAGTCTCATGTGCATCTTTCCAGGCCTGAATATGAAAATTGCACCACAGATTGCATGTAGGCTAATTAAAACAATTTAGTTGCTGGAAAGCAGATTCTTTTACTTTTATGAGGGCGAGAAGTTTTCCTCTTGATCCAAACTTGGCCAAACATTCCACAGACTGATCTGTGCATGAAATTTAAAATCTGTCAACTTTGATCGATTCTTTGTTTCAGCGTCAAATGTCACATTTAAAGGGCCAGCACAGCCACACAGGGGTTTCCAGTTACTCGGACTGTTTTCACATGTCTGTTTCTGCAGGATTACAGAAAACTGTGTTCAAAGTTTGCAGGAAAATGTTGTTAAAACAAATCTCTATAACTTCAGGCATCGTTTTCTAACATCCATCATTTCCACAAACCTGCCTCCTCTTATAATACACCAGCTATCTGAACAGGCTTTAGCCATCCCCATCCCCTCACTTCAGTTAACAAACAAATAAAACATGAGAGTCATTTCTCCCACTGTACCTGTAAGTATATTTTAACAGTAAGAGAGGCTATTACAAAGCACTGAAGCAGGTAATTAGACCAAAACTAATTAGCTGGAGAGTCAAGGACAGCTATAAATGCAAAAATAAAGGGGGGGGGGGGAGACTTTTTTTTTCAAAGAGGAAAAAGCAATTAGATGGAAAATATGTGGAAATGTAGCATCTAAAGAACAGAAGGGCAGCGAAGGAGATTCTCAATAACACACAAACACACATGTATTTTTTATTCTCTCCCTTCTTCTCTCACCCTGGAGATATAATCCCTCCCATCTCCGTCTCTCTGCTCGTCTTTTTTAACACGCTTAAATTGTTTTTCCCTAATCTTTTTTGTGCTTTTAATACATTTTCTCCAGAGTCATTCCGACTCGATTACTGCTTGGCCTTTATTGCAGGCGAGGATCATTTTACACCACTGCAAACATCCGGCACACACACATCCAATAAATATGATGCATTTAATTAACGTCGCTCTCCCATTCACCTGTGCTCTTATTAAGGATGATTTAAACCCGGCTCCCTCAGCATCTCTCCCTATATTTACATATATATATGTATATATATAGTGTGATGACCCCTCCTGTGTCACCCGTCTCTCTCCTCATGCTGCAGGTGGATCATTAGGGTAGCCAGGAACACCTGAGGGCCCCGATGTGTTCCTAGGTTAATCAAGCCTATAGATACCTCCATACTGATGCTCTGCTCCTCTTCCTCCTCCTCCTCCTCCTCCTCCTCACCACAGACACACCCCGGTTTGGTTTGGTTTATCCCTTTGCTTTGCACCACAAAGCAGGATTTGTGGTTAATGAGGTAACTTCAGGGCAGCTCCAGGTTTTCAGTGTTACGACACTTCTTACATCACCATGGTAACGGATGCTGCAAAGCTACCTGATCTGGAGCAGGATAGGATCTTATATATAAAAGCACCGCCTAGTGGTTTCTTTCTTTACGTTGTCCAGTCTGTTTTACACTGCAGGGGTTGCAGCTGAAGCAAAAAAGGTCAAACCTATAAACATGCAGCAAAACGTGTCACTGGTCAAATGTTGCAAACAGAGATTCTTTTATGTGAAGGAGCTCTTAGCTCCTTAACGAGTTCATATAATAACATGCCTCTGCATCCACATATTCCACTCATACCACCTCACAACACTGTTTCATATGAAAATACAGACTAATGTGGTTTTAACATCTGCAGCAGGAGAGCCAGACTGATGTCAATCAAGCAGCGTGTTCTTCTACACTACTCCTCCAATCAGGGAGGGGAAGCGGGAGGATGAAAGTGTAAATGGGAGAGGAGAGAGAGAGACACTGGTGTCACTCTTCAGTCGTTCTTTTCCTCAACGAGAGTCTCTGATGTACGACAACACGTCACATCCACTTACGGCGGTACTCCAGCATCCTCCCGCTGAATCCCAGCGGTGATGTCAGTTTTCTTCTCCTGCCACTTTTGTGTCAACATCTATTCTGTAACAGTTTAGCCGGAACATTAGGCTTCAGGCCCTGAATGGAGTGACAAATCCCCCCCCCCCAAATCCTGCCCCCGATGGATAGCCACATGGGAGGCGGAGGGGCGGCGGCTGCTTGTCATTGAATACAGATGATGTCACGTCTGACTGGTTTGTAATTCACCAATGAATATAAACGGGGGGGGGGGGGGGGGGTTGTCTCAGTGTGTTGTCTCACTCAGGGGAAAGACAACAGAGGGAGAGGAGTGAGAAGAAGATGGATGAAGGGATGGAGGTGAACGTGGAGGAATGATGGGATCTGTCCATCTCCTACAATCCTCCATCCACCTATCAGTTCATTCCTCTCCGTCTCTGCATCCTTCAGTTCCTCCATCTTTCCATCTTGTATCCATGTGATCCTCCACCCTTCTATTAATCATCCTGCCATCTCTCCATCGCTGCATCACTCTATTTCTACTTCATTCATTCAGCTCTCCAGCCTTTCGTCCGTCTATTCCTGCTTTTCTCCATCCATCTCACCAAGTCTCAACAACTCTATCTCTGCACCCCCTCATCTCTCCATCCCTCATCCCTCCATTCCTTCCATCTGTTGACTCCTGCATCCCTGTATCATTTTCTTTCCATCCGTGCATTCTTCTGTTTTTTTATTTTTCATCATTTCATTTGTCTGTCGTTGGATTTCTCCATCCATCGCAACGATTCTGCATCATTATACCTGCACTCGTTCATCTATCATCCCTCCACTCCTCCAATCTTCAATCCATCCCTCCTTTCCTCCAATCTTCAATCCATCCTTCCTTTCCTCCAATCTTCAATCCATCTACCATCCCTCCATTTCTCTGACCTAACTCTCCACCTCTCTCTCTCTCCATCCTTCTATCTCTCCATATCCCAATATGCCACCATCCTTGTATCTATTAATCATCCCGTCTCTCTATCCAGTCATTTCTCCTCCCTCATTCCTCCATCCAATCCATCTCCATCACTCTCTCATCTGCATTCCTCCATTAATGTATCTGTCCATCATTTCATCTCCTTCTTCATCTTTATCATCCCTGAATTCTTCCCTCATCATTCTATTTTCATCTCTCTCCAGCGATCCATCTCTTCCTGTATCCTTTCATCAGTCCAGCCTTCTGTCAGTTCACTCTTTCATCCCTCCATCTTTCCACCCTTACATTCCACCATCATTCCTTTTTTCTAGCCCTTCATTTCCTCATCTCTATACATCCACCCTTGCATTCCTCTACCCCTCCATCTCTCCATCCTGCATTCCCACATCCTTTTTATATCTCTATCCTTCATCTTTCTCGTGTTTTTCAGCCTTCCATCTTTGACGTCTGGCCTTCTCTCTCAGTCTTTTTCTGCCTTTCATTATCCTTCTGACTCTCATGATTCCATCACTTCATCCTGTCCTCTTGTCCTTTTTTATTTTCATCTTCTCTCTGTTGTGCTGACACCTCATTGTCAGACAACAGAGGACACAGTTGTCCTTCCTCTCTTCCTTTTATCGCTGCGGCTGTGTTCTCTCTCCTTCTCTCTCTCTCTCTCTCTCTCTCCCTCTCTCTCTCCCTCTCTCAAACCTCCCCTGGTGATGGTGGCTCCTCAGCTCGTCCTGTCAGTCGACACCGATGTCACCCTGCGCTCACCTCTTACCTTGTCACTGCTGTGTGTGTGTGTCATACACTGACTCTCATTATTCTATTAGTGAGCTCCCATCTCTCTTTTCACGGTCAACAAATCACTTTTCCCGGTCGTGTTGGCCGCCGCCGCCGCCGCCGCCGCTGGGTGTCACCTCCATGAAAGCTGAGACACACAAACAGGGACGAGCACATAAACACACCGACACCTCCAGCAGCATCTGTGCTGCTGCGTCTCTGCGCCGAAGGCTGTAAAAGCGAAGTGAAGGCTTTATGACACACACACAGGAGGAGAGAGTGAAGCCATTTGCTACACGGCTACAGCGCGGCGGTAAAATGCTTACACTGTTTACGACCTATTTGCTGTGACGAGGACGATCATATATTTATTATTAGTGGTTGTGGTGGAGTTGTGGAGGTGATAAAAGCTAAAGCAGTAAATGCTTTTTTTCTGACTGCTCTCCCGGATCTCAACAATTAACAGAAGTACAATGTTATTTTATCTACAATGTTTCTGGACGTGTGAGCGCGTTTTCAAAAGGTTCCTATTCATATCTTTGTGATTAAACATGGTTTATATATTATTATATTATCATATTATATACATGACTCACAGCCACCAATAGGAAGCCAACGAGAGAGCTTGACAAGCTCGTCATCTGCCTCCTGATAAAGATTTTACAGCCTTTAATGGCTGCTTCTTATATCTCTGATCTACAACCTGACTGCTGTTTGAGGGTCATTCTCTAGCAGGACCCTGGTAGTGGCCCCATCCTTTGGTGTCAGAGCCCAAACTCAGGATCCTCCTTTAAATCTCTTCTTAAAACTCACTTTTATCGTCTGTTCATATTTGTTTTTAATTATTTTTTATCTTGTTTAGATTTTAAAGTTAAATTCATTTTTTCACGTTTTATGTTTTCGTTTTCGAAAGGTGCTATATAAATAAAGTTATTATTATAATACAATATTTGATTGATTTTTTAAATTGAAAAGTGTTCATGCTCATTTTTCATTTGCAGACATAAGAAGCTTTCTACATTATAAAGTCATCATTTGGTCCAATTTTCTTGTCAGTCCCTTTAACATTTGGTGAAAGAGTGAAATAAATGATGTGACCATAATTTCTGACTGTCAAGCACAGATGTAACTCACGGTTGAAATTCTACACTGACCTTTACATAAATTAAAAAAAGAACATTGTAGAATGGTCATACTTGGTTTTATGTCCTTCATATATGCCTACAGCCTCATACTGTCCTTTACCTCGAAAGATAAACACAGTTATTATTATTGAAATACTCTTTAATTTTAGCGGGACAAAAATCTTAAATTTCTACTGAAAGGTTCAATGCCCTTTTTCTGAAACACCTCGAGGGTTTCTGACACTTTCACCAGAAACTTTATGGCATTGATTCATGTATGAAGTTCGAGTGGTTCAGAAGCTGCAGACATTTTAATTTAGATGTTTTTGGGCCAAATTAGGGGTGGAGGGTTCGAGGTTAACAATGTGGTCACATTGTGCTGATTGCATTTAACCAACTGAGATCATAGTGAGGGTCAGACCAGATCAATCAGACTGCTTTCCATTACAATACGTGCTTTTATTCTGTATGCAGACAACAAATATACTACATTTTGTACAATAATGGAAAATGTAAATATGGTGGCCTCAACAGACATATTCAGTCTGAGCTTCGGTTGATGTTTGAAAGCTGCACTAATCCTAATTAAGTGAACGCTGACCATTAAACTGAGAGCTGACACTAATCTTACCTAGTCTGCAGATCTGATTATCACTAACTGAACTAACTTATGGGATGTAAGAGACATTGTGTCTCATTCAGAAGAAAAAAAGCTCTTCTATTCACAGTACCTGCATATTCAGTGCTCCTGCATTTATGCTGGTGATTTTTCAGCGTTGCCAGATTTCCTCTTCATTTCAGTGAAGAATGGCTGCAGCCAGCCCTGCATACATAAAGACAGCCAGAGAAAAAAAGAGAAAATAAGAGAATAACTCCCCTGTGATCAGACCATATGCACCTGTCAGCTATTTCCTTGTACTGCTGGGAAAAGCACACTCCTGCTTCTGAGAGTTTTATATGTACGATATACTGTATGCCCTCATAATTAACCACAGACATACAGGCTATCAATGTTGGGCTCCTCATCTGCCATCGCTGTAAGAAACATCGCTTCCTGCAAAAAAAGTTTTTATTTGGCAGGCGGAGTCGAGTCGGGGGATGTTTGAGGACTTCTGGGTGGGTGCAGCAGGTACTGAAGGTGTTGTTCAGCGACGCTGGCATGCTGTGCAAAATACTGATCGGATTATTTGCCTGCCGCTCCAGATGTTAGAGGAGGTTTATTTGATTTAAAGGAGGAGGAGGTTTCACTACTTTCACAGTATTGTCTGTGTAGGGTGCTCATGGCAGATATTCCCAACAGGAAGCTCTTATGGTAACAGGTTCTGTGCTCTAACCCCATCCAGCCTCAGCAGCTGGGTTTGTGCCACATTCTGTTTGGTTATAAAACCAGATCAAGGTGTCACAGGTGGTTAAAGCTTAAATCCTGATTATAACTTTATGATGTGCAGATTGTAAAGCACCTTGAGGCTAACTTTCATTTTTGATTTGACTTCAGATATTTCAGAAAACATAAAGTTTTCTGACTAAACAGTTTTTGTTGCTCATAACGACCAGCTCCATCTCTCATATGTCAGCTGTTTATTGGGCTGTAAAAAGCCAGGAGGATTCAAATGAACTCCGTTTATGTCTTGTCATTATCACTTTTTATTGTCATTTTAGTCTCCAAGATTATTAGTAGGGGCTGTTTTTCCTAGGATTGTGCCTCTGAAGCAGAGCTGTAGTTTCTCATTCATTATAATTAAGGTCATGTGAATGACACTCCTGTTTATGAGTAACTGGGACTCATTAAGATTTGCATGGTGGGATGATTGAAAACAGATGGTTCTGGATGTTTGATTATTATTTTTAGCTGTGTGTTTTTTATGTGCAAATAAAGTTAGACATTTATGCTCATCACACGTCCCAGAATGAGACACGGCCTTTTTTTTTGGGATTGCTTGGCCCATGTGTCTCTTGAAGCAGGGCTGTAGCTTACAGAAGGTGGTCGCTGAAGCTAAATCTGTGGGAGGAGTCTGGGGAGGCTACGCAGACGGGCTTTTGGTGGCCTCGCCGAAGTTTTCTGGAGGGAAAGCAGGGTTTGACTGATGGAGGGTTCAGAAGGGGAGGAGAACCGTGGACCCGGACTGGAGATATTGGTAAGTCTTGGAACGCACTGGATGTGGAACTAAAAAAGTAGAACCAGGTACTTATTACCTAATGGAAAACCAAAAAGGGAGAGTAGAGTTCAGTATAGAGTTGAGCCGATATCATGAAAATGCAGATTAACACACACTCCCAATTGGAGGAGCAATAATCTCCCATCTCCCTATCTGCCTGTCAAGGCTGCTGCTGCCCTGCTTGTGCTCTTTCAGCTCCACCACCACCCCAGCATCCACCTGCAGACTCCAGTGACGGAGTTCAAGAAGTTTCCTCATCACTCCCCTATACCTCCATGTAAACATATCTGCAGTGATTGGGGAGTGATGAGGTCAGAGCCTAGACGCCAAACCCAGCCTGCTGTATGTTCTGCTGCTGTTATCATTAACATTTCAAACTCGTGAGTTGTCTGTCTGACTGAAGTGTCTCTACATTTTTTGCTACAATGCATCATTGGTAAAAAATTTAAATCAACTTGCAACGTCGAAGCATTGAAGAAGTGAAGAGGCAAAAGAGGACTGTTGGTTTCCTGCTTCAGAGTGAAATGGAATGAAAAATAACCCCGAGCAGGGCGCCTCCTATCTTTGCTCATCCACTGGCTCCTGTTTGCTCTAATTTATACATTAGCTGCTGAGGCTCTGTTTGTGTGGACACACTCTGCAGAATCCTGGCTGTGGGAATAAATAGTGCTGACATAATGTTATGCGCATCCTAGAAGTAAATTTTAAGCTGCCTGGTGACGGGGTTCCAAGGCACAGTCATGTATTGTGTGTGAAGTCTGAGATTAGTCTCTCTTTCTCCTTCATGTGATTCATCCTCAGTGAAAGAGAAACTCCCGGAGGGGTTTGCTTTTCCTCATATCATATTTTTATTCCTCTCAGTTGCAGTTTCCAGGCAAATCTGGGGTGAAAATAATTTAGGCAGACAAAATGTGGTAATATAGCTTTATGCAGGGTAGGCTGTGCAGCGTCTGTCTCTTTTTTAAAGCTCTGACTCCTCTCTGATTGTTTTTAAAGTTTCATATTCAAGTCAAGTGGAGAAAGTGTTTATCTTCTGCCAACATTCATAAAACCTCAGTTCTATGAAAAAAGAGACAGGAGAGTAAAGCAGAGGCAGTAACAGCACAGCAGACACAGTCAGTCAAGTGGAGTCAACATTCTGGCACCAGTACCTGAACATGTGTTTTAAAGCCAGTAAACACAAAAGCAGGAGGTGATCGATGAGGCAGGCAACAAGTAGAATTTGTTTTCCTGCAGAGCAGTCACCATGCAACCAAAGCAACACCCTAATGTGTCTGCCTCGACACAGACGTCATGATAAAAGATATAAAACGCAGACAAACACTGCATGGAATTATTACAGATTAGATCAGGCTTCACAGCCTTCACACCAGAGCTGCAACAAAGTCCCTTCTCTAAACGCCTTTGTTTGTTGGTTTGTTCACACTTAACAAGGGCGGAACAACTCGTAGCGTGCTGCTGATCCATGCTCAAAGGAAGTAGGAAGTTTAACCCAGCAGCTTTGGTGTCTAGTGTGACGCCTAACATGTCCATTCAGAAGCGCTTCATAAAGAATGAATTAACATGACATGAGTTAGCAGCTAACTGCTACTGGCTGCTGTCTAAGTCTTAAGGTTTGGGTCACAAGCATAAAACGTCGTCCAAACCTCCCGGCCCCGCCCTGCCTCTTCACCTCACCTTCACATAGATGTACGTTTCATTGCTGTTACCACCTCCACAGCCGTCACAGAGGTGGAACCAACAGACCTCCATTGTGTCTTCATTGAGTTCACACAGAACGTCGGAGCCGAATAAAAGTGCACAAGTTGCACATGGAAAACTCTGTGAATGAGGCTACTGTCTAAACCAGGGATATGATGTTGCTGTAAAATTCTGACATGCTTGCATGGTTTGCTGCCCTAGAGTCCATTCATTAATGGAAACATCTACTGAAACATCAACAGAAGAAGAAGAGTTCCACCAATCTTGGTGCTGGGTTCAAGCTGTGGTCAGTGTCATGTGTCGCTGTCATCTCATTTCAAGAGATGGAAAGCAACATGAATTCATTTTCATGTCATTTCCCCTCCTGACTCCACAAGGTGCGTTTAATGTCAAGGTAAACAGGCTGGGGTGGATGAGGAAGTGATCTCGCTGGACTCAGATCTGTCTAGTGCCAAATTAAAGAATTCCAGCTAATTTGTCGACCCTGGAAAACCGATTCTTAGCATTTGGAATCATGTGTTTATCACATAAAATATGATTTTCCATAACAGAGGATTTAATTCAGAAATCAAACTGCAACTTTTGAACCACTTGGTTTTTCACCCTCAGCCCAGCAGATCCACCATCAATAATCCTCCTGCTCAACTCGTGTAAAACAAACGCACCTCTGTGGACTTTATGATGATGTCATCGTGGCAGGAAGCCCTTCCTGTCCTTCCACACTACCAGCTGCAGCCTGTATTCTAGAAGGTAGAACTGCTACAATTTGACAGTCTCCATTATGCAATGATGAATGAGCACCACATTCAAACTATAGCAGGAGGACAGCAGGAGAGAAAGAGGAGGGAGAGAGGAGGGAGGGAAGAGAAGGTTAAATGAGGAGTTGATGACAGGAGCAGTAGGAGAGCAACAGGAGATGAGAGGAAAGGTGAAGGACGGGTGAAGGCAGACGATGAGGGGTGAGGAAATTAGAGGGGAGTAGATGAGATGAAGGGTGAGAACATGAACCATGGTGTGAAGAGGTGACAACAGATGAGAGGTCAATTAAATGTCAGCCTTCCTTTCTAACAAAGGACCTACAAAGTGTTTGCATGATTTTTTGAGCAATAAATTGTTGCTTTATTTACCAGTTTTTAGTTAGTGTGCAGATTTGAATGTAACATTATGTCCTCATGTCTTATTCTGTGGTGTGATTTTGAAAAGTTTCACCACCATCTATTAGCCTGGCATACGTACTACAGCGTTTTAAGTCGTTGTGTATCCGTGTGTTCGGGGATCGTTTGGAAAAAGATGCCGTGTGAACGCAGAACTTTTTCAAAATGCAAAGAAGAAACGTCTCCATTTTCAGCCAAAACAGTTCTCTCCTCATGGGTCATGTTTCACACTTTTCTCCCCCCCTGTGATTGGCTCACTTAGTCTCACCCTGATTACCCTCCTGTGGATTTGGTCCATGTGCCTTCATGTCTCTACTAAGAGAGGCGGGAGGTGGGTGAGGCGGTGTGGGCCACCGCAAATTAAATGAATGGAGACCGAGGCGGTGAAGGGGTGAGAGGGGCGACTGAAGAGGTGGAAGAAGTGATGAAGTGGTGAGACTGTTAACAAGCTGACTCAAGCAGCGAGGCTGCAGACACACAGAATGAGATACGGGGAGAAAAAATGATGAGGCAGAGCGAATGAAGGAGATGAGATGAGATGGACAGGAGGAGGAGGAATGAAGGGAGACAGTGAAAATGAGAGAATCAATGGCAGAAGAGAGAAATGGGAATAAGAGAGTATGTGGCCCTGTCTGAGCGAGGCCATCTGTAACCCAACCTGGATGTTAATGAGAAGGTCAGGAGGGGAGGTGGAGGTGGAGGTGGGAGGAGGTGGAGGTGGAGGTGGGAGTGCGTGATGAATCAGACCAGATTCTGATCCTTTATCTCTGCTTTGACAAGCAGCATCAGAGACCAGCAGGCTGATCTGAAGGCCTGTGATCCATTACAGCCCCACCTTCATTATGATGGACCCACAAACAGCTCACAGGATCTGGGTCGAGACCCAACAGGGTGTCACCATCCTGCTCTCTGCCCAGAGTTTCAGTTATTCCTCTGCATCTTCCTTTAACTTAAATCTTTGGTGAGCATAGAAGAAGAAGGTTTGACTTCATTTACTGTTGTGCGATTTCTATCCTCAACACAAATCCAGCTGAGCTAGCTGCTAACTGCTACTAGCTGCTTTTTAAATCTGCTGCTGCCTCGCCGGCTCATTCCTTCCATTCTCTCATCCAGTTTAGTCTTCTAGTCTAAAGTGTTAGGAGATGGTTCTGATCTAATATCCTTAATAGCACCATGTAGTCCGTGCTTGTTGAAGATTAGAGGTTCAAAATCAGTACGGATGTAATAACTCCTGTCGTCTCTGCCCAGCTTTAGCTTCAGCCTTTAGCTTTACTGTTTCTTTAATGCATGCTTAATTAAAGTCTTTGTGTTTCTTCCATTGTGTTCTTGTGTCTCCTATGATGTGATGATATCTCAACAACTGGTCCAAGTAAACCTCCTCTCAAAACAAAGTGTGTGAATTGACTTGGCAACAGATATTTCTGGTTGGGACTTGGCTGAGACATAATTGGAGGCTCCCAGGATTCAGTGCCAGAGTGATGCATCGCATCCAAAGAGCTGAACGGTGTGTGTTTGAGAAGGAGCTTGTTGAAATATCTGTCAGTGCTGCTGACAGATGTTCCTGTTGGCAAAGAACATCATTCTCTGCTTCTCTTCTGTTTTTCTCACCTTCACTATATTCCCTCCACTCACAAAAAAAAAGAAAAAATCACAAATTTCATTTCTACAGTCTCTCTTTCTTTCTTTCTTCTCGCTCCAGTGATGGTTTGTTCCCTGTTTTCACAGCAGAGAGGTGCAAATTCATCAACTGGTACAGTTTTATCTGCCGTTAAATGCTTAATTTAAACTTTAGTGTAAAAAGGACTTTAAACAACTCGTTTTGCATGTGAACGTGTTCCATGTGCTTCCACTTCTAGAATCAAACATGCTCTAAGAACAATCTTTGGTGTGGTTTCTCCATAACCTAAAAATCAGTGGAAATCATCTCCACAATTTGTCGTATTTGTGTATGTGTGGCTCCATCTATCCACAGTCAAAGATGAGTCATCATGTGTCCATGAAAAGTCAAGCCTGCTTTAATTTATGTGGATAAATGAATGGAACAGGGGAGCGAACACACACCCACTGCCTTCTCCTCTACTGGCCAAACCTGGATGGTTTCCTCCAAAGAACCTGCCAAATGAGCGAGATCTCGTCCTCCTTTCAGGAGAAGCCCAGCGCAGAGGGAGAACCCTGACGTGATCAATTATACACCGGGTGTGAGTCCACTCTCCACCGTGAGATTAGGAAGAAGAGACGCCGGGAGCCTGTGGTTTGGAGAGGTGGGGGGTGGGGGGCGGTTGGAGAAAGGCTGGAAGCAGCTGCAAATGTTTGTCATATCACACACACATGCACACGCACAATGTTAGCGACACGCTTCCCCCTGCAGCTACGATCAGCCGGCCGATTCATGCAGAAAATTGTTAGCTTCCTCCCAAACCCACTTGAGCTCAAATTGATTCTTATCTGTGTTACAACCTCCTCATAGTCCTGATATCTGCTGCCTCACATTCAACCATCCTCCAATGTGTGCATCCCTCTGGTGTTCCCCCTTCTCCTCCCCACCTCCTCCTCCTCTCACCCGCTCTTGGCTTTTATCACTTAACGGTGGGTGTGCACTCTCCAAGGAAGGAGGGAAAATGAGACACAAGAAAAGAAGCCTGTGTGGAGCCGTGTGTGTGTCACCTTTTCCCCGCTGGTATCAAAAAATATAGAATGATATTACACTTAACTTAGTTTCCCTTCAATGTGGAGCTTCGTGTGGCGAAGCAGATGTGGGGGTGTGGGGGGTGTGGCTGCAGGGACAGCTCACAAAGTGGATTTCAGATCCTCCAGGAGAGATGAGATGAATATTTTTGCTCCCTAGGCGTAGAGTAGGACAGCAGGGCTAAAATGTGAGACAGAGGAAGAAATTATGCAAATAAAGATGAACAAATCTGATAAATCACATATTTTATCTTTACCAGCAATATAAAAAATGTCTTTCAAGAACATTATAAGAATCTCTGGAAGGAGGGATCAAAACTTTCACAACTTGAAATACGATGTTGAGACAACTAACAGATTATAGTTAAAGTTTAAAACTTTAATTTTAGAATATATAAATATTATTTATATGTAGTCTTCAAATTGAGTTAGTTTAGTTTTCAAGGCAGCAGAGGAACTAATGTTTACAAGTTCAACCAACTTGAAATGTCTTACAGTGTAAAAATCTAATAAGTAATAATATAATAAAACAAAGACATACAACACTTTAGAAACACTTTAAAATGGGACACTTTAGGCTGCTTTTACTTTTTATGCTTAAGTTAATTTAGCTGATAACACTGTTTACTTTCATTTGGTGCCTTAAATATCTGACTTAACTTAAATAGAGTATAATTTTTAAAAGGAGCCAGTTGTTAGGTTAAAACATATTAAATAATCTTCATATATGAGGTTGAATCAACAAGTTTTTCCATCATCTTCACAAACATTACAGACAAATTTGATTTGCTTTCACATTTTCTCAGTTGTGAGGTTCTGGTGTTCATTTTCACTCTAACAGCTGACAGCTGCTCCCGTTGGAGCTACTTTGTTCCAGTGCTGAAACAAAAGCAAAATGTGAATTTTTTTTTTTACATTTCAGGTTTAAGGGGACAATAGAGACTGAATTTAATCATCATCATTTTGAAAAACAACCAAGACCTTTAACGTATTAAAGAATCATAGCAACACACATTTTTATTCGACTGTATGAAGGAATGAATTTGATTTCATTTGGACTTAAATGGACTTTTTCCTTCTAAACTATGCTGTAAGCAGCTGTGAATGATTGGCTTGATGGATCTGGTTCATGACAGGGTTTGTTACACGTTTCTCCAGCATCTCTGTCACTGAAACCTTTGCCCAACAAATTCCATTAAGAAAATGAAGATCAAACTAAACTGTGATGAAAACTGGGAGCTGCTGAAAGTGGAACCTTTAGTTTATTGAATAAAAGCTGTGTCACATCTCCTCCTGCTCTACAGCAGCACAGAAAGATACCATTTTATTTCTTCACATATAGTTTTATTTTGCTTATATTGCTCTCTTATAGAAGTCTTATAGAAGTGTGTGTGTGTGTGTGTGTGTGTGTGTGTGTGTGTGTGTGTGTGTGTGTGTGTGTGTGTGTGTGTGTGTGTGTGTGTGTGTGTGTGTGTGTGTGTGTGTGTATAGAGACAACTTTTCTTTCACTGGGGTTTAATGTTCAGCCTTTATCTGTGTGTTTCTTTCAGATAAAGCAGCTCTCATGAATACAGAAGAGAAGCTCTGGTTTTGTTTTGCTCCTCTAACCATCCGCCATCAACAACATGTTTTTTTCCGGGGCTTTTGATAATTGCTGTTATTCATCATCATTGGTGGAGAATAACATTTAAAAAAGCAGCTGAAAGCAGACGGAAGTTAGGCAATGCGGCGTCTTAAGTCTGGATGAATGGAAATGGTTCTGTAAGCACACAAAAGTACCGCTGACCACTCGACAGATCAGACACGTTTACTTCTCATTTTATTTACCAGCAAAATTTTGATTATGTCTCCATCTAAACTTTTACAGGCAAGACTTACGAAGGTCCTGTTGATCTAATCCATGAGTATTTAGTCACATTTCCGCTGCATAGTACCGACTCCACTCTATTCGCCTTGGAATCAGGTACTTTTCTGCAGGTCCTTTTCCATTACAGGATAGTACAGTACCTCCTCAGGGTAGAAGGACACCATGCAAAACCGCGTGGCGTAGACTTCAACGCAACAACAGGAACGTCTGAACCTCCTCAATATAGCGGCCACAATAAAAAAAAAGTTACGGCTGCTAAAGTAGCTTGGCTGTTTGGATATGGCGGCCATTGATCTGTGCTGTGCAGGATATTCTGTGCGTGCCAGGCACTGACCAATCAGTGGTCTGTAACATTTCACGTGACCTCGGCTCACTTGGAACCGCAACGGAGGTGGTACTAAAAAAGTAGAACCAGGTACTTTTTACCTGATGGAAAATCAAAAATGGCGAGTAGAGTCGAGTGGAGTGGAGCCGGTTCTACGCCGTCGACATGTGGCTTTTCCTGTCAGGTCACACCCAGCCCAACAAGCCCACCAGGGGGCGCCAGGTCTGCCCATCAAGGAATTTGCCCCTCCTTGGAGAAATCAGCTTAAATGTTATTTTAATATTTACTGGTCCCGATGGTGTAAAAAAAAATTTTTTTTTGTCTTTTTGAGTTTCCCCAGCTGTGTCACAACTATGTTCCTCTTGTAGCTGCACTAAAGGCTACTAACAGTTTCTGGGTGAAAACATCACATATCAAATGATTGGACGTATTGATAAAAGACGGAATCACAGTTGTGCTGCATCGGTTTGGTTTATATGAAACTATGATGAATTATTACTTTGACAGTGGAAGTGAATTTGAAGTGAGTCCTTAGATTTATCGACTTGAGTACATTAGAAAATGTCATTGTAGTTACTTACTGCCTGTGGAGTCTTCGGCTGTGAATTGTCTGTTCGCCACTTCAAAAGTTCATCAATTGGTTTTATAGATCGTTAAGTTGCGGGCCTCGCTGGCCTCGAGTTAAATCATGCCGAAACCTTTGCTGTCTCACTAATTTTCTTGCTGAGACAAAGAGTAAGTGGAGTGAACTGACCAGAGACCTTTAAAATATATCTCCTCGACTGCTGTGTGATGACAAAACCAGGGACGACCGGGAGAATCTCACCTTACAGGAAGAATAAAGGGTATGGAATAACATGTCAAACCTACGATTTATGAATACGTCTAAGACACAGTCATGCAAACTGAATCAAGGTCACTCTTCTCATCCTTTTTGTTCCTTTAAAGCAGGTTTGAGTCAGAATGTTGAAACCTTCCTGTAAAAGAGTGAGAAAATAAAGAAAATGGCATCACATCTCTTTCCCATCATGCTCTGCTGGCTCTGTGGTACCTTGACTCATCTCTCACCTCTTTCTCCTGACAAACACCAGCTGTTGTTCTTTGTCAGTGCTTTAACTTGAACCTATCCTTCCCTCCACACCTTCATCTTCGTATCAGTATCTTTATATGATGAAATGTATATAAAGGAAACCTTAGAGAGATGAAAGAAAAAAGGTAAGCTCATTATCTCAGCAGGTAGTTTGGTTTTCTAGGCCTATTTGTTTCCATCCAGCAGCTAAAAAAAGATCACCCTCTATAAACACATGTATTTATCCAGCAGATGTGGATTATTATCTGGATCTGCACCACACTATACACACTCATAGATATCAAAAACATTCATAAATGGAATTTTTTCATCATCAACATCAAAATTTATGGTTTAATTCCTGAGAAGTTATAGGGAAAATGCTGCAACATTAGGGAAAGTTCAAAAACAACCAAATAATTCACCAACCAACCAACAAACCAACAAACTCGGCCGAAAACAACTGACAATGACCAACAAACATATTTACTGCAGGAAAACGGTATTACAATGATAAAAATATAATTGTTGAAATGTTAAAGTATTCATCTTTGTTCCACACAGGAAAACCATTTTCTGTAAAAACACACAGGCACACTCCTTTACTGTCAGTGTCCTCTGGGCAAAATGTGAGGCACTTAGGAACTCTTGATGCATCCAACAGCTTTAAGGTTTTTATTAGAAAAGTGAAGTTTGAATGGTTGTAAAGATTCTCGACAGGTTTATACCTGCAGAAGGTCACTGTTCTCGCCAGAAAAATGACTACATTACTCAGAATGTCCTGAGATGCCAGCCCTTATGCAAAGTAACAGCAGTGGAGGCTTAGTGTGACATTTAGCATTTAGCATGACTGGTTGCTGAGCACACACAGGTTGTCACTTTGACCCCAGAGACTCTTATTCGCCGGGTGGATCCTAATTTCTTCATGATCGTCCTCGAACCTCAAAGTAGTTTTAGGTCCTGAAAGTCTGAACCAAGGTTCAAGTTTTAGAAACTTTTAGACCGGTTGGTTTTGCATTCATGCCAGACTCGAAAGAACGTAATGTGACATAAATACGTCGTATTGTTCTCATCTAGTTGTGTCTCCCTACAACTGACTGGTGGTTGAATTTCATTCTCACTATAATAACATTATTATGGTGGAGACTAGTTCCATTTTACCAAACGCGATCCTCATCATGTGGAAATTGTGTTGTTGCTGGCAGGTAAAGAAAGACCTGCGAGGTGAGTATAATCTACCTGGTCCTTAGAAAGGTGAGCTGTCACCAGGTAATGGTTATTATTGTGTAGTTATTGATTGATTGATTTTTAATTCCACGTTCTAAATAAACAAACAAACAAATAAATACATTCTTTCGTCAAACCATGAATTGTCCTTTAAGTCTCGACTGTGTTCCAGGAAAGTTTTCACGCTTGTTTTCTTTTTTTTTTGGTCAGAAAAAAAAGAAACATTTCCCAACATAACAGGTTAAAGCAATATATAGCAATACAGACAGCAGAGCAGGAAATGGTTTAGTACTTCTATTTAGCATGGTGACATGGGTTTTCTGGAAGGCAATGAAAGCTGAAGAACTTGTTGGTTCAACTCAGGAGTAAATCAAACATTTACTATCCTAACTGACAGACTTAGTACAAAACATAAAGCACTAAATGGGGTTTTAAGACTGTAATGTTTTAACTGTGATGTTGATGAAAACATAAAATGATCTCATCCATTATACAAAGGATAAGATATTATCCATTATTATTAGATATTAAATAATAGATTACTCCTGCATTTTACTTCACATTAGATTTTTATAATAGGATGTTTAAGTGCCTTAAACTTTTCTATTTGTGTGTGTGTGTGTGTGTGTGTGTGTGTGTGTGTGTGTGTGTGTGTGTGTGTGTGTGTGTGTGTGTGTGGGTACAATATCGTAAAAAGGGCAGTGTGACCCCATCAGCGCTGAGGCATCCTAATTCTGATGTACGGCCCAATGAGTCAGGAAAGATGGACGGCTGCGTTGGATTTCTCATCAATACCTCTGTGTTGTCATCCAGAAAAGGCTCCATTACTACAAACAGCATTCTGACCTCTAAAGGAAAAGCAGATGGCCACACACACACACACACACACACACACACACACACACACACACACACACACACACACACACACACACACACACACACACACTCATCACAGGGTAAAACTACATCTTTAAAGCTCAGAGGTGGCAGGAACACAAACTGAGTGTGTGTTTTGACAACACTGAGGGATTTGGTGAGTTTAATGGAGGGAGAGATTTAAAGCTGCCTTTACTTCCACAAATTCAGCTGAGAGAAATCAGCATCATAAGGAGAATGGAGACTGAGTCCAGTGTGCAGGTTTACGTTTCAGTTTAAACAGAGGATGAGGACCCAAACGCAGACGTAGGCCAGAGACAGGGAACTGCAGATCAGTGATCAATAGTTGTATGAGAATTTAAAACTTACAGGCAAGGATAAGAAAATAATGATCAGATCAAAATCAGGCAAACAATGTCCTAAAACGAACAAGCAAAGAAATCTGAGAGTGGACAGAAGCAAAATCCAAGAAACAGAAAGAAAAAATCCAAGAAAAATCCTCACCTTTACTCTGAACACCTTAATTGTGATTTAATAGCAGATTTTGTGGATAAAACCAAAACATGTTGTATGAAGCATGAAGGATCAAGGCTGAAGCAGAGCGTCGACACTGCTGAAACATTAATGACCAAACACAAACACAGATAAGATGTCTCCATCAGCAGATGCTGGACAAAGGCAGCGATCTCAGCAAAATGCATGAGCTAGTTAAAGCTAGCGTAGCTCCTAACGTCGGTGAAAACAACCCTGGTGAGTTCACACAACAACACACACATTCATGCTCTCTCTCATAGAAACACAGGAACACAATCTGCACAGCGCTGGAGAACTTAGGCCACACCTGCTCCTCTGGGGAAATATGGTTGGGAAAAGTTTCAGTGGAAAAGTAATTTAAACTTTGTCTGTATAAAATGATCATATCTGAAAATGCCAACATTAAATAATGCAAAATACCAATGATTAGTGAGGCTTGCAAAGCAGCATTAATTATGACATGAAAGGTTTAAAGCAATAAATGATAACAGGAAATAAAAAGGATGAAAAAGTCTCATTTCTTTTCTTTAGCTTAAAGGGCTGCTTCTGTTTGCTTACTGATTGTTGCATTAAGTATTTGAATTCAGAGGACTTCCTCAGTGATTCATATAATTTGTCATGTTGTGAGCCAGAAGCCACGAGTTTATAAGTGATCGCAGTGGAAACATCTACAGTAAATTTTTGCTGGCAGGTCATTATAAATCCAACATCTGGTGGTTTTTATGGCGTCTCCCTCCGTCTGCGTCGGCCTCGTAAGCCTGTGACAGTCAGTGACAGCTGTTTGACTCCGACATATCAAATCAACCCTAGAGACCAGCAATAAAATCCCTCAAAAAGTGTAGAAATACCACTGAGAGGTCAACTTTTTGG
Organism: Chaunax sp. Z400; assembly: GCA_037577475.1. Classification (NCBI taxonomy): domain Eukaryota; kingdom Metazoa; phylum Chordata; class Actinopteri; order Lophiiformes; family Chaunacidae; genus Chaunax; species Chaunax sp. Z400. Next base: position 25,217,607 of record CM075201.1, read on the forward strand.
TGTCTGATGTTGTTTTCTGGACACACTGGAGCACCATGTTCCATAGATTACACAAAATAAAGCTGCGTTCAGCAGAGTGCAGCCTTTCAGCAGTGACTGATGCTCCTTATTCATGACTGGAAGTCTTTATATAGAAAAATTCAACATGAGTTGTTGTGGAGAGATAAGACAGCGTCCCCTTTCTTCATGAATGGATATATGACTCATAAATTTGAAGAAATTTCACTCCAACTGTTAGTCCAGTCCTGGCACACAGTCTGACTGATGATGCAATCAAAAATCAATGCATCCTCTCCCTGCGGTTCAGTTGATTCACACCAGTAAACTCCAGCGATGAGCCTCCAAACCTTAAAGCTCTCCTACTTTCCTCCCAACATCTTTCTGATCAGATTTAGGGGGATGAGGTTTGTGTTGATGGCCCAGCAGCTTTACTTTAACCAGCTGAGACTCTCCACATACAGGATTGTAAACTCGTCAGAACCATGTATTGAACTTATATTTTTTATCTTCAGTGACTTGTGCAGAGGAGGATGCAGGAATGGGTTCTGTCCCTCAGGGTTCCCACGCATCCTGGAAAACTATTGACTAATTTTCCAGTCTTGGAAAACACTATGGAAAATGAGAGAAAAAGTCAAATGTCCTGGAAAATGATTTCTGTATTTGTTTATTTCTGTATTTTAGAAGGTTCTCTCATGGGCGACATTGAGGCACAACGCCTCTCTGCTTCCAGGCCTCTACGATAGCGGCTCACGTGACGCTACTCAGCTAATCAAATTTGAATGTCAGCTCAGTGAGACGCTCACAGACCAACCAACAGGGAAAGAGGTGAGTCAGTGGAAAAAGTAATTTCAAATGCTGCACCCTTGAAATGAGAAAAGCAGGCAGCGAAAATCGAGCTTTTAATCAAAAATGGACAGACTTCCATGTTGATTTTGCCCCCTGGTGGTTCATAAGCTGTCTCAAATCCAAGACCCAGGTTATCATTAAAGACCAACGTTACAGGATCGATGTTAGTTTATTGATTAGTTTATGGTGCGATAATCTGGCTGTCATACTGTAGCAGCTAGATCATCACTGGAAAAGTCCTGGAAAACTATTTCAAGGAGAGGGAACCCTGGTTCATCCATCCGTCACGTTTCTGTCCAAAGCAAGTTGGACTCGGTTTAGTTTCCGGAGCAGATCTCAAATGAAGCTCTAGTGTTAAATGTAGGAGAGGTATTTAGATTTTTTAGGGAATTTTAAGCATTTTATGTATTTTTTTTATTTTGAATTAAAAGCGATGACTTAAATATCTTTTTCAAACTGTCTGTCTTGATTGAAATGTGATCCTGAGTATTTCATGCTTGTCTTAATTTTAATAATCATCATTCAGTCGTTTTATTTTCCTCCTATGTTGGTTGGTATTTTCACCACAGCTCTCAGGTTTAAAGTCTGAAACTGGCCCCACAGTCTGATGAAGCACAGACCTCCCCACACACAAACGTAGAGTTTGTCTTCCTGTCCGGATCACTGCAGCACGACTCATCATCATGTCGCCGCCCGTCAGCGCGGCTACCTGTGTCTGCTCTTGTTTTATACATAACCAGCAGGGTAATCTGATTACTCTGATGGAGAGCAGTCAGTTTAAAAACTGGTGCTGCCCACGTTTGATATATGAGGCAATAACCTGTAATGTAATGAAGTCACCTTCAGACCAAGATCCCCGTTATTCAAGTAATAATGAATTCTAACAAGTTTAGCAGTACCTGGGTTTGACACGCTGAGATTCTTTCAGGCTTTTCTCTCCCTCGCTTCTGGGTTGTTTTTTTTTAAGATGCAATATTGAGTTGACTCTAAAGTTCATGGCGAGTCTGTCGCATCGGCAGTTTGACTGTAAGCCTGAAATGAGAGACACATGCAGAGGCTGAAGAGTCAAACACCTCCAAGACTCATAGTTCAAACTAATTGACTTAAGCAGCGAGGAGGACCATAAAAATCTCATCTGGCTCTTGTCATCATAATAGTAACATCATTTTATAAAGAGAAGAGTTCAGTATAACTTTATGTCTTGGTAAAATGGGCTGTGCAGCAGAGGAGAATCAGTTAAATACATGTGGTGGAGCTGAAATGTGAAATGACTGCAGAATAATTGACTAGAGGCAGCATTAAGGAACACCCCCCCCCCCACCCCCCACCCCCGGTTTTAGACTCCATTGGACACATTAAGGCCCAGAAGCGACACAGAGGGATGTGCCTTTATAGGTTAGCAATGAATAAATTGACTACAAAATGTTTTCAGTGTAAAAAATCTAAAATCTGGGGATGAACAAATTCACAATTCACAGAATCTGTTCAACCAACTCAATGATCTGCATCCACAGTAAATCAAAGAGCGTTTCCTTCTCTTTTTCTTCTTCTTCTTTCAAATGTCAAATGTGAGCGTTTAGAGCTAAATGAATGATATTAGTTTTCCATTTTAATTCACTTTTCTCTGTCACATGTTAGTCATCTGGGATATTAGATTTATTGATTTATTCTCCTGACAGAAATCTGAAACCGCCAGTTAAAAATGCTTCAGCAGGCAAACATGCTGCTGTAGATCTCATGGGCTTATTCACAGGGTTTCTCTCATAATTGTTCAAATCTAAACACTACAAACAACTTTTTGCCGACTGCAGCTGAGATATTTCCATCAAAAATAAATTGTTTCCACTCAGTTTGTACGTCCTGAGGGGCTGGAGGTCGATGGAATGTTTAATGTGTAACGTTGACAGTCAGCAGCAGCAGACTGCATGTTTAGCTCTCTGGACCTTCATCCAGCTTGTGGCAAGAAGAACAGGGCGGAGTTCACAGAGGTAGTCCTCCAGCCCTCCTGGGTGGAGATATCCAGGTGTAGGTGTAACTACTCAGGTGTGGGTGGAAATATTCCAGAACCGGAGCATAGATAGTACGTAGTATCTAAGTCTGGTTGGCTGTCCAAAGACACAGTTTCTGATCCTACATCACTAAAAACTCACTGGGTGGCCTCATTTCACATTTTGTGGGTTAGTAGAAACTCCAGAGAAGTAAATATGAGTATAAATACTGAAAAAGTGAGTTTTTAGCATTGAATAAGTAGAATAAGTAGTATAAGTAGTATAAATAGTATAAGTAGTATAAATAGTATAAGTAATATTAGTAGTATAAATAGTATAAGTAGTATAAGTAGTATAAATAGTATATGTAGTATAAGTAGTATAAATAGTATATGTAGTATAAGTGGTATAAATAGTATAAGTAGTATAAATAGTATAAGTAGTATAAATAGTATAAGTAGTATAAATAGTATAAGTAGTATAAATAGTATAAGTAGTATAAGTAGTATAAATAGTATATGTAGTATAAGTGGTATAAATAGTATAAATAGTATAAGTAGTATAAATAGTATAAGTAGTATAAGTAGTATAAATAGTATAAGTAGTATAAGTAGTATAAATAGTATAAGTAGTATAAATAGTATAAGTTGTATACATAGTATAAGGGGTATAAATAGTATAAGTTGTATAAGTAGTATAAATAGTATAAGTAGTATAAATAGTATAAGTAGTATAAATAGTATAAGTAGTATAAGTAGTATAAATAGTATAAGTAGTATAAATAGTATAAGTAGTATAAATAGTATAAGTAATATAAGTAGTATAAATAGTATAAGTAGTATAAGTAGTATAAATAGTATAAGTTGTATAAGTAGTATAAATAGTATAAGTAGTATAAGTAGTATAAGTAGTATAAATAGTATAAGTAGTATAAATAGTATAAGTTGTATAAATAGTATAAATAGTATAAGTAGTATAAATAGTATAAGTTGTATAAATAGTATAAGTAGTATAAATAGTATAAGTTGTATAAGTATTGAAGACATAAACACTAAACTGTCCGATCCTAGTTAGAAAACTTAGAAGAGCTGGAAGCCGAATGCAGGTAAAATGTGGACTTTTACTGATAAATGACTTTTATCTGGTCTTGCTGGAATAATCCTGTGAGAAAAACACAGAATAACAAACTCATTATGAAACAGCCAATCAAATAATTTGTTTATCTTTGTAAGCAAAAACCTTAAAACCTCTTTTCTGATGCTACCAGGCACTGAAATGAAATCCCATTGGAGGAGGAAAGTTGTGTGTAATTGATCGGAGGAGGCAGATTTGTCCACACATTATCAACACTTTAAACACATTACCTCAGGCCAAATCCCATGAACCACTGGTGTGTGGTCTGACATTACAAATGGTTATACTGGCAATATACACGTTTTCTGCTTTAACATGTCATTATGAGGTAAATGCTGATTGCACAACGTAATGGCGATGGAATAATGACACCATTGCCGTTTAGATTGGTTCTCTATAAACCTCACTTTCATTCTTTCTGCCTGCAGGCTTGAAATCTCCCTGGAAAATGAGGGCTGACTGGTGATCTAGTCAGGCTGGCAGCCTGGCACCATTTCTCTCTGTTTTCACACCTCCATTATAGACTAAATGAACAAAAGACTTGCTTTAGTCCTGTGTTGTTGGTAGTTGATAGTCTAAGGAAAATAAAAGATGCTGTTGTCTTTCCACCAACAGGAATACCACTCTCCCAACTTATACAGTACTGAGTGAATGTGAAGCCAAAGCTCACGATTTATGTGCTCACACTGAACAGTTTGATCATCAAACCACAACCTGAGTGTAAAACAAGCCCATCTGCCCCTGTATATTGATCTTCCTCAATAATGGACTCTAAAGTGGCAAAAGAAGACATGCGCTGTGTCCCAAACACATACTTCATACTCTATCAGTGTGTTCACACTACTAAGTACATTAAAATGCAGTATACTATGAGGACCTGGACGCCACACTCAAAACAACCCATGAATTGTGTGTTGAACAATGGACACTTCTCACCCTCATTGATCACCATCTTTGTTACGTAGCAGAAAGGGGAGGGGCTTACGATACTTTGAAACTTGTGAAAATTTCGGCAGAGGAAGCAACAGTTACTGCGGAGAACAACAATAAACAACATACTGAATAAACAACATTTAAAGAACATTGTTGGCATGAAACTTTTCAGACTGGGTCGACTCAAAATGAGTGATATGATGAAGAAATCGGGTCAGAAACAGGTACAGAAGGTACATTTTATTTTATTCTCATAGCATCCTGTCATTCACTACCTCTCCCGTGTGCTCAGTCTTCATTTCCTGTTGTCAGCTGATCACATCGACCCAATTGCACGGCGACACATACATTGTTAGTCTAAAGTCTTGCTGCTGACTTTTTAAACATTATTCTCTTTGTACATCTTCTTCATTCACACTGCCATTATGCACACGCTCCACCTCCCCATCACCACCTGGTTTCACAGATTCACCAACTTCATCATTTCGTCAGACTCAGCAGAGCCATCAGCCACCGCCACCACCAGAGTCTGGACTCCATGGGGGGGATTTATCTCGTTCAGGGCAGATTCTCTTCAATCACAAAAAATCTCCCCAAAGAGTCAAAGCAGAAAAGACCCTCTGACCGTCTCATTATCACTTATCATCTGCAGTAATATTATTGGGGGTGAACAACCTTAGCATTCAAACAGGTACAATTCTTATATAGCTTGATATATAGCTCAAGGCCCACTTGCTTATTCTGAAGCCCCCATTCATCACAGAGATACAGAGATGGACAGAACATGAAAACTGATTACAAGTTCCAGTTTATTGTGAGTCCTAATTTATAAGTGATGAAAGGTCTGTGGTTTATGACCATGGACTGCTCTTCTGTTTGGAGGTGACAGCAGCTGGCAGCAGTGATGTCCTTAGTTCCCTCATTGACTCGGCACAAGGTCACAGCTTCGTGACAGAACAGCAGCACTGTGAAACAGTTAAACCCATTTTTAAGGTGCTTTAAGTGAGATGAGAAAATAAAATTTTAATATTTACTGTTTATAAGGCTGTCATAATGTACATCCATGCTTTAAAGTGAATGCTAATGTCAACATGCTAACATGCTCACAATGGCAATACTAAATGTTGAATGGACTGTTTTTATATAGAACCTTTCTAGTCTGACTGACAAAAAAAAGCTTTACAACAGCAGCCAGCATTCACCCATTCACACCAACATTCACACCAACATTCATACAGTGGTGACATTCGTACCAAGCAAGGATCCACCTGCTCATTAGGAGCAGTAACCATTCACACAAACAGCCATTACAGCCTGCAGACCTGGATAAGAGGGGCAGTGACCTCATGGCCACTGCTGCCGGCCTGCCAACCAGAGAGCGTTGATAAAGGCCGAAACACTCGGTGAAGGTTGGGCACCTCCTGAAGACGTCAATGCATCAAGAGGAAGTAACCAACTACAACCTGAGACATGTTTACACATATGTCTCAGAGAAAGAGACAAATAAGCTCATTGGTCGAGACGGAGCTCATTGGCCAATAGGACTAATTTCCAGTTGAAGCTGCTCAACCAACTTCTGTATTAAAACACAATGATCAATAAGCTGGACTCTGTTAATTGCCTCATGGTTGCCTTCCAATTAGCAATGAAGCATATTGATATGTTTAATGGTTAATTAGGCAGCTCATTCAGCAGCATATGGAAGCAGAACAGATCGAGCCAGCTGTGTAGAAAACACACAATTATTCATCGCCGTAAACACATTTTTAAATTTCTATTTGTGATTCCAAACCACAATTTATCTCTTCATATGGACGCTGCTGACGATACCCAGTGATGTAATTGTTACTTTCTATCTCAATGCAGTAGAGGTGAACTGGTGACTAAAAGCCTGAGTGGTTGTTTGTCTCTCTGTGTGTCAGACCTGTGATGATCAGCGTGTGCCACGCCCGAGTCTCTCGCCCGAGTCTCTCGCCCGAGTCTCTCGCCCGAGTCTCTCGCCCGAGTCTCTCGCCCAATGTCAAATGGGATCAATGACTATGGATGGATTACAAGTTAATAACAAAATACAGGATTAAAAGATTTAATCAACTAAAATAAAGGAAAATAAAAAAGGCATCTATGAAAAGTCTGACTGTTGTTCAGAGTCAAAACAAATCAGGTGTTTAATTTAAAACACTTTATAAACTCTTTTGCTTCAGATTAAACTTATAAACTAATTTTAGAGTTTAATAAATTTGATGATAATTACATGAATATAATAAAAGAAGATAAAACTGTTTGCAACCAGCGTCCAGTGAAAGTGAAAAAGCAATAAAGCGTAATCTGAGAACACGGAGCTGATGTCTGCGGAGCAAACGGACATTCATGAAAGAAGATATCTTATTTTTTTCATGGTTCAATTAAAGAATTAAAAGCACATTATTAACTTTTTAATCACTCCTTGCTGCAGCACATTTTCTTAAACAAGAAATTAAAATGAGAGCAACTTGCCTTGTTGTTCTTAATCCAACAGGGGGATAAAATAAATCTCCTTTATTGCAGGTTGTCTGTTCAAGAAAGCATTACGTGCATTTTTAATTTGTGTTTGGATGGCTTTTGACAGACGGCGCATTTATCTGACTTTTAGCAAACTCCACGGGCATTTTGTCTTCATGTTTATTAATACAGCTGTTGTGACAAGCCTTGCATGTAATTTCTGCCGCAGTATGTTCCTGCTCTTCATCGTCAAATGCAATTAGCCGCGACCTACTTCATGAGAGGGAGAAATACTGTTCTTTAATTGCCTCGCGTCCTGTAGAGCAGCAGTGGGGTATGTTTTATATAATACTGCCAGTCAAGCTGCAGGAGAATAGCTGGGAAAATGTTAATGATGCACATTCAGCAACACTTATCAGGAGGTTAATGAATACTCACAAACTTTGTCTGAAAGAATGAGGAAAGATCCCATTTCTTTCAAATTATGGGTAATCACAAGAACATTTATGGGATGAAGCTAAGTGAGCAGATTTATGGTAAATGGAAATGGAAACACAGTCAGTCCCCTGGAAAAACAGCAATATATTCATGTTAAAATCAGGCTGTGGTTAAATATGTCTAAACACATGCATCAAAATCAAGAATAAAGCTGCTCTGTGTGCTGAAGGTTTTAACAGAACCTATGAGGTCAGTTTTGTTTTTGTCTGAAGTTGTGTGACTTTGAAATCAAAGGCCAGTCTGGTGAAGGTCAAATAAGAATTTAAATTTCTGAGAAGAAACAAGCAATTTCTCAAATCTTAGATACGCATAAAACAATAAATAATAAGTTTAAAGTTTAAAATAAGTTTAATTTAAGTTTCATACAGGGCGCAGATAGCGCAGTGGTTAGAGTTCACGCCCCAAACTAGTGTGACTGAAAATGACAGCAAAACACAATAAAGACCAGAGGACAGATGTTCATACTGAGCTAAAGGTAAAAATGTGCTCGTAAATTAGCTAAATAACATAAAGGAAATGCTTGGTTCTGTCAGGCAGATGGAAAGTATCCCCACGTTGACACACGTTCACTGAACTGTCCATAGTTGGTCCAAATAGCCTAATATAGGAAGTTTAAATCTTAGTTTAAAGTTAAATCTATCCAGGCTGTTCTGGATCTACCTCACAGTTTCCTCTCAGTTGGACACGCCCAGAATACACTGACAGGAAGGTGTCCGGAGGAACCCTGATCAGATGATAACCCTCCTCTCAAAGAGAGACACCATCAGCCTGAGAAGGGGAGTCACCTCAGCTGTTTCCTGTTTTCACAGACAGGTCCATCTCTGGTGAGGCTCTTCAGGGTCATGTTCTGCTCCGCCTCTGGTCCGACTTCCTGTCAGTATTCCCAGAGAATCTAAAGACGGTGTCATGTGACCGCCTTCCTCTGGACACAGTCTCAGTCCACAGCTGTCAGTCAAACGAGTCACGCCGTGGTTCACTCTGATCATTAGTGTCACTCCTCTCTCGCTCTCTCTCTCTCTCTCTCTCTTCTTTGTCAACAGAGATGAAGTCATCAGTCAGAAACTCTTCATCACCTCCTCTCCTCCAACTCCCATCCTCCCCTCCATCCATCAGTTTTTCTCCTGCTGACCTAACCTCTCTGAACAAAGTGGTGTAACATGTATGTTATCACACTATATTTACACCATTTCATGTCTAATGACAGTAAAACAATAAAACGTAAATAAACTGGACTGAATTATCATAACTTAGATACTAATTTCAACCCAAATTAGGATCCACTGTTGAATCCAGAGCTTTGCCTTCTGACTCTCTTCATCAGGACGGTACGACCCCAAGTCACAATACTGCTGACACAGCACCTCATCGCCTGTCAGTCACTTTCCAATCAATCCTGATCAAGACACCGAGATTCCTAAACTCCCTTGTTTGAGGCAGTAACTCATCAAACCTGGAGGAGGCAACCCATCGATTTCCAGCAGAAAAAAAATATTATTATTAATATGACAGGTGTGTCGTCATAAAAACATAAATAGATGCCATCTTTCTGCAAGTTGAAGAGGGAAACCCCAGATCATCAATTTGTGATGAATGAATTATGAGGGGTTTAGTAAAGTCGGATTATTGTTGGCCCTATAGGAAGAATACAGAATGTTAAGACAACACAAGTGTTGAATGCATAAGGAAATACTGATACAGATATCACAACTTTTAGATCCTGCTGCTATCTTGAAATAGCATTTTCTGAAATAGTTGCTATTTCTTTGAGACCTGATGAAAAACATTCTAATGTTCTTTGAGAAAAAGATGAATGAATGTGGAAATGGTGATCCAGTACTTGTGAGTTGGGACATACCTGATACAACATACACAACAAAGGAGGACTGATGAAGCCTGCAGCACAAATTGAATGTAATGCACCACACACTCTTCACATACACATCTGTATGCACACATGAGCACCGGATATTAATCATAATTTTGCATCTCTTTTTCTCTCCATCTCTCTCTTCTGCTCTCTAATTGCTCTCAGTAAAATGAGTCGAGGACAACCTGCTTTTTCCACTTCATCAGTTTGGCTCCATTCAGCTGGTCACACTCTGGTTCTCTGCATCGATATGAGGAAAGCTTGTTCTGCCCACTACAGGATCAGGATCTGTGATGTGGTCTCTTTACTGTTAGCTTTATTTATTCAGAGTTTATGAACAAATGGACCATGTTATTGCTCTATATGTCTAAGGACCATTTTTAGAAATGCTTCCCCCCCAAGAGGGTTATGTTTGGTTTTTGAATTAAAAAATGTCAGGTTGCAGGAACAACAACGGGGCTAAAGGAATTACACTGGGAAATAAATCAGAACTGCAGGTGAATTTCTGTGTGTGAGTATATCCAGTAAATAATAATGTTTCAGAACGGAGCTGCACTTACACTGGGGGGGGGGGTTAGAGCCAAATGAATCAATCAGAAATTAATACCTTCCTGGCCAGTCTTAACCTGCCTCTTATACACTCTCACATACGCACACACTCATACACCCACAACGTTACCTCCACTACTGTCAGATAACCTTAGCGTGGAGATTGATTCATGAGCCGAGTGTCAAGTTCAAGTCAAGGACTCCTGAGCACCTGCTTACAGTCAGTACAGCTGAGCATCTCACACACACACACACACACACACACACACACACACACACACACACACACACACACACACAGACACAGACACACACACACACACAGACACAGACACACACACACACACACACACACAGACACACACACACACACACAGACACAGACACAGACACACACACACACACACAGACACAGACACACACACACACAGACACACACACACACACACACACACACACAGACACACACACACACACACACAGACACAGACACACACACACACACACACACAGACACAGACACAGACACACACACACACACACACACACAGACACACACACACACACACACACACACAGACACAGACACACACACACACACACACACACACACACAGACACAGACACACACACACACACACACACAGACACAGACACAGACACACACACACACACACACACACAGACACACACACACACACACACACACACACACACAGACACAGACACACACACACAGACACACACACACACACACACACACACACACACACACACACACACACACACACACACACACACACACACACACACACACACACCTGTCCATTACACAGTATACACACAAGGCTCCATGAAGGGAAGCAGATGCACACAGACACCAAATATGAACATTTAATGAGACTAAATGTTCAGGTCAGGACTGACAGAGGTGTAAACTGGACATCATTTACAGTTTAAACAACTATTATACATTAATTTAGCCTGTTTTACTTTAACTCTGCTTGTTTAATCCTTTCAACTCATTGTTTTGATTTACAGGCTGCTACTTTATTTTTTTTTAGTTAACTCTTAATGTTGCCTTTGCGTCGTGGTGAATGGGAACACCACTCATCTGTTCCCTCAGGCCACAGCACTAAAGTTTATTGTAATTTAGCTTATGTTTTATGCTTGTTATTGTTATTGTTATGACAGATTTATTACAGACTGCAGCTCCTCAGAACAGATAAACCAATAAAATAACTAGAAGGGCACTCAGTTCATACCTCCGCCAAGGCCCAACAGTTCCTTTTAAATAAATTAAACCCTAATCCAAATTCCATGCCCCGCCCCTCCATGCAGTTTCATTGTAATCCATCAAAAACTGACAAAATAAGAGAAAAAAAGCAACAACACACAATCCACAACTTTATCCTGATCCACTTAAAAACTGAATGGGTTCTTCCAGGCTACACGTCCAAGTTTCATGAAAATCCATTAAGACGTTTTTATGTAATCCTGCAAAGAGATACAAGCCAGCCAGCAGACAGTGAAAACATCAGGTCCTTAGCAGAGGTGACAACAGTTTTTAGCAGGAAAACGCTGATAGTCAATGATAATAATGAGCCAATATTACACCCCCACCCCGAAACATATTCAAAACTGTCAGAAATGAACAAATGTAACTGTAAGAAATAAATACCTCAATAAATAAAGAATTCTGGTTGATCGAACATCAAGCAACGAAAGAAAAACACCTAACAAGTAAATCTGAAACTGAACATCCAAGTCAGAGTAATTAAATAATTATAAAATAAAATAAACCATAAAAAGTCAAGGTGGGAGCAATTTCTATATTTAATACTATTATGTTCCCTCAAAGTCAGTGATTTCAATTTCAGCTGACTGTTTAAAGCTGCACAGCTATCAACCAAAGCAATTAATCAGTCACCTCTGCAACAGATAATACAAAATTAACCCTGAGCCTGTTAGCTAACATTACTCAAAATAATCTACAGTTTTTGATATGACGACGAGGCGTTATGTTGATAAAGTGCTGCAGGGCTACAGACAAATAAGATTAGAGCCCAGGTTTTAGGTTTTATCTCAGAAGAGATCACTTCATCCATAATTACAAAGAATTATTTCTCTATCGAGTCTATTGTTAAAAAATGTCCTAAATGTTTCTGATATTGAAAAGCCATCCACAGTTATGAAGAGACTACATCTGAGCTTTAAGAGTGGAGGCAAGAGAATGCATATAAAGGACATGGTTATAGTCAATAATGGATAAAAAGGACAATTTGCTCTCTGCAATTAATGGTGATACATGCCAAAATTCTACGTTAAAAACACCAGTTTGGCTCAAAGGATTTAATCACATCGTTAGCATCGTTTGGTTTTTTTAACCACAGTTTCACAGAAAACAGTGTATTTATAAGAGCATACACTTTCAATTGGTCCTTTTGAGATTAGCAGTATTCACTTCAGTTTGTTTTGTAGACAACGTGCATTTCAATAAATCACTTAATTAAACTAACGTTTCCTGTACAGTAAAGAAATCGAAATGCAAGTCCTGAATCACCAGCAGAGGGCGCTGTTTTAGGAGAAACGGCATCATGGCTACAAATGAACTATGCTGTTTCTAACTTTTACAACTAGTTAATTTATAAAATGTTAATAAAAGCGGTCCTAGAATGTAACCTTGTGGAACACCTTCGTTAACACACATGAAGCCGGACTGATCAGTCATTAGCCACAACAGCTAGTTCTACTACTAACATAATTTGCAAACCAATTACAACCAAATCCAATAGATTCTAGACATTTCCAGAGAATCTTTGAGTCCTCGCTCTGTCTTCTCTAGTTCCAGGGTTAATATTAATCTCATTTGAATCTTACATGGATCAGGATTTCTATACAATGAGGATTATAATGTTTTTTTTTTATGTTTTAATGTTTTGGATAACATGATTCAGACTCCAGTGAACCAAACTGTTTACCTGTTTGGATTTCGTCTCAGCCAATCCCTTTGGATACTGTTGCCTGTGTCAGGACTGATCCATGGTTTTTGACCCTTATTTGTATTTTGGATATTGAGATTTGCCAATTGAAACCCTGAAAAGCAACTTTAGTGTCTCTGCCTCATGTCTGCACATGGGTCCTTATCTCTGATCTGCTCCCAGTTTCATCAGTACCGACTCTGATGTCAGAGATGAAAAAACTGAGCTCTGAGAACAAGAATTGTTAGAATAAAATTGTATGCAACAAAAACGGGGGCTCTAAGAACTATGAAAAAGTTCCTTGTAAGTGTAAAAGTAGCCTGTAAGTGACTGTAGTATGTTTTGTCACAGTTCCACTGATCAATATCACAGATGACAGCCTGCATGAAGCCACTTCAAAGGTTTTTGCACAGGGGAAAGAATTTGTGAGGAGTTTGAGAAAATAGGGAACCAAAAGAGTACCAGATCAAGTAAAAGGTTGACCACATCATCTGTGACAAGGTCGCAAACATAAAAAGATGTTCACTACATATTCCAGGGGAGGGGGATGAAAAAGATGACCTTAACGATTCTGACATTTGGAATAACCTGACGATGGAAGGACAAGAAAAGGGTGGAAAACTCAGACAAGACTGTTTTACACAATCTGTATTAAGAGATGACCTTAACAAGACTGAATCAGTCAGAGCAGCTCTAACTAAAGCTCCCAAGTTGAGCTCCTTAGTCCCGAGCATCTCTTTCAAGGAGAGGTTTGGGAAGGAGGATGGTCAGATTTGAAACCATCTCTCACAATGGAATCCCACAGTCAGGCAGATAAAGTCGGTGCTTAGCTGTGACCACCCAGAAATGTATAGTTCTTGAAGATGGGGGACTTAAGAAGACCATATTCACATATAAAGGGCAGAATCACACTAAGGTACTGAACCTCACACATGGAGGTTGTTCTCCATGTGTGAGGTTCACTGAACTGAACACACAACCTCACACATGGAGAACAAATGGTGACATGCTATGAAATCCTGCATCTTCCTCTTAAACACCACCTGGAAAACCAACAAGAGCCTCCAAGGACATTCCAAAGAAGATTTAAATAGATAGACTAATCTGAATATTAGTGACGGACAGAACTGGGGGTGCGTGAGCACATGCACTCCTGATGGCAGTCCCAAGCCCGGATAAATGAGGAGGGCTGCGTCGGGAAGGGCATCTGGTGCCACATTTAATATGCAGTACCATCGAAATCCCAGATTACAGATTACGAAGTACAGATCTGTAAAATTCACAGTATTAACTTTAAATTAATTTTCCAATATACTAGATAGAGTCCAAGGGATGTGTGCAAATCTTAAAACTCATTAGTTTGAAAGAAAAAAATTTTTATTCAAATTTTACTATGTATTGTTGTGTATTTATTATTATTAATAAATAGAGTTATAATAATAATAATGATATATAATATTATTATTATTATTATTATTATTATATTTCAACACCCTAAATTAAAAAATGACATTTCTTAAACTTATTTACAGTCATTTAAAAGCACATAAAGTGCAGTCATTGAAACACACACACACACACACACACACACACACACACACACACACACACACACACACACACACACACACATAATATACTGTACAGCTGATCGTGCAGAATACTCTCTCCTCCTCCGTCTCCCCCTCAGTCTCCCCTCAGGTGTGACTCACAGGCAGGAGAGCAGAGGTCAGGTCTCAGCACTGAATCAAATTCCCGCCTTCCTGCTGGAAAACAGAAACAGTCCGGCTTCACAGCAAGAAGACGCTTCCTGTGTAGCAGCTTAGCTCCGTCCCCCGGATTAGTTTACCATCAAGAAGCATTAAGGTCATTGATCGTCGTGTGACAGTCAGGAAGGGGGAGCCAATTATGTAACAGGTTTTTATCTGAGCAGCACATTCACCAGGCTCTGTTCTGGAGGTTATCATCCAACGCCTGCAACATGAGCATCTCCAGTGTTTTTCATCTGGCCGTTGACTGTTTGTTTGTTTATTTCCTTCATATCACATTTAAAGCCTCTTCGTTAAAGAAAAGATACATAAACATTCCTGGATTCATCCGTCAATCTAGAGACCAAACTTTATTTGGTTCTTTCCTGACCCACGTCTGATTCTCCGTAATTTTTACATAATCCTGCTGACAAACAAACAACTTTTATGTGATTAAATGCAGCTGATCTGACCGAACAAACCAAACAAACGCAACAATATTCTAGACCATCTTTGGTATTATTTACATGCTACAGTGGTCAAAAGAACAGGAGACTAAATAACATCCTTCTACGTCAATCACAGCTTTCTGGTGGTGTTTTTGTTTTCCTCTCTGAAAGACTGACAGCTGTTTGGAGCTCAGATCTGTGCTGAATTTTAATAAAACATTCAACTCAAAGACTGAGTCAATGCATTTTAAATGACATTTTACAGACAGAATCACACTTCATATCCCCAGTGAATCACCATCGGCTGGTTTGTACATGTGTCCAGCATTGAGAGACATTCTGGCTCTGGAGTGTTGGAATAAAGGCTCGTTTATGCTCTACGTTAAAGACGGAACCCTCCGTACGTCTTCTGCGTTCATTCTGTACGTAATCGGACACGTTTTCAGAGAGCTTACAGATACAGACGAGACAGAACAGAGCAATACCACCGGGAATGACAGGGGGCAGCGTCGGTCGAATTCAAGCAAGGCGCAACGAATGTGTAGGGAAACAACGAAGAAGAAAAAACGCTAAGAGAAGTGTAAAAAGTCTCCGTCCTCAAGTCTCGATGTATTAAATGATCTCACAGACCAGTTCAGTACTTTGCTACCTCCACTTTTGACATTTTGTATTTACAGGTACATCAGCCAGACCTTTTTCTAGACCTGATACAGCACTAAAACCAAACGTGGACATAGACCTGACAATGTGGAAACAAATGAACCGCCTCATCAGGCAGTTTCAGTGTTTAGCTATGATAGCTGCCACTAGGACCGTCTCATCACAGAGTTCTGAAAGACTGTAAATGTGTTCCTATTTCACTTTTCAGCCAAGCTTTTCTATATCAAGAGCCTGGTCCTTATGGACCAGACAAGCCAATAAATGAAAAGCAAGCCACGGAGATTGGAAAATATAAAGTGTGAGAAAGACAAATACATACAGAGCAGATAGGGCCGAGGCGAGATGGGCATGAAGTATAGAGGAGAAAAGTTGGACAGTGGGAGAATACCAAGAGGACGAAACTTTAGAGGAGACAGACAAAATCTTCACGCCTGCAAACTGCCAAACAAACACAAAATACTAAAGAATATTTTCATTGACTGGAACCACTTTCACATGCTGGGCTCATTGTTGCTCCAGGCAACCCAGGCTCCGGGCTCAGGTGGAAGTGAGCGCTTGCCTTGGGCCATAATAACATATTTACCTGACTGTTAATGAAGAGAGTGGACGCTCAGAGGCCCAGAGGTCACGCAGCTCATCCTGCAAACCCACCACTCATTGATTTTCAGATGATATCCTGTGGATGTCATTTATGTATTCCCAACCTTCCCCTCAGCAGAGAGGCAACAAAAACAGAGACATGGATTCATACAAGTCACTGTACATTATGGGATATCAAGGTAGATGCAGAGATGATGTGGTTATGTTCTGCATTTGATGAATGTTAAACTTATTGCTAGACCCAGTCAAATGAAGGGGGCTGCGTTCTTCCCACAGGACTAAAACTCAGTCCGAACAGGATCCGAACTGTTAAGGTCTACATTCTGGATGGATACCACTGCATCAACGAGGGCTCTGGTCCAATCATATCCATTTAAAAAACATTATAATTGGGTGCGTGATAGGAGGTGAAAGTTGTTGAAAGCCTCACTGAATCAATCTAAAGCTGCTGGAGCTCAGAGCCTCAGTTTTATCTGGTAAAGCCAATGATTTCTGAGGTCTTGGCGCTGAAACCATCTCAACCTACTGTCAAACTTTAAATGGGTAAAAAGCCGGGCTCGCTGGCTCGGAGTCGGGTAATTTCAAACATGAGACCGACGTATAAAATTGCCTTCACATCTATGTAATGAAGTGTCGGAAACAGGCCTCTGATTGTCAGGATGCATTGGTTCCCGGTGTAAGAAGCAGAAAGCTGCTCACAGCAGGGGGTCCTTTGTTTCCTCAGTCCCTGGAGACGCTGTTTGAATAAATCACAATAATGATAATTGGGAGTGAGAACTGGAAACTGGACGCAAACTGGGAGCATGAGGGAGCAAATGTCACTCAGATAATTCTGTAGCCCCGCAGGGGAACGCTGCCCTTTCATGATGCATCATGGTAGCTTTATGATGATCGGCCGTGGCTAAACGGAGAGGAAGCAGGAAAACAGGCAGCATAGTTTAAAGGAGGAACATTAACTGACATGAAAGTTGTGTCGGGAAGATTGCAGCTGACTCCTGCCATCTTGTATAAAATGGAGGGAAATTTGCAAAGGGATGGTAATGAATTAAAATTGTTATTCAATCAAAGTGATATAAGAGCCCTTGACAGTGTGTAATTGCAATCATTTTAATTGCTTAATTCAAACAGAGAACCAAGGGGAGCCATGAAGAGAGAGAGAGATGAAACAAGGAAGGAGCGATCGAGTGGAAAGAGATCGAGAGGAATTTATTATTTCATCTTAATTTCCTCTAACTATGTTTACATCAGGCTGTGCAATTAATTTAATCTTAATATAATGTTGATTTTATTGTGAATTAACATGTCAGTAACCTAATATATCAGATTTACTCCTGAAAGTGCTTCAAAAACAAATGTGATTGTTTGTAGAGATGATATTAAACATCTCCAGATACGTCAAACTCTGTTTCTTCAGCTTTAGAAGATGAAACCATTAGATTGTTTTCACACACAACAACTGACTGATGTTTTTACTCAGCTGTCACATTTTCACATTTGATATGGACTCGGTTGGTCAAGGACACTTTGACTTGTAGAGGCTGGGGATCGAACCACCGACCTTTCGTTCTGTGAACGACCTCTCTACTTGCTGAGCCACAGCCTTTACCATAAATTAGCCCCTGATGCTCAATGCCACTGATTACCCCTCTATCCAGCAATGGTAAAGCATCCTGGATCTGATGATCTGGATCACCACCAAAATCTAATGGATTCCTTAGGCCATACCTGACCTCTCCAAAACTTTTCATCAAAATCCATCCATAATTCTTTGAGTGATCCTGACAGACAAAAGAATCATGGCTGGAGAATGAATTTCCTCCTTGACTGAGGTAAAAAGGGCCTTAAAAAACATTTTACTAGACTTGTTTTCCAAGGAGGAATGAAGGAGAGCAACATTGGCAATGGAGATGTTAAGAGGTTCACGTCTCTTATTTATATGTACCACAGTGTTTAATCAAACATTAAAACATTATAGCACTTTGTAGGTCACAGTGAGGCCAAAGACGCAGAAGAGGGGAGGGAGGGAGGACAACAAAAGTGGGATCCTTTCAGTATTTCATGATTTTCAGTGAGAGGAGAGTCTGGTTGAATAATACATTTGGAGTGTTAGTAATGGCAGCTTAAGTGCTGCTTGAAGAGATGAGAGAAATAATGAAATAATCGCCTCCCTGACTCGATCTCAGCCAATAACATAAACCCCATGATTTATGAAACAACAGGCCACCATAACCTTGAGACCAGGAGGTGCTGACAGAAACCAAAAGAAGAGAAATCACCTTTGAATCAGACTATTTATGATTAGTAGAAATGTTTTTTTAATCTCTATCATCTCTATAGTTCCAAGACGTTTGGACATCATGTTGTAGATTCTTGGTTTGGTTTTATTCACTCATAAAAACAACATATGTTGTACAAAGACATAAAATAAGGGCCTGAAACAGAATCACCTGCAGCTGCATCTCACTGCTTACGCAGACAGAGCTGCACAGAAATGCACTTTCCTCAACATTATCACGAAACTTTGTGTTCCAACCTTTAAATTACATCAAGAGAAATTGATCGGAATACGCTGTAGCTCACTGTGTGTCCATGGCAACCACAGGAACTACTCCACGGAAGGCAATATAGTGACCAACAGAGTGCAGCAGGGATAATGTGCTTTTGTAGGTCCAGTCCAGACATTAGCACGGCGCTGCTTCAGCCTGGTCTCACCAGCTGGTGTACAGTACAGTATGTCGAAAGATTTATTTTTACTTTTTATGTATGATTTTAGGGGCAAACGTCGAAGAGGAAAAAACCTTAAAACAAGCTAAGAAAAGCAAGGATGACATCCAACACCTAACAAATCAGTTGGGGCTAAATCGGTTCCATGAAGGTCGATTCAAGATCATCCAGCCAAACTAATTCTAGACAGGCTCAGCAGAGATAAGAGTGTGTCCATGCTCTTCTCAAGCAGTCACAGACGTCGAGCACAGATCAAATCAATCCGGCAAACAGCAAGAGCAGCGATGTTCACAAGTGAGCAGTGCTGACTATTAGAACAATGAAGGATTAATAATGAAAAAATGGAAATACAGCTGCTGAGCATTTGAAT
The DNA here is from genome assembly GCA_037577475.1 of Chaunax sp. Z400. Classification (NCBI taxonomy): domain Eukaryota; kingdom Metazoa; phylum Chordata; class Actinopteri; order Lophiiformes; family Chaunacidae; genus Chaunax; species Chaunax sp. Z400. The sequence goes on from CM075201.1 coordinate 25,237,432, forward strand.
ACATAAGTAGAAACTAAAATTAAATGTGACTATTGTAACAATTGATTTAACTATTGTCACTCTAATGGAGAAAATATGACTGAGACTTATTTTATATCGTATAAGCCTGAAAGTTTCATATACCTCATGATTAAACACATTTTTATTGTATAATTTAACATTTATTTTATTTCATTTGCTCTAAACTTTAATTTTTTTGACTGATTGTGGTTAATAAAGTAAAATAATCTGAGTCAGCGGAATGTTTCAGGAACTCTGGTTGAGCTACAATTGAAGATTAGCCTGTTAGCCAGTTAGCCTGACCCAGACCCAGATAAGTTGCCATAGTAACTGAGCTTAAACTGTGTTGAAATGTTGAAATCAAATGAAAATAAGTCAGACTAACCAGAAAAAAAGTCTGGTTTATTTAATCTTATTTTCTGTAACAGGCCTCTGCTGTTGTGAAAAGATGAGATAACTTTGGTTGTGATTTGGCTCTATATAAACATACCATAATATTTGGAGTACAGTCTGCATGTCGTAGGTGTCCTGCTGCTGAATCCAGATCATTGCTGGTTAACCTAAAGCACCATGAGGCCGCTCTGTTGTTTACTGGACCTTCAGGATGCAACATGTGCATCGAGGAGCTAACCTCTGTCTCATGTTTAGTGTTTCGCTGCCAGCTGTGCATCAGACTGAAAATTCTAAATGGTTCCCTCCAAACCGATGCACACATCTGCTGCAGCCGTACCTCATGTTCCTGAGAGACAAGAATCTGGTTTGTATAAATCTTCCCCTTAATTAAAACTCGGGGCAGATCTTTGGCTCCAGTACGCTTTGAGATTTAGTCTCTCTGAGGCACCGTTAAATCTTTTCCTGCATCCACCTCTGCACTTTTTGCCTCCGAGGGCATTTCAAACAAAGGTTGGGTATTTGCATGGACTGAATGGCTGCACTGTTTGACAAGGCCAAGGCAGCAAATCCCAAAGTAGACAAAAGAAAAAAATGAAGGATAATAACTTAAAAATGAGGCCAGTCTTTAAGTTTTGTCCTCGACAAAAGGAGGTTTAATCAGAACGTTGAGAATGAGATGTTCAACGTTCATCAACAGTTTTAATAACGGTGCTCTGCCTTGATTTCTAATACCAATCTGTAAGGTTGACGTCACACAGGGGGCTCATGAACGCCTCACAGCTCTGCCAGGTCTTCACAATCTGGACCATACCAAGTGGATTTTAAAAGGGGTTACGGTTACTGACTAATGATCACTACTAATGTCTCCTTTACTAATGTCTCCTGTCTCTTTATATATTTTTCACCTTTTTCCTTAATTACGCAAAAACTGCTGAACTGATTTCCACCTATGTTTGTGAAGGGAAGGAGTGTGGAACAGACAAGAAGCTATTTCATTTAGGTGCAGCTCTGTCTGGAGGGGCAGATACAGCGAGAGGGCATTATATTAACTACAGAAGAAAACTACAGAACATTAATAAACTACTGTACACAAACATTAATATTTTTAATCATAAACTAAATACATTTATTCAGTCTGGCTTTTATGTCATGTTTTATTATTCTATATCTTATGATTTTAGTATTTATACTTGTTTATCACAAATTTATTGTCAGTCATTGCTATTTATTCCACTTCATTATAGTTCATTAATATTTTTTATTATTATTATAAATTACCTATATGCATCTCTTTTTTTCTCTTTTATTCTTTTCATCTTTTTCTTGTTATCTCTTATTGTTCATCTTTCTTCTCTTAACTTCTCTTCTTTTACTGTTTTAGTCTCTGAATGGTTTGTATTCATCTCTACATCCTTTTAACTTCTTTTGTTTCATCAGCACCTTGAACGGCATGCAAATAGTTTGAAAGGTGCTATATGAATAAAGTTTGATTGATTGATTGATTGATTGATGTGTAGGATTGCTCAGCCTTGACAGATCTATGTGTTCTACTTAGTTACTTACTTATAATTAGTAGGACAGAAACAGGGCATATAGAAGACATCACCTTCAGATGAGGGGCAGCTTCTATCCGGTCTATTTGTATTGTTTTGGTTTGTATAGTTTTTTTTTTCTATTTTTGGTTTCTACCGTTTACTAGAGATGGATGGATAGAAGAAAATAGAATAAAATATAAATAAATCTCATAAATAAATAAAATCATTAATAAATTAAAGTGTAAGAAAGAGAGAATAAAAACGTATCGATACAGATGTGACTGAATTATTGTACACTCAACAAAAAAACAGACTTGGAAACTGTTTCAGATATATAACTAAATATAGTTTCCTTTTTATCCCCTGAAGCATCTGAGAGAGAGAAGCATTAGAGAAGTCAGCTGCAGCACCAGATCCTCTGTTTTGATGGGCATTGTGTGTGATTGGATTGTCTGTATCGGCGTGTTGGCAGCCGAGAGCCTCACGATGGAGACCCTGGAGCTGATTAAAGGCCGGTTTCCTCTGCCGCCTCCTAAACAGCTTGTGACAGGTTTGAGTGCGGCCGACTGCTCGTTGGCTCGTGCTGCAGCGAGGCGGAGACCGGAGGTGCTATCTCTGCTGAGACTCTGAGACAGCAGCAGGTCCACAGGACAACAGACTAAACCCACAGAAATCAATACAGGCTCAGCAGCAGCACTGGCGTAGCATTTCTGGTTGGCTGCTGCTGTTACTTTAAGTCTGAAGACTAATCTGGTAGTTACTAAATGATGGACTTGAAAGAGAGAAGCAGGAAGAAACACAAACTAGCTTCCTAAAATGTCCTTTTCAAACATAAAGGACTGTGTTTTTAAATGGAAGACACACAAACAGCAGTGAACACAGATCAAGGACTGACTCAGGTAATGACAAAAATACCTGGTGTTTTCACCGAATCAGGGAGAAAACAGTATTCAGAGCTGTTAACAAGAGATTCCTGAGCCTCTTTCACTTCTCGTAGCTCCAAGGACAAATTCCTTCATTTATTCTCAAAGAACTGAGCAGCATTTAAGCTTTTTTAGCCACATTAAAAGAAAGCACTGCAGTAAGATGAATGGAGTCTGATCATATTATTTTCTCCTATGGAACAAAGTTAAGGACAAAACTTAAACCTAAAGTCAGCGGAGGATGAATCCTCGCTGAAGCCAGCTGCTGATTGGCCCAATGATAAACCGGCTTCAGCTGAGAGGCCAGCTGTGGGAAATAAAAGGGTGACGACTCATCAACTAACTCGTGTATCTAACCTCTCAAACTACTGGATCAGTTACTGGTTCAGCTGATCATCAGCTTTATGAAGGTGGTGGCTAGCACACCGATGCTAACCACTGGACCAGTTACTTACTCTACTGGTGAGATGCCATGACTCAGGCCTGATGTTTTGGACTAATGGGCCACTAAAACTGGCCCATCCTATGACATATACTTTTTGAAGAATTTCTTTTCCCATGTTATTTTTTTGGGCACTTTTGCCTTTTTTTTGGATAAGATAGCCAAGGTGTGACAGGAAATGGGGACAAAGAGTGAGGTCACAGACATGCGACAAAGGGATGTGAGCGGGAATCAAACCCACTGCAGCCTCTATACATGGGGCGCGTGCCTAAACCACTGCGCTATCTGCACCCCAAGTGTTTGCCCTTCTAAACTAGAAAGGCCCGGTGTAGAGAGAGAGAGAGCATAGCTCCACTAAGAATCAACAGTCAGCACATGTGCACCATTAAAATGGCGTCCCTCAGGGTTCTGTCAATGGTAAACAAAGTGAAAAATATTTCTGGATCCACCCTTTTATTCAGATCTTCTCCAAAAGTCAACGGTTCCTCTTTGGGACAATACCCAGTCTTCATATCACCTTCATGATAATCTGTGGTTTAATCATAACTGACAAAAATGATCTTATGTTAAAAAAAAATACTCCTGAATCTGCCCTTTTATCCAGACCCACTTTAAAACTCTAAAACCACCAAATTTCATGAAAAGTCGTCAAGTAGTTTTTTATTTAATTCTAAATGACCGATAAACAAACAAACCGATCACTCCACCTCCTGGAGGTGCAGGTTGCCTTCCACAGAATGACATCAGTCATCTGTGCTACCAAGAGAACTGTCACAGCACGTATTAATAGATGAAATACATTGATGCAGTAGTATTCAGTTCTAACCCCACCCTGTAACCATGAACTAATGTCCTCAAACACAACATCTTTGTGGAGAGAGCCTCTGATCCTGTGATTAGACAACAGGTTTTCCCTTTCATGCTATTAAAGATAACAGCAGCTGCAATATGTTTTCTAATTAACTCCTGACCTCATGTTTCTACATCTGTGAGGACGTTCAGGGCTGGATCAGCTCTACTCAGAGAGGACATCAGTTCAGATGAGAGCAGCTTGATCAGCTCCACACTCACAATTAAAGATGTTCAGATACCATTTTTTCCTTCCTGAGCTGGAGTATGGGCCGATACGGGGCATCGATCTGATAAAACAAATATATGTATATTATGACCTGGAGGTTATGAGTTCACACGATTCCATTTGTTTGTTTACTGGATGGTTTGTTTGTCAGCAGGATGTTGCAGAAACCACTGGACAGACTGGTGGACAGATGGGCGTCGACCAGAAAAGAAGCCATAAAAGTTTGGCTCAGATCATTATGGGATGTAAGTTTGTGGAGGGGTGGGCAGAAGCATTTTCGTCAGTTATAAGCAAGGTTGGAAGGATTACTTTTACTCTGACAGAGTAACTACTTACCTGTTCATGGAATTAAAGTAAAGTAACTTCAGTGTTACTTTTGGATTGCTTCAATACCAAATGGGCAAAATAAATGTAGTTCTTATACTCCTCTATAAAAGCAGAGGAGTACTAAGTAGAATCCATTTATGCACAAATTAGTGCATCCATCCCTTTATCTGGTTCTGCACCAAAATTTAACGGGTTTTTTTCTCTCTCCTGCCACCAAATTTCTTTAAAATGTAGTTTTTGCAAATATCCTAGAGATGGGATTTAAAGGTTCTTCTAGGAACCAAACAAGCAAGTAGGGTTTCATGGGGATCCCCAGAGTTCCAAAGGTTCTCCTGATTCTACGAGGATACAGATTCCTCCTCATGGCTGGGATGGAAACATATCTGCTGGAGCAGAAGAATCAGGTAAATGTGGGACTGTAACGATGGCTGCCTCTGTGCAGTGACTGTGGGTGAGAGAGCAAATTGCTTCCACTCCTCCCTCCTGAGAATGGGAGAGTTGACACTGCAGGCCTGGCCAGACAAATGACCATTTGCACATAGACACACTGTTACACCGAGGGTCAAGTGTTGGAGAACCACAGATCTATTATGGAGGTCAGCCTGTAGAGGATCTAAGTGTCTAGACACAGACCACATTACATGATTAAGAGGATTTAAGATGCTGCAGAGGTGGAGTGTGTGTGTGTGTGTGTGTGTGTGTGTGTGTGTGTGTGGTGCAGATGTGGAGCACAGCTTTCTTCAGCAGCACTGGGCTCTCATTGAGCTTTCAGATGAATCAATCCATGGCCATCCAATTTAGACTGTGGGTAAAGGGTGCATCGATCGATGCTGGAGGTTTCCAAAAACACTCTCTGCACTGGAGCTGCAACAGCCCTGCAGCATATTTTAAATCTTTTTTTTTTTAAATAAGGGCCTTCATTGCACCACAATCTGTGTAAAAATCACGAAAGAGATGAGGAGAAAGATATGGAGATAGACTGAAAGAGGATTTAGGAATGACAGATACATGCTAAGAGGTTTGGTGGAGCTAAACGTCCTTAAGATGCTCCACATAACGTATGAATCTTTATCAGCACAGCTCTGTGTTTATGAGCCTGTCGGTGCTGAATGTCTAAACCTGTTGATCATTCTCATCATTCTCATTGGTGCATTTTACAATCAAATGCAAGGAGCTGTGATATGGATCGTGTGCATCACTGGGTTTTACTTCTATAATATAGATCATCTGATTTCTGCTTCATTACACCGACAGGAGCATCAACATGTTGTTTAAAGGCTGGGAGATAAATAATACACACATCTCCTCTGTCCATGTTGTTCCCACATGGAGTCATGTATCAGTCAAACAAACACATCTCTGCATCAGTCAAACATCTCTGCATCAGTCAAACACATTTCTGCATCAGTCAAACACATTTCTGCATCAGTCAAACACATTTCTGCATCAGTGAAACATCTCTGCATCAGTCAAACACATCTCTGCATCAGTGAAACATCTCTGCATCAGTCAAACACATCTCTGCATCAGTCAAACATCTCTGCATCAGTCAAACACATCTCTGCATCAGTCAAACACATTTCTGCATCAGTCAAACACATTTCTGCATCAGTCAAACACATTTCTGCATCAGTCAAACGTCTCTGCATCAGTCAAACACATTTCTGCATCAGTCAAACACATTTCTGCATCAGTCAAACACATTTCTGCATCAGTCAAACGTCTCTGCATCAGTCAAACACATTTCTGCATCAGTCAAACGTCTCTGCATCAGTCAAACACATTTCTGCATCAGTCAAACACATTTCTGCATCAGTGAAACATCTCTGCATCAGTCAAACACATCTCTGCATCAGTGAAACATCTCTGCATCAGTCAAACACATCTCTGCATCAGTCAAACACATCTCTGCATCAGTCAAACGTCTCTGCATCAGTCAAACACATCTCTGCATCAGTCAAACGTCTCTGCATCAGTCAAACACATCTCTGCATCAGTCAAACACATCTCTGCATCAGTCAAACGTCTCTGCATCAGTCAAACACATCTCTGCATCAGTCAAACACATCTCTGCATCAGTCAAACACATCTCTGCATCAGTCAAACGTCTCTGCATCAGTCAAACATTTCTGCATCAGTCAAACACATCTCTGCATCAGTCTCCAGACGTCTCCATCTTTACATCAAACAGTTCCAGCAGCTCGTTGTCCTTGAGCTTCGACGCCTCTTGTATCCTCGCCACGATCTGCTAAAAAGACGAGGTTCATTTATCTTTTTAAGTGGGAGAAACACACTGAGATGTTTTTGCTGTTGGCAACAACACAAACCTTCCCCGAAGACAAACTTTGGTGCAACATTTCCAAACCATTTAAGAGCGTAATTAATGAAACACAGCACCTGTAGTGCCAGAGCAATCACCAGAGAGGGGACAGTGAAAAATGTTGCAATCAAAATAATCAAGCAAAAGGCACAGGCCAATTACTCACAAACCATCTAGAGTGTGGCGCCACACTCAGAGAACAGGTGATAGTTATCATTAAATTAGCAGGAGATCAGCGACTCGAGCTGCTTCATCATGTGGGACCTTGATGAACCGCAGGCCGGCTGATGCATTTGTTGTGGCCACGGTGGCAGACAAGGCAGCAATATGCTCGACTGTTTAAGAGGAGAGGAAGAGACGCGTTGGGATAGTGATGAATGAAAATGTGAGTTACTCTGCAGCAGCAACACAACAACATCTGGTGCATCCAGTGGGTCGGTGCTGGTCCTGTAGACGCACATCACATGATCTCAATCATATCACCACCAACGAAGAAGAAGAAGATGCACCTGAAGTCTTTACTTCTAATACTGGATATCACAGGTTGTTAAACCAGCGCTGCATCTGTAAGGTATATGTTGACGGAGAAGAGAAATAAAATTATAAAATTCCTCATTCTCTTCCTATCCAATCACAACCCGTCACATTCTCCTGTTAGCCAATCATGTGCAAGCTGTCAAACTTTAAATCTCTCTCTCTCTGCTGTCGTTTTAGTACGGCAAGATCTGCAACCCACCTCCACCCCTTCACCACCTCAACCCGGGACACCTCCAACCGAATCCTCCCATCAGGAGTTCCTTTCATGACGTCATCCTAACATGGAGCTCCACTCCTCACCACCACCAGTGTCTGGACTCCGGGGGGGAGGAGTCTCCTTCATACCGGAAGCATCTAATTCGTGGAATGGCTTCCCTTGGGGATCTACTTCCTGCTAAGCACCAGAGACTATACTTCTGTTCACAATAAATTTAATATTGAGATATCAGTATAATAGAGGTAAATAAAATGTTTTTAGTTCTGTACTGAAACAAGTATGTTTGTTTTGAGGGGAAGGTTTTATTCTCTGCACTGATGGTCAGTTTTATCTCACAGACTGAGTTGTGATGTTCACCAAAGTCTGATACCAAAATAACCAAATTCAGGCAGCGAGTGATTCCATTTGGTTTGGATTAGTTTCTTATCTGTACTCTACAGATGGAGACTACTCTGCAGACACAATGAAGTTTTTTGATTGGTGATGTCGGACACCAGAGACACACAATCGCGTCGCACTGCTGATTGTGAACTACTTTTAGAAATGTGACTAATTCTCCTCTCTCGTTTCTCTTTTCGCAGCTCGACTGGATTCGGAACAAACACATCATTAAATCAGAAGCGTTCCGCTGTCTGTCGCCGTCTTTATGAAACCCCAGTTTGATGCCAACATTTTTCTTTTTAAAAAAACATGCCGCCTTTTGGGACCTCAGAGTTCCTGTCAGGCCTGAGGCAAAGTGCTCTCTGCTTCAGGAGCGTATTCAAAGAATACCATTAAAAAATAATAATTGATGAAGTTGGCTCTGAGCAAAGGAGCTTTAAAAGCCTTACAATACAATCTCCAAATCAATATTTCATTAAGTGGATAGAGGTGCAATGTTCCTTGTTAATAAAGCAGCCTCAGTGTGGAGGTAACATTTAGCTTAAGTGAATTTCAGGCGGGGAGGGGAGCGATTATGTTCCACCTGGCCTTCACACAGTCACTGTATTCTCTGCTCACACAGGTCTGGTCCTCCCTTGATTGTTCCTGTGTTTATGAGCCATTTATGACGAGGGAGTCTTTGATTTCCAGCGTCGCCGGGCAGCAGGTGACTTTCCCCGCGGCAACAGAAAGAAGCAAATACGAGCTCCTCCGACTTTGGCTCTGTTTGAAGAGAGAGACGGTGCAGCTGCCACACTAACAACGCTGCAAAGTGGAATTCAGGACAGACAGGCTGCATAGATGGCATTTAAAGAGCAGATTTGAATTCAGGAAGACTGATTGATGACAACATAAATGGTGAACTCTGATTGGCTGGAAAGGGTGCAGCTGTCATGATCTCATCAGCTGTCAAATTTTATATTCCAAGCTATAGGATCCAGGATACATCCTTGGGATGTGCTGGGAAACACCTTCAGTCATGTTTCTGATGTCATCGAGTGTTTCTGGTCTTCCAACATCAGATACCTTCGCTCAGGTCACCCCTCTGGGGTTGATCAGAGCCTGGCAGCAGGAGCCCAGAGAACATTCCTCCTGATCCAAAGCCTTTAGGAGAGCCTCTCTGCAGGCTAATTGTTGGCGGAGATCTTCAGTACCTGATCGTGACGACAGCGATAGCGGCCTTCGCCCAGGACTACTGGGAAGCGCTCAAATGAACCTCCTCCAGGGCACAGAGGACAGGCTGGGGAGTCGGTGGACTATGAACTGGATCTGCTGAGAGGTTATTATTCAATCCAATTTCATCCGAGTCCCTCTAACATTTGGCGAAAGTAGACAGACAACACTTCTACTATAAAAAACAATATTATTTACAATATAATTTAAAATATTTATCATACATTTATTATCTCTGTCATCTGTCTTCCTGATTATCTGTATTATGAAAGGTAAGTTTTACCTGAGGTTTGCTGTCATGGCACTTTATGCTGCATCTCTGAACAGCAGGTTATCTTTGTGGTTCATTTCTGGATGTTTCTGTGCAGACTTGAAATATCCTAATTTTTACATATTTAGATGGACTTAGACACGTCCATTCTAAGACAGTGATTAGATTAAAGTCGTACATTTACGAGAAAAAAAATCTGTTTGTTGTTTTTTTCTGAATAATGTGCTAAATTAAGAGAAGTGTCCAGATGTTTATTATAATATAATTGTGGGCTAAAATTACAGAAATTTCTTTATTGCTAAATCCAGTTTCAAAGTGGAATCAAATTTTGTCATCATGCTGCAGATAAAGGATAAAACACTGGTGTGATGAGTTTGAGTCTTTTTTGTTATTGTCATAAATTTATGACAACACCAGAAAATATTTGAGTTTTTCTCTTGTAAATCGGAGTTTTTAATGCTCAAATTCCACATTTGTCTGTTTGCAACATTTTAGAGAAATGTGTTGCAGAGAATAAAATATTTATGGAATTTTCTATCTGTGTTGAAGGAAATGTTAGAGTAAATAAATGATCATTCGTGATTCATGTTAACGTTTCAGTCAGGAGAGAGATTATAAAGAGATCATTCTGACTGAATAATGTTTACTGCATAATGAAGATGAATTCTGCGGGGTGATAAGTTTGACTCATGTAAAGTGAGAAACGAGGTTCCTTCACAAAAATAAAAGAACATTTGTGATTTTTTTTCTTGTTAATTTACCACTTTAATCTTGATTTTGCCCCTTCGCCCCTCGCTGCTTCTTTTCTTACCTGTGTACCGTTTGTACCGAACACACGAATGTATGGAATTTAAATGCTTACTTTATCATCTAAAAAAATTAACTCATGACGGTCCAACAAAAATCACTGCAGCTTTCAGCCTGGCTCTGCCTTTGCTGCCATTTCTTTGGTTTATGTCCGTCCTCCTTTATAATACTGAGAAATGATTTGATGAATTCATATTGATTTGCTTTTAACTGACAGAGGTTTGTTGACCCACAGCGCCACCTGCTGTTACGGAGGGCGAAGTGACTAAATCCTGACCACAAGGCGGAAAGATTGTTAATTTTTTGCATAGCACACATCAGAAAATAGTATTTTTTTTAAACATGTTTTGATTGTTACATTTTGGCAGAACATTAGCTCCATATATACTAACAATAGACAAGTTTTTTTTGTTTTTCCTATCATGTATCATTATGAATTAAATGTTTGTTGCACTAAATAATAGCAAACAAATTGACATCAGCATTTAGATTGAAACCTTGATTTCAATTTGTTTTGTCTCCCATCGGACAAGAAATGTGTCAGAGAGATGAAGGTTTCTGCTTTCATGTCTCCATTATAAACTAAATGAATGAATCAACTCTTAACTGTGTTGCTGTTGTCTGGTTTGATTCCTTGGTTTCATGTCATTTCTCCATCTCATTCTCTGTAATGATGCCTTTTTCTGTTTCCCTACGATTATCAATTAAAGACAATAGGCCAAAATAAAAAATGTCCCCACAGCAGTTTATTGGCTGACGAGGTGTGAATGTTTACGGAGCAACAGTATCCATCCATTTCCTTCCACTTATCCAGGGCAGGGCTGTGGTGGCAGCAGGCTAAGAAGAGTATAAACCTTCCTCCCACCAGCAACATCGTCCAGCTCCTCCTGGATCCCGAGGCGTTCCCAGGCCAGGTGAGATATGTAACGAATTTAAAATAGATTTTTGCATTCTGTTCTTCCATCTTTCATCTTTTCTCAAGGAATAAATGACTTTCAACCACATAGTGACAGTTTTTTGAGTGTTGATGCAATAAAATCCAGCTCACTGTCCTCGGATTATGTTTTCCTCTGTGAACAAAAGACAATCTGGACATATTTGGTACAAAATTGACACGATCATTGATACTACAAAGGATGATTGATAAGTTCATGGTCTAAGGCAGTAGGAGTCCGTTTTCGAGACAGTCTCCTCCTACATTTAGACGCATATGGATACGACTCCCTTCGTTGTAGATGTCTTGAACCTCCACAAAGTGGTCCACGCAGCAATGACGTCATCATCACTGTCAAAATGGCGACCACTGAGCTGCTTCTTCATTTTGGGGCGGAGGTAGTAGCCTGCCACCCTCCCCTAATGTTGCCACCTTCTCCTCTCGGGTGATAAGCCCTTGGGACTAGATAATGGATGAAAAGGCCAATGTTGGCCATTTTCTCAGACAGTGCTGACTTTGCAGTTTTCAATTACCCGACACAAAAATGAAAGTTATTAACTTCAAACTTTCTGCAAAATCAGAGTTGAGCTGCATGTGCATGGAATGAGAGCTGTGTCTCGTTTAACCTTAGGCTACAGACTAATCTCCTAAGTCCCAGGAACAATATGGCCAGCCAGAATCCTGAAGTCTAAGATGGATGTAGAAGCAGAATCAGTGATGATTTTATAATAAAAAAAATTTTTATTCGTTAGTTTATGATCCACGATGTATCAGGTGTTGTATCACTCAGTATGGTGCAGATAGATGGCACCAGAGCACAGATTTAGAAGCCGTCACGTAACCCAAAGGTCTCTAAAGTGAGTTTAACCTTCTGTCCAGAGACTATGTGCAGCCATGCTGCTGGAGGTGTGGTGGAACGACTGCTTGAGACTTGTTTGTTTTGTATTTTTGACTTTGTCACTTTGCACGTCACTATGATCCAGCTTTATATGGATCTGTGTGGTTTTGGCATCAGTGTAAATGATGCTTGTCAATCAGGGCTGTGTGCCCAGACATTTAACTGCTGTACAACTGTAATGTAATATTGGACTATATTGCACAGTATCAGAATCAAAGGAGGTCAGTTTTCCAGTCTTTTATATTATTTTTTTCTCCGGGTGCAGACCACCGCCCCAGCACAGCACGGCTCTGTGCCGACAGCTGCAGCACGCGACAAATTGGAATATTGAAATTCATCTTGATGAATTAAAACGACATGCGGCACACAGGCCCAGCAGGATTGTGCCAGATTGGTTTCTGTGTCTGTGGTTTCAGATGGGAGGTGCGACAGACATGTTAAGGGAAATCCTGTGAATCGTGACTCGAAGGCTTTGAGCTGCTGAAGCCTCTGAAATGCATGTGAAGCTGGAGGATTCAGTTGTGAAGCAACGGCGCCACCTGGTGCAGCTGAAACGCAGGAGTACTCAGCATCATGGATTAGAAGTGCATAAATCCCAGGTGGATCGCGTTTCTGTCGCTCCCATCTCCTCAAAATTTTCACCCATTTCAGTACATTTGAATTCTCATGTATCAGTTCTCAGTCATTTCTTCTCTCTTAGAGCTTCATTTGAGATTATGCACCTAATGGTACTTCTCTCTTTCGAAGTGTCGGGTTCCAGAGTGTAATCTTTTGAAAACACCACCATACCGTTGACGTCTGAAAACGATGACGTCACCGCCCTGCTTCACACATGCCTATTAAGCCTCCTGCCTTATTCGTTTATGCAGACAGAACAACAACAATAAAACAATGTCAGACTGTCAAGTTTTGTTTGTGCTGCAGACTCTGTTGAGTTTATTAAAGCTCCTCTATTGTAGACCTGCTGAACCACCTGTGATCTGTGAGCTGGCAAAAATAATTCACTGTGTGAATATGCAAATTAATAAGCTGATAAAATAACTGCCCTGTCATTAGGGTACCAGCAAATTTGACTTTAATTACATCTGTGTTCCTTTAAATGATTGTGTTGCTGACATGTACTGTTATTCTTTAAGCAGCCCCAGTTGTGTCAAACGCAGTCGGTAGCAAATTAAAAATGAAATATAAAAACTAATTTGAAAAAGGCTCATTCATAACTTATAAGTACAACAAGTACAGTCTCTGTTTTATGACGCTATCAGAATACAAAAGCACAAGCAATTAAATGAAGAACACCTCTCATGAGACGATCTCTGAGAACCTCCATGAATAATGATGTCACTTTCCAGAGGAATGATTGGTCAGTAGGTGGTGCTTTAGTACATTTCCATCTCTTATCTCCAAGATAACCTCCTCCAGAGTAGGTTAGGTGTATAACATTAGTTACCATGGTGATGAAAGCCAGGGTTAACCCTGATGTGACATCGTTATCCACACATCCTGCTTCATAGTACCGGCTTCAGGTCACACTGCAGAGATTGTACTTGGCCTTTAGATGTGGTGGAAGAACATGTCATTTCAACTACTTTGTTTGAGGTACTGGCCGACTCAAGGAGGGGCAGGGGGCTCCAGAGGGGTCTAGTGTTAAAAACATAATACAATGCCCTCCATGTGCCCCTCTAGTGTTAAAAACATAATAAAATGCCCTCCATGTGCCCCTCTGGTGGACAAAATGTGATAAAATGCCCTCCATGTGCCCCTCTAGTGTTAAAAACATAATAAAATGCCCTCCATGTGCCCCTCTGGTGGACAAAATGTGATAAAATGCCCTCCATGTGCCCCTCTAGTGTTAAAAACATAATAAAATGCCCTCCATGTGCCCCTCTGGTGTTAAAAACATAATAAAATGCCCTCCATGTGCCCCTCTGGTGTTAAAAACATAATAAAATGCCCTCCATGTGCCCCTCTGGTGTTAAAAACATAATAAAATGCCCTCCATGTGCCCCTCTGGTGTTAAAAACATAATAAAATGCCCTCCATGTGCCCCTCTGGTGTTAAAAACATAATAAAATGCCCTCCATGTGCCCCTCTGGTGTTAAAAACATAATAAAATGCCCTCCATGTGCCCCTCTAGTGTTAAAAACATAATAAAATGCCCTCCATGTGCCCCTCTAGTGTTAAAAACATAATAAAATGCCCTCCACGTGCCCCTCTGGTGTTAAAAACATAATAAAATGCCCTCCATGTGCCCCTCTGGTGTTAAAAACATAATAAAATGCCCTCCATGTGCCCCTCTAGTGTTAAAAACATAATAAAATGTCCTCTATGGTGCCCTTCTGGTGGACAAAATGTGATAAAATGTCCTCTGAGGTGACCTTCTAGTGGATGAAGTGTGATAATGTGCCCTCTAGGGGGCTCTTCCCACGCCTCAAAAATGGTTAATAGTTCCCTGCGTGTGTTTATGATGGAGGTGTATTAGTTATAATGATTGAATCAAATAATAAAACTATTTTAATCTTAATCAGGGTTTGTAATTTTCTGACCGGATTCATTTTCCAATGTTTTAGCCTCTGTCCGTCAGACAGTCTGAGGGATCCTGAAACCTTTAACCTACAGTCACTGTAGCTGACAGCCACACTCACTGTTATCAGGAGGCGATCTGTTAACCTTCTACAGCCTCCTTTCAAGCCTTCAGGGCATATCTGATAATCAAAAGGTCAACAAAAAAAACTTTAGTTCAAGAGTGTTATCAACAAACTCTGTATTAAAAAAGCCTCACAGTTATTTCCAAAAACAAATCAACTAAAATATTGAACCGCAACAAGAGCAGACGAGTCCTTTTGTTTCTGCTACCTTTCTTTTGTCTGAGAGCAGATGCATCACAGAGATAAAGACTGGGAGCAGTTCTCAGGGAGGAAGAGGTGAGCGTGGTTTTATTGGAGGCTGTCCAGAGAGCGAACAAAGTGTTTCGTGTCTGGATTTGTTTCTCAAGGGCAAAGCATCGAGCGCCGGCCAGCAGGCAGCCTGCTCTGGTGTTTGTGATGAAGATTACATTTGGGAGCTAACACCATTTTGCAGCGACTGTTGTCCACCAGAGAGAGAGAAAGATGGAGAAGTTAGGAGGAAATAAGTAACGCCCCGAGGCCCTCCATACACAACTGATTTCTATTTGTTTCTCAATCTGAGGCTCCACCGGGACGCCGGCATGTTGATTGACAACCGCCATTAGAAACAAATGAAACGAAGCATCATCACATCCCATTCTTTTATCCAGGTGTGTGTGGCGGTTTGTGTACAGGATATTGTCAATGCACAGTTTCACCTGTCATGAATAATAAAGTCCAGACTATTTGGATCTTTCCTCCAGTTAATTCCCAGCGCTGGCAGCACGTTTTTCTGCTTGTCTGATGAGCTCAGGCTCTGAATGAGACGATACATAATTCACTTTGCGTAAGCGATGAACTCCACCATGATGTCCCTGCAGAGGGGACGGCAGGGGGGGGTTGGGGGTGGCAGAGTTGGAAAGTAGTTTAGTTTCTGGTTTATGATAATTTATTCATGTGGCGTCTAAGAGTATTCAGCCATGTGAAGTAACACAGTGTTTGCTGGTGAGGCGTCTGTGTGACTGTTTCTGTCCTCTTAGAGTGACCTGGAGTCCTTAAAAGCCATATTTATCAGCGTTAACCTGTTAGCAAGTCAGATATTTTAGTGGTTTAGGGAAGGTACTGGTACAGCAACAAGGAACAAAATCACTTTGTAAAGAAAGCTTCAGCTGTCAACATGTTGTTTTAACGCTCTGAGCAATGAAGTACAACACATCTTCTTTGTAGCGTCATGTTGTTCCCACATGACGACTTCAAAGCTTGTGAACTCAACAAAGACAGAAGAAGGACTTCCCAACTCAGGCTCTCAACCATCAGAGGAGCAGGTGATGGACTACAGGATCCCAACCTGTAGAACTGAACAACTTTGCTGGAATTTGACAAGCAAGATTACCCAATCATCTCCATACAACCATTTTCTATGACTGTTTATCCTGTGCAGGGTCACAGGTGGACTGGAGCCTATCCCAGCTGACATTGGGCGAGGGGGGGGGGGGGGGGGGGGGGGTACACCCGGACAGTTCACCAGAGACAAACAACCATTCACACTCACATTCACACCTACGGGCAATTTAAAGTCACCAGTTCACCTGTATTGGATATTTTTGGAGCCGGAGGGACGTCAGAGCAAACACTGAGACTCCAAACAGGATCCAACCCCAGAACCAAGAACCTTCTCGCACCAGGACACCCATGATGATGAAAGCTGCATAAAAAGATTTTGGGATTTTCTGTCATTGTGGTTTTATGAAAAAGAATTAGGATAAAAATAAAACATGATCTCAGGAGGTTTTTCACCCTCTTGCACACAAACATGGCACAATATTCACACATCCATGAATCATCAGCGTTGTCACCTCACCAACACGACTCACAGACACATGCTCTAATCTGACAGATGATGTCAGGTTCACTGGCCGAGGATTCTCTTCAGTCTCAGTTTGAATGTTTGGCCGCAGGGCAGAGGCAGACATCTGCATAAAGGCAGCTAATTGGTGGAGACAGTTCACAAGTCACACCTGTGTGTGAGCGTCTGGAGCATGTCTGGATTACATGGTTACAGTTGGCAAGAAGGAAGGTGGTGAGTGGAAAGTTGTTTTCTTTGCTACAAAGCTTTTTCTGGTGTCCTTGAATGCATCATTGTTCAGTTTACTGACTCCACAGATTCATTCAATCATCGAATTAAAGGAACACAAACAAAACATCTCCACCTCCAAAAGCAGCCAACTGGACAGTAAGACAATTTTAATTGTTTAAAAATGTTTAGTTTCGTTTTTATTAGTGTCAGTATTGTTTTGTTTTTTATTATATGGGAGTTATTTGCAAGGGGAAAGATTTTTTTCTAGCTTTTTTCATTTAATAACTTTTTAATATTAAATTTAATACATAATAATTTAAAATATATATATATATATATATATATATATATTTATTTTTTACAGTTTCAGTTTAACGTTGACTTGCCTTGACCACCCCCCCACCCCTCAGTGTCACATGAGGAAAATAAAGAGCCATGCGTAAGTCCATGCGCTCGGTCTACTAATCTGTACACATGGTTTATAATGAATGAAACATGGACTGAAACATGGACTACCCTCGTCTCTAGTAGTGCTAAATAACGTTGCTGAAGCCTTGGCTTCAGTTTGTCTCCCTGGTGTTCCAACCAGCCGTCATGGATTTGGGAAAGGTAAAGAGAATCCGTGCGCACGGATCATGCGCACAGATTTACGCATGAATCGTTTCCTCTGGTGTGACACTAAGGAGACTCCCTCATGATGCTAGATGAAAAATAAAACCCTTGGTCTTAGTTTACCTTGTTCTGAGGACGGGTCGGTGACTCAGGTTTCTTCTCCTGGACCTGTTCATTTATACACCTCCGGGTCATATAAGGAACTCTTCTTTTTTTTTTTTTCAAACACATTGAACACACCGCAGCTGTTGCAGAGGCTGTGACGTACCCAGCACTGACTCGTCATGATGAACTACTTCGTTTAAACTTTTGTTCCATTCCTTTTTGTTTTAAATTCTTTTTTAAATTTCTCTCTGGTCTTTTCTTTTTTCCTCTCCATTGCATTTTGTTGCTTTAGAGAAGGAACCCACAGTTTTTTTTATTTATTTATTTTTTGAAGGACCCCACAGGTGAAGTAAGTCTGCTCATTGGTGGCGGCCTGTCTGCCTGACCAAAATGAAGCTTAAAATATGTTCACATTTTAGAGAACGTGATGATTATTTTCCTCATTAATGATGCATTATGTCGCCCACCCGTTATTAATCTGAAATGTTAATATTTGGGACCCTATGAGTAAATAAATTATTAATGTTCTTGGAGGCTACAATGAAGACTTTACCTTATAAAAGGGTGTAAATAATTTAATCAGCATCTATGTTTCAATAAAGTCTCAATCATGAATATTCTGCAGAATGTTTCCAGTTTCATGGAGCTGGAGGGAGATTCGGAGTAAAGAAAGTCAGGTATTGAGAGCTGAGGAGGAAAAAAGTACGGTGAAGCCTTTTGCTCTTTTCAGATGCTCTGCGCTGAGGGACCGAGCCAGCCTCCAACCACAGATTGAGGGCACTTGTCTGCTGAAATTGGGGCCAGCAGAAGGCTTATTTATTTGAAAATACACTCAAAGCTGCTCAGAGCTGACAAGAGCTTTGAGGAGACGTAGTGACAGGCAGATGCATGAGCTGAAGAACAGGGAACTAAAGGAGCAGCAGACGGTGATAAACTCATGACCTCTAGCAAATACATATTCTCCTCAGTTTGTTCCTCAAAGGATGTTTTCTCTCGCTCTAAATTTAATTTATTAACAGAATAATGACGACTAGGAGGCTGAGAAATTCAAAGGAGAATGCAGATAATAAATGAAGGACATGAAAGACGCCACACTAAACAAACATAATGACATTCTGCAGGAGTTTTAGATGAGAAAGCAAAACAACAAAGAGCATAACAACAACTATATGAAGAACCAATGTAAACGTCTGTCCTCCATTACTGTTGAATCTTATTTTGAATCCACAGACCTGACTATTAGAGATCAAACTCTGCCAAGGCCAACACGTCTGTTTTATTTGTTTTTTTCTGAATCAGTATCATCTCAGCTACACAATGCTGGTTCCTGCACTTTTATGGGCCTATTAGTTATGACGCACTTTGATAAGATGACCCATGTGTGAAAGTAGACACACCACCCAAAACACTGAACCAGGAGGTCTGATCAATACATAAATTAAAACAGCATCTTTGTGTGTTAAAAACTGAGGTATGAAACCACAGATTAAATAGACTTTGGTGGGAGGATGGGAATAGACCCCATTAAATATTGATTCCCATCTGGACCAATGGGCCGGATCATTTTCTTGAACACTTAAAAGATTTTTTTCTACATTTTCTTTAATTTTTCAGGGAATAATGTATGAATGTTGATGAAAAAGACCAGGGTTATTTAAGGAGTTGGTATCTATGAGTGTGAGCAATTTGGTGTTGATCCAAATGTGAATTCAGATCCAGGGAGTTTTGTTTAAGGCTTGATAGACTGTTGGGCCTTGGTGGAGGTCCAGTATGCGCTCTACTGAGGACCACTCTTTATTTTTTATACTCTTTATTTAACACATAGAAATACGTCGTTGTTCCTCTGTTTACTCTGAAGCCTCCTGGTGAAGTTAATCTCCTGCAGCTGAACCTTTCCTGTGTGTTATAACGGCACCGGGCAGCTCTGATGTCTGTAAGCTCAGTCGGAGAGAAGATGAAGCTGATAGGTTTGTACTCGGAGGAGTTGTGACGACTGCTGTCACTGCTAACACGACTAACCATCACAGTGAGGCTGTGACAGTATGACAGACACACATTTAAGGCTCTGTTTTCACACAGCTGTGCAGCACATAAACACTGAGGTTGTGGTGTTTTGGTGTTGTGGTGTTGTGGTGTGTGCTGCAGCAGTAGACTCAGGCTGTGTGAAGTAAATATGAAAAGGGCTCAGAGCATTTTAGGGGTAATTCCTGCTGCTGGTGTATCCATATCCTGAAACATAAATGCTGTTCATCACATTCTGATGTTGACCAATATAAATTCAAGATAAAATGACACTTGTCCTCTTTTGCATTAATCCTGTATTTGGTGTTTTGTTCAGTGTATCCTTCAGGTCATACTGCATTCTTTAAACCTGAACTACCTGAGTTCAGCAGCACAGACAGACATGCTAATGGTCACCAAAGCAGAGATGACCCGTTAGCCTGATTGTGAATGTGTCACAGGGGGATGTGGTGTTGGAATAATCAGAAAAATCAGCTCACGGCTGTGAAAATTCATGAAGACGCTGCAGAAAATTGGCCAACTTTAACATAATATACACAAAAAGGATCAAAACTGGATAAAAGTAAAGTTTTTATTCATTCATGAATTGCAAATCAGTTTGCTCACATGTAATTTATATGGTTTTAGATTGTGCCATCAATAATCCCAGTCCAGATAGAGTGAATTAGTTTCGTTAGAAAAGTTGCATATTAATGCTAACCCAGATGAAAAGTCAGGTAAAAGGATATTTTAGTGGTTTTAGAGAATATACTGGTGCAGCAACGAGTCTGGGATAAAATCATGATGCAATATAAAGCTTCAGACTTGACACAGCTATCAGCATGTAATGTTCACACATTACAGTACGACTTCAAACATGAACATGAAGCTGAAAGTATTTCACTAAATGTTTACAAGCCTCCAACTACAGCACCAACCACATGATGGAGACGAAGCCGACTGTTAGGCGTAGACTTTACCGACTTTACCCACCACTGTCATACATGGTGTCAAGGTGAGATAAATGTTGACTATGTTGATTAGTACATTTCACATAAGACAATAAAACTTCCAAGAATGAGGAACACAGAGTCTAATTATCAGTTCACTTATTTATTTACAAATGTCCAATGACAGACACACACAGTAAAAGGTACACGTGAAACCTTCTCGGGTTTACAGGCTGTGGATGATGGTTCGGTTCTTCAGGTTCTGGACGTACTCTTTGGCCTGGTCGAAGCTCGTCCTCTGCTCTTTTTTGGGTGGTGCGCCCTCCACCAGCTTCACAAAATAATGACAGTAAACTTTGTCCATGATGCCAAACATCCCGCGGCCGTGGTAACGGATCCGCTTCAGGTACTTCCCTTTGCTGGAGAAGGACTGAGCTGCAGGAGGGGAGACGGTGTGTGATTTAAGAGGGGATGAGAGAACAGAGAGAGAAATCTGATGCTTTTTATAAAAATATATTATTCTTAGTCAAATGTTGTTTTATATTAAAAAAACAAGCATCCATTCCTGATGTTAACAACATAGATTAACTGTTAACTGTCAAACATATGCAGAATTCTTTTGGACAATGTTTAATAGATTACATTGGGCTCAGTTTTGACTGTTTTCTTTCTTTTATACTCATTGACTAGTGTGCATTTAGACTTCCCATTTTAATATAAGGCAAATTAGTCATTAGGAAAATCCCTATCGCACATACAGTACTTACCAACATACAGGTTGGATTTGTACTCTACATTAAAATTGTTGACAGCCATGTCCTGAGCTTCTAGAAGAACCTAAACAGACAAAACAAACACAGACTCTGACATACGTAAACTTCTGGAGCATATAAATCTGATACAACACACAACAACTCAATGAGCAATGAAAATGAGAAACTGTTGATGATTAACATTTATTTGTGACGGCCAACCTCTTTCATGACCTTCGCCCCTTTCTTGTCGTTGAACTCCAGCTGTGCGATGGCCTCATCGATGCTCATCCCTCGGATCTGTGGAGGAGAACAAACAGTGAGATGAAACAACACAATTTCTTCCACAGCTGTTAGGACAGCAGAGATTTTTAACTGAAGGTCCACGCTACAGTCAACCCTGACTACAGTGGGTGTATGAATAAAACAACAGGAAGAAAGCTTGAAAAATGTTATTGGTGGAAAATAACAGAAATGATTTGCTTCCTCATTCATCTACTTGGCGACATGATATTAAGGAGGTTGTATGTCTCACCAGTTTGGCCAGGTACCACATCTTGTCTTTGCTGTACTTAATTTGCCTCCTGCAGTGGTGGATCTCCTGAAGAAAAGAACGTGTTCAGATGTTTGTAACAGTCAACCTCTGTTCAAGGGTTATGGAAGCGATCTCATCCAATCGTTAATAAACGAGCAGAAAGACTCACCGCTGGTCTGCGAGGTTCATCTGGCAGCTGAGGTGGATATACCTTCAGGTTCCTCCTATCCCAGTTCTTTGTTTCCAACGACGAGCTGGTGTGGAGACATGAGAGCGGCTGAGGACCACCACCCAGCACCTGTAACCTGGAAAAGCACATTTAGCTGTATGTGTGTGCCATACCAGCTCAGAGACTCACACATGCAAAAAAAAAACTGAGATGCATTGTCATCTCATCATCCCATAGGATAGGCTGCCTGCTTGAATCACTGCACAGGAAGCCCTTCTTCTCATTCATCAGTTTGTATATCCTAGATTCCTTTCCTCGCTCCCTCTCCTCAAGTCTTAAGCCCTCCCACCTTAGATGCAACCAGAGGAGGCAAGAAAGAAACATGACGAGAGACGAGTCGGGGCAACAGGGATTTAGCAGCATGACACATCTGTTCTTTGGAGCTGTCATTAAAAAGCAATGTCAACTAATTGATATAGACTACTTTGAAACTTAATGATCTCTGTCAGAACAGCATAGCAGTGTTCATGAGATCTTACTTCACATTTAATTTAATTCACAATATGGTACAATGTGACATAATTAAAATCAAGGTAAAATGTTATAAGGAATGCAGTTAGAACAGAGAATGTTTTCATCTCAAACACTAACACTAACCCTTATGAACAGAAGGAACACGGCTCCAGCAATGATCTGTGTATTCATATTGTATATTCCTGCATATCATTGTGGTACTTATGGATAGAATTATAGTGAAAATAAATGATGCCAGGGACCCAAACCCAAACTACAGGTATGGTGTTTTCTCACATGTAATCCAAGTGTTTTTGTTGACTGACCCAGATCAAAATGTTACAGTGGCTAAACCAAAAAAACAGTCACAACAGGTTGTGACATTTATGTTGTTAACATTGAAACCACTGAAATTCTGTGAAGATGATAGATGCACTTTCTGTGTAAAAAAAAAAGTTACATATAAAATGTCACATGCCAATAAACTTACAGCAGATACAAATTCAAATTGTGGTTCTATAATGTCTACACTGCTAGCCAAAATAATAGTATTTGAACTTATATTTAAATGTGGTGGTTTTCAGGGTGATGTAATGACATTTGTCCTTCTGCAGAGACAGTGATAGCTTTAGCTAGGTAACGTTAGCTTTGATATTTAACAGATGTCCAAATGCTTACCTTGTGTGTAAAACCCCAGATATATTCCTAATTAAAGCGATACCTGAAGACAAACATTAAACCGTTAAAATGGCACCAGTAATAGACAAAATTAATGTCATAAAAGTTCAAATTTGTGTATATGTAGGCTGCATTTCTCATACCGCGTCCTGTTACAGACGTCGCCATGTTGCATTTTTACGACACTTCCGTGTTCGCTTTACGGTAGTAATATTTACAGATTTAGTACAGAAATTATGTTTTTTCGTCATCTTCACCTCATATTCAACCTATTGTAGTTAGTTTTAATAGCATTTGCTTTATTTTCACGACCATTAATCGTTAAAAAAAAATATTTATCAACCGCAAATACATTTTAAAACAGCAAAGTCGTCATAGTTTGACCCAACTAGGATTCCGTATTCGACACTGGCAAGATTTACAACACCACGCTTGCCGTACGGCTGTCAGTGTTGTCGCTACGACAGCGCACGTACATGTGAGAAGTTAAAATTTTATTTCATCAGACTTTATTACAGAATCATTGAATTAAGGCGTCATGTACGAAAGGTCGCTCCCCGCGTCTCCCAACTGGTACTGTTCCCGCTGCAGTGACGTCAACAGCAGGGGTTTACTGGGCGTCGGAGCCAAAAACATCATCTATTTGATAGAGGTGTCAGCATCTTCCTGTAGGGTTGTAGGTGAGTCTGCTGTTACATACATACACCGTGGGTCTTCATTCAGTGTCTTCAAGGCTAAACGTTATGTTTTTGTGCAAATCGAGGCGATCAGATAATCTCAGGTGTCCTGATTATTATGATTACAGCTCCTGGACTCCACATCAAACGCATAGCGATTAATCAGTTCGTCAGTCTCAGAAAAGCCAAATAAATATTTTGATTTAAGATCTACTCAAGTTCAAGGAGGCTAAAACAGCTGTATTGGGCACACACTAATAACTGAACTGTTCTCATGTATTTTAGCACCAATAACCCCCAAAACAGGCCGCTCTTGATTTGCCACTATTACTGCCAAGACATTTGTTCTAACTTATGGGTAATGTCTACAATGATTGGACAAAAATGACACGATGACATCACCATAAGATCTAGCACACGTCAGAGTCTGATCTGGATCCAGAATGTTTACATTCATAGGGCTCACAGAAAATTCACTACTGTGAGAAAACAGATAATATTGATGCAGACATTTGACATATCTGTCAAAGACCTAGATAGATTTCTTGGATTAATTATCAAACTAATAATGAGACCAATGTGATCCAGATTCTAGGGGCAGGTTTTCATGGTCCAGGAGTCACATGATGAGGGTCAGCCTATCAGGGGACTGATGGTTTATTGATGTAATGACATAATGGGGAAACTGAGCTGCCTTGGTGGAGGTTTGCAGTCTCTGTATGCTGAGTAGTTCTTAATGAAAACATTTATTTCAATATAAATCATGAACATTCTCAGCATATTTTTATGATGTAAAACTTAAGTTATTCTACTCCTCTTTTCTTGGTATACATTTTTTCCTTAGCTCTATGAAAAGGCGCTGATGTCAGCTGTGTGTGTCTCTCTCAGGTGAGCTCGTCGGCCATAAAGACCTGGTGTCAGGCTTTTCATTCTGTCAGCATGAGGAGAAGAGTCACATCTGTGTCAGCTCCTCCTGTGACGGGACTGTTCGCTTCTGGGACTCAGAGAACAAGGTTCTTATAAGAGAACATGCAGCCCATCAAGTGAGTTTTCACCATTTTGTTTGTGTATTTGTATTTGTTGTTTGCGTGTCACTTTGGCGCCTCCTCCAGGCTGCTCAGCACTACACCAGCAGCAGGTTTGTAGGAGGCAGCTTTCTCGTCCTCTTCTCATCAGATTGTTCCAGATGCAGACAGATGATTCTGGTTGGTTTTATATTTCTGTGCTGTCATGGCAAAGAAAAGGGCTGCTGACCTGTTTCTAGAGTCAGCCTTGAACCATCTAAGCTGAAAAGGATGTTTCAGCTTCCACTGAAACAATTCAGTGACTCCCTCCAGGCCTTTTTAAAAACTATTGTCAAGGTTATGAAGGCCATGCTGTATTTACTTTCCACTCTTTGCTTCATGTTATGCCTTCAAGGTGTAATTTTCCTGTGGTTTGATCTGAGAAATTAAAGCTGTAGACTAAAACGATGCACAAGTTCCCATCTTTCAAAGCAGAATCAAGCCCCAAATTGGTCTGAATTTCTTTACATAAATAAGCCCAACAGTGTGAGTGAACTGTTGGGATAACATGACTGAAGCGTCAAACTATCAGATGTTCTGTAAATTCCTTCTATTTTGTTTGTGTTTTTCTAATTAGCTCGGCCACAGAGGTTATGTTTTCCCCCTTTTCCATTTGTTTGTTGGTTCGTCTTCTTACAGACGTCATTTTCTCCACAATCTTCGGGTCTCATTAAAGTGGGGTTGGGTTAATTCAACAAGGGAGCGGTCCTTTGGGATTAGTTGGATAAAGTCATCTTGGATAATTCTCTAAAAATGGTGTTTTCAGACTCGCAAAAATCAGTAAAGCGTAAAAAGTCAAATCAGTTAAAAAAAACATGTAGTTTATCCTGTTTTCTTTCAATTAATCTTCTGCCATTCCTGAAAACAATAAAGGTTTTTAGACCAGAGGAACCTTTTCGACCCTCTCCTTTTTATTTTATCCACAACACAAGATCTCGGAACACCTTGAGGAGCTTTTCTTAGCTCCTACTTGAAGAGTAGATGCTCATCTTGAGCGATGCAAGTCTACGTTGATTGGTTGAACATGAGCCAATGCAGCACCGTCAACCTCCATTTTTAAAAGCCTGTGTGAAAAGTAGGCCATGCAAACAACAGTTTGTAACAGTAGCCTTAAAAATGGAGGATAAAACTGGGTTATATTGCTTTATGTTGTGCAGAAGTGATGTTTCACCGGCCGGTGCAAAAAGAAAAAATGGTATTTAGTTCTTGGAGGATCTCCTCAGTGGGAAGTTCCTCTCAGTATTTCCCTGTGAAGGTAGAGCAGCCCTGGAAACAGCTGATTGAGCATCATAAGTAACTAAATCCTTCCACTGGAGCCTGGCTCACTACAGTTACTTTTTTCCACATACAGACCCCAGTAGCAGCGGTGCACTGGTCCCCAGTGGACAGTAACCTGGTGGTGTCTGGGGATGAGAAGGGCGTCGTGGTCTGTCACTGGCACCACACTGGAAACACAGCCAGCTTCTTCCCTGAGCCCAGGACCATCTTCTGCCTCACCTGCTCCCCTCACACCTGGAGCACCGTGGCTGTGGGGTAAGAAGACCACACAGAGTAGAGATGACACTCTTCTCATGGTTGTCTTTAAGCTCTAAAGTTCTAACACACAAGTCTAAGTCAATAATCTAACATCTGTTTCAGATGGTGTCAGGAGCATTTCTGTTCCTACTTTAGCTGCGATGCTAAGTAGAATCTAAATATTCATTTTTCTGTTTAAGGTACAAAGATGGGATGATCGTGTTGATTGATGTGAGCAGGAAAGGCGAGGTGATGCACCGTCTCCGTGGACATGATGATGAGATCCACTCTCTGGCCTGGTCACCACTGACTGGCGAGGATGCCTTTTACAGCAGACCTGAGGACAGTGAAGGTATCAGAGTGCAGCCACTTTATAAAGAAAGGCCAACATTTCTCCATGCAGTAGTAGCTCCTTCTCTTCTCCAGTGTGTGTTAATTCTGCACAAACAAGTGCATTTTACAGGAAAACTAATGATGAAAAATGTGACTTTTATTCTATAGTGTCCTGCAGAGTGTCTGCAGGAGACGAGAGGGGCTGCTATCTTGCGTCAGGGAGCAAAGACCAGACGGTGAGGATCTGGAGCTCAGCGAAGGGAAAAGGTAAAAGATGAGCATCAGTGTCTTCAGGCAGATTTTGGATTGAAGCTGCAAGTAGCCATATTTATATTTATATTCATCATTTTTATCATGAGATGTTTTCATATTAATGTAAACAAATAGTGTTGTATGAGCTTAAATCGGATTCATTTCATCTGAACCAACTGAACCGTAGAGAAGCTAGCAGCGTGTGGCTAGTTAGCAGAAGCCCTGTGATAGCCTCAGGTTGGTGCTTCCCTGTGTGCTGCTGCTGCTAAAATACTCAGACCATCATCTACAAGAGAGAACTCTCATCAGCACCGAGTTGGACTTTCATGCTTCCCATACGTACTTGAAATCTAGCTACTGCCATCTTTACTCAAGTTGCATAACATTTATCATGATGATGTCACACTTTAGAAGAAGAAAAGTTGACTTGAATAGTTGTGAGAAATTAAAAAACAAAACGTTTCACAGTCTACCGGATTGATCGTGGTGCAGATGCACTCCCATTTATGGGCTCAATGGGAGCGGCTTAGTCGAGATTGACAGCTTGGGGTTAAATGTTACAGTTCTGCTCTGATGTTTGACTTCATATCCAATTGGTTTGAAACCATGTATACCGGCTCAACTCTAACACCTTCTCACGTAGGTCATTAAGAAACCCCTTATCATTTTAACTGCATGACAAATTGTCGTATATAATAAAACTTTAAAATAATTAATTGTACCGATATCTTGATTAGGAATAAAAGTGTTAAATACAGAAATTCTGTAATGTTTAGAGTCAATTTTGAGTTTTGTTGCACAAAAACAACATCTTGAAGAAAAGGTAAATGTAATTTTTAAATTTAAAAAAAGAATTTCTGCTGAAATTGGAGGGAAAGTCATCAGTTGAAAAAAAAATTTAAATTAAATTCCAGACAATGAAAAAACCGACTGAAATCCACACAAACCACCCTTCTTATGTAGTTTGAGTACTTAATACTCTTCTTTAATCCTCCCTTTATCCTCACCTCCTGCTTCCTGCAGGTGTGATGACGCTGAAGTTGCCGTACGTGAAGAAGAGAGGGTCTGCCGTCGACCCCGGGGTCAAAGAGAGAGTCTGGCTCCACGTCCACTGGCCGAAGGGACGACCGACACAGCTGGTGTCCAGCTGCTTCAGGTAGAACCTCCTCCTATCAGAACATCAGAACACAGGTTCAGGTTCCACACGTCTGAACACAGTCAGGAAGGACGCTCCTGGTTTTAATGGCCGCCTCTGCTCTGATGTTCAGCTTCAGTTTGACGATCAGAGACAGAAACATATGATGTACAGAGACACCATTTCTCCTCCTCTCTACTCCCTCTTTCTCTCCTCCTCCTCCTGTTGGCTCTTTCTCCACATTTTTCTCTCCCTTCTTCCTACTTCTTCCTCCCCTCGCTCTTCTCCTCTTTCCTCTTCCTCCTTTCTCCTCTCATCCTCCTTCTTCTCCTCTCTGCCCCCAATTCCTCCTTGGATTCTCTCCTCCTTTAGCTTTCTCTCTCCCCTTCCTCCTCCTCCTCTCTCTCTGACTACTCTTACTCTACCTTCCTCCTATTATTCTCTCTTCTTTCTCCTCCTCACTCCCCATCTTCCTTCTCCTTTGTCATTTTCCACCTCCTTCCTCATCCTCCAACTCCTTCCACTTTCTCCTCTCTCCTCCTGCTTCCTCCTTCTCCTCACCTCCTTCCTTTTGTATGATTTGTGTGTGTGTTCCCAGTGGTGAGGTGCTGATGTGGGACCTGACCAGGACAGGGAAGCAGAAGTGGACTCTGTTTGGGACGTCCTCCGAGGGTCAGAACCACAACAGGATCGTCTTCAACATGAGTTCAGTCCTCCTGCAGGACGACAGGGAGCTGCTCCTCAGCACCTCCATGGACAGAGAGGTGGGTCACCGTTCTCTGCTCGTTAACTTTTCATCCTGCCTGTTGTTTTCTGGGCCTAAATCGGGCCTCGCTCGACTTTCTCAGAGGTTTCAGCCCAGCTCGCTCTGCTAGTTTGTAAATCCAGACCAAGACAGAAAGTCTACAGGTTTATAAAAGAGACAAAACCGGAACAAAATTTTAACTGTTGGTAGAGGTTGAACTTCATCTGGTTGGTGCTTCTTCAGGTTTGAATAATGTTTTTAGCAGCATAATGATCCCGGTTGGACTCCTTCTCAGATTAAATGCTGGGACCTGACCTCTCTGGATTGCTGCTGGACTCTACCCACCCTGGGCGGCTTCGTCTACGCCCTGACCTTCTCTCCTGTGGGCACAGGGTGTCTGGCGCTGGGTGTCGGAGACAACATGATCCGGGTGTGGAACACTCTGACCACCCAGAACCAGTACGATGTCAGGTCCTTCTGGCAGGGCATCAAGTCCAAGGTCACAGCGGTGAGACGCTTTGATTTCATTTAATCATCAGTTTGACATCATAAAATATTATAATGAAAATGTTATTTTTCACCAGTGTTGGGAGGATGTAACAAAGCTTTTGCACAAATAGTTTTGGGAATAATAAAATGCTGACTTTCTGTAAAGCATTGGCAGGTCTCAGATCAGTGAAGCAAAGAAACCGGGTTATTCTACTAAAACCCATATGACCACACACTCTCCTCTCAGCCAATCACAACCGCACTTGAATTTTTAAACCCACGCCATACTTGAGTTTGGTGATGATGGTAGAATAATATCTAACTAAGAGCTAAGATCAACCTGATCTCCATCCTGTAGAGAGGATCTGAACAACATCAGCTGTTACTCACTTCAAAAACAGCTCTAGAAACACGATAAAGAAACGGTTTTCTTCACTGCAGCTGGCTTGGCATCCAAAGAAAGAAGGATCTTTGTCTTTTGGAACAGACGACGGTAAAGTTGGAATCTACGATGTCTTCTCAAACAAGTAAGATTCATTATTTATCATTAATTTTTTTAATGTTTGAAAATGGAAGATGCCTTTTCACACGGCCCAAGCAACAATCCAGATTAAATTCTGGTGTTGATCCGGATCATCATCTGCATCCAGAATGTTTCTAAAGGACCAGATTTTATCTTCTAACTTCCTGGATAATGTCTACAATGATTGGACAAAAATGAGACGATGACATCACCATCACCATCTTTTAGACTGCAGTGCAGTTTAATGAATATAAACACAACTATTGCTTTCAGTGAAACTCCACAAAGGGATGACTGTTGTCGTTTTTGAGTGTGGAGACTTTTTCTGAAGTTAAAGCGTTGTTGGCTCTTTTGTTGGGGTCCCTGTGGATTCTTCTCATAATCCCTCAGGCCCCCCTGAGTCTCATTCTCCGGCAGCTATCTACGTCAGCTGTTCCTGATTGAGCATTTGTTCTGCTTTGTCTCCTCCCAGGCCTCCTCAGACATCCAGCTCCTATCACAGGAAAACGGTGTACACATTGGCCTGGGGACCCCCAGTCCCCCCGATGTCATTTGGTAAGTTCCTAATTAACTCTTAGCAACTCCTGCTGTTTGCTCTAAACACTCTGAACCAGCACAAACACGGGCAGCGGGACGCCGAAAACCGGCGAGTCAGCTCGAAAAGCCCCAAAACATCTCTGCACGCCCTTTTCTAATTGACTCTGTAATTGAATGAGCTGAGAAAACAGTTACTGCTCACCTCCCTCTGCCATCAGCCACTCGTGGGGAAATCAAGACACAGGAAGTTAATTTTACCAGCTGTTTGCAGATGAAATTTTGATTCTGCTTCACAGCCGTAATTGTTGCCAACAATCTGCTGATGGCTCCTAAAAGAACAAAAGGAGGCGCTAACTTGTTTACCTGCAGCACTGACACCACTTCAGTTCTGGCATCTCATTGGTTCAGATCGTCAGGATGATTTACAGGAGGTGTGCAGAGGAAATTAGGACCAGCTGCTGCCTCCGTCTCCAGATACTTCTGTTAACTGACACGCTGCTTTGCAGACCACCTGCCCTGAGCTGAGTCAGCAGACAACCCGCCATCTATAGCTGTGTGTTTGTTTTGTGTGTGTGTGTGATGTTCAGGTGCAGCAGAAGGAAAGCCGTCCTACAGCCTGTACAGCTGCGGCGGCGAAGGCGTCATCCTGCAGCACGAGCCGTCGAAGCTGAGCGGAGAGGCGTCTGACATCGACAAGCTGATCAGAGACACCAACAACATCAAGGTGGGAGGAGCGATGGTGCGATGAAGATGGAGTTCTTTGGGCAACCAGTGTGATGTCGTTGAGTTTATGCATAAAAATAATGTAATGTAATAATCTCATATTCCATCTGGTAGTTTTTGTGTGATCCTAACAGACAACCAAACAGCAGGTGACGCTGATAAACTGACTTCATATAGCTTCTCCAGAAGGCCTGAGGTCCCAAATAGTTTTTATTTACACCTTTTTTAAGATGAAATCCTGTCTGTTACCTCTAAGCTAAAAGGGTTAGCATCCACCCTCTTTAAGGAATTGTCATTTGTGGGTAAACTGTTCCTTTGAGGATGAACAAACAACAATGATCAACAGAGAGCGCATGAAACCCACAAGTGAAGAGATCTTATTCATGCTGCTGACACCGTATACAACATGACAGAACTCTCTGAGAATGACTGCAACACTTCATGTCATGTTTCTGCTGCAGGATGTAAATGTACTGTAGATGATTTGAATAAGTTATGAGTCTCTGCTTCCCAACAGCACAAGCTGTCCCCACACACCGACCTCCGCTGGAAGCCAGATGGGAAAGTGGTCGCCATCGGCAACGAGGACGGGTAAGTGAACGTCCAGGTCTGACCCCTCTCATAATAGAGGAGACCAGCGAGGGACCCACTGTCCACTGACAGTGTGTCTTTACGGGACAGAATAATGGATTTTTATATATATATATATATTAACATTCTGACTCTGGTTCTGTTCAGGTTTGCTTGAAGAAGCTAAAGTAAATATTAAAGCTGTAACAATCAATATTTTTCATTCTTAACAAGGGATTAAACAACTAAAACAACTCCTCCACAAAGTTTGGTGTAAATCGTTTCAATAGTTTTTGCATAATAAGAGAAGATGTCAAAAATGTCATAATCATAATCCAGATTCTGGTAGATTAAATCTATATGTGGAGGGGGTCAGTATGTCTGGGGTCACAGTACGAATAAACAGAGGGGTAGAGATGTGACACTGCCACCTATAGGTAGCTGAGATAATGCAGATTTAGAGTTATTAAATGGATTCATGGTAGAAAGGCAAGACGAATTACTCCAAAAAATTTAATTCTCTCAGTGTCAAACTTGCATTAAGGAGGAACCAAAACCCGTCAGGTTCTCTAAAATCGACTTATCACTACTCTAAGTTCCTTTTCCTTCTTCTTCTGATCACATGCTCTCCTCTGCAGGTGCATTGATGTGTATCAGGCTCCCAGTCTGACGCTGCTGTGCAGCATCCAGCAGCACCACAAGATCATCAACACGTTACGGTGGCATCACGACCACAGCTCCACACCGGAGCTGCACTGCCTCCTGGCCTCAGGCTCCAGCAACGCCGTCGTCTACGTGCACGATCTTCGCTCCATCATAGGTGGGAGAACTCAAACACGTTCCCTACGAAGCCTACATCTTTATTTTTAATCAGCCATTTGTAAGCAACGTTCCCAGGACTACTCGACAGTCTTATTTTAGGGACGAAATGCTCAAAAAAATCCTCACATTACTAGATTTCATGCTAGTATCTAGCCAGCATGGCCTGAAAACGACGTAAAACGACCAGTAGATGTTGACAGAAGTGTTTTCCCTTTGCACAGAGAATCCTCCAGAAACCCCTGTGGTGCTGACGGAGCCGTATCGCAGGCTGTGTGGTCATACAGGTAAAATCACCGGCATGGCCTGGAGTCCACACCACGACGCCCGGATGGTCACCGTCTCATATGATGGCACTGCCCAGGTTGGTACCAGCACCAGAAATGCACCAGAGTCCGCCTGAATAAACCCCAAACTGTAGATCATCTTCAATCTGTAGGCACATTGGATTTATTTGAGTCTTTGGGTTTGGGTTTATTCCTAATCTCTTTTTATATTTTGATTCCTTCTTTTTGTTGTGGTTAGGTATGGGATGTGTTGCAGGAGGCGCCTATCTCTAACTACCGGGGACATGTTGGTTATCTGCTGTGCGTGGACTGGTCTCCTGTCGACCTGGATGTGATCTGGACCGGAGGGAAAGACTTTACCCTGCAGGAGTGGAGAGTCTCCAAACAAGAGTTCACGAAGCCGCCCAAAGGTACTGTCAAGAACGGGTCGAAGGAAAGTTCTTTGTTGTAACCAGCAAGACAGTAATGTTCACATTCCTACGCTGTCAGGGAAAAAGATGGTCACGCTGAAGGAGAAGACGAAGGCCAATCCCAAGCAGCAGCAGAAGAAGAAGAGTAAGACGGCGCCGGGGGCCGGAGGAGCTGCACCCAGAGAGATGAACGGAGAGCCGGGTACGGACAGACAGAACGCAGTGACAGGACAGGAGCTGTCAGGTGAAGATGAGGAAGATGAAGTCAGCTCAACGAACAGTCCTGTGCCACCAGGTAAGACTAGAAAACTACATGTTAGAGATTTGAAAAGTTTGTTATGAACAACTTTCTTCTGAAATTTTGTTGTAGCCGCTTTGGAGACGCAAAGAAAATCCTGGACCAGCGTAAAGAGCAAAGACAAACCAGGTGAGTGTTTCTGATTTCATGAGACAACTTCAGTCCAAAGTATTTGTTGAAGTTGCCTTTATGCATGTGTTTGTGTGTAACTGTGTGTGTTTCCAGACTCATATCTACTAAAGAAGAAGAAGCCTCGCTCCATGCTGCCCCTCAGTACCTCCATGGACCATCGGCCCAAAGAGGACCTGCTGCAAGACTGCATCAGTCTGGCTTCTGTCAAACACAACAAGGGTGAGACTCGATCTGCTGACCTCTGACAGCGAGGTCATGTTTTCACCCTGTGTGTTGGTTGGTTGATGTGTTTCTTTCTTAGGACCAGGGACAAATCTTGAGATCAGGAATTCTTGTTTTCCATTTTCTTCAATATTGTGTGAAAAGTCATATTTTTATTGATTTCCACAAAACTGGGTAGAAGGATGGGACATAGTGTTTTAATTCTGTTCTATAAAATAGGATTTATAAGCTAATGTTAATGGACCAGCTGGTTTACTGGACTGTGTGGTTTCCTCAGCCCCTGCAGGCTGTGTTCCAGGCCAGGGACAGCACCTCCATCTGGGCCTCTTCTCTGACCGACAGGCTCTGTACCGAATGTTTGAGGCAGAAGGTATGTTTTCAGTCCTCAGCCTGGAATAATGGCTTCTCCTGTCATTTATATTTAATCTGCCCATCACTGTTTCTCCCTGCAGAGGAGGGTCACGTGGAGGCGGGTCACTACGACTCGGTCGTGTACCTGCGGCTGTGGACTGGAGACCTGCAGGGGGCGCTGCAGCTCGCCACAGAGAGAGGAGAGCTGAGCGACCACCTGCTCTCCATCGCTCCCATGGGTACTGATTTAATATCGATGTTTAACCCACGGCTGAACCTTTTCTTCCTTCCATGAAGTTGGCTGCACAAAGACAGACAGATGTTGGTGTGGAAACCATTCCTACCTGAGAAATCGATGAAACAGATGTTCTGGTTTTTAGGATGAGGACCTCCTCACTCACAGAGCTGCTGTTATTATTTGTGACCTGTTGTAAACCTGAGAGATGAAACATGGAATCATAGCTGTGTTATTCATGTGCTGTTGTGCACACTGTGATGAATCCTGAGTGTTTCCTCCTGCAGCCGGGTTCGGGGTGTGGAGCCGGACAGTGGAAGCCTACGTCAAGCAGCTGTGTCTGCAGGAGCAGCACCTGAAGGCAGCGTCGCACCTGCTGTCAATCAACAAGCTGTACGAGGCCGTGGACCTGCTGCGCTCCCACAAGTTCTACAGGTTGTCATGTCTCCTGTTTTCTGTCTCCAGCTGATGTTGGTCCTTATGCTAACAGAATAGATGTGTGTGTTTCATGTCAGGGAGGCCATAGCTCTGGTCAAAGCCAGGCTGCCGGCGGACGAGCCCGTCCTGAAGGAGCTGTACACCTGCTGGGCCGCCGTGCTGGAGAGAGACGGACATTTCTCCTCGGCTGCTAAGTGGTGAGAACTGGACGGATTCTCATGTTGTGGTTGAAAGACCAGTTCAACCAAAAATGAAGCCACACCTGGAGCTGGCTGTCCATCCTCCTGAACACCCGAAGAAGATTGAACTTAAACCTTCCTCTTCGTTTTTTATGTCATCTTCCAGCTACCTGGCTGCTGGCGCCAGTTTCGACGCCGCGAAAGTCATCGCCAGGAAGCATGACGTCTCCTCGCTGAGGGCGGCGGCCAGCCTGGCGAGAATCTCAGGAGAGGGCGCTCTGGCTCAGTCGCTGGCGCTGCGGTGCGCTAAAGACCTGGCTGCTGGGCTGGACTGGGTCGGAGCCCAGGAGGTCCTGAGCTCACAGGAGAGCCTGCTGGTCGGTTTGTTGATTTGACATCATGTATTAAATTGTTCACTTCATTGTCGTAAAAAACAGGATTGTTAAAGAATGATGTCACTATTTGGGCTCCCCATAATCAGACTAAACTGTATGCAGCCAGTTTAAAATCTGAAATCATCTGCATTTGAAGTATATCAAAATTAAAGCGCATCATGTATTGCGTTAAGAATTTTGTATTTTGAATCCCAAACTCAACAGAAACCTGTTTCCTTCAAGCAGGTTTGACGTATTTCATTCCAGGCTTTGTGTGAAACCATCATTGAAATGAAGCTTTTAACCATCTGCAGGTCCACAGGCTGCATCTCTGCGTCGCTGAGCTTCTGGCTGCGACGCTGGCAGATGCTCAGGTCATCGCTCAGTCCTGCCTCTCCGCTCACCCCTGGGCGTCACCACCTGAGCATCAAATCAGCATCCAGGACCACGTGAGAGACGTGTGGGAGCAACAGTTTGGTGTTTCACAGAATTCAACGGGATACCGCGGCGTCGGAGAACTTCTGCAGGAGCTGAGGTCTGTGGAGAGTCCGACGCCCACCGCCAGCGTTCCCCTCAGACAGGTGCAGAAGGCTCAGAGGGCTTTCTGGGTTTAGTTAAAAAGCTTTTAGGTCTCCGTTTTCTTTACGTGTCTTTCTGTCTGTGTTGTTGGCATCTCACTCGTCTTCAGGTTCAGCTGTATTCATCCCTCCATCTGAGCCGCGCTGTGCTGAGCTGGTTGTTGGACGATGACGACCTGCTGATGAAGGAGCTGTGGAAGACGGTGGCCTGGTTTAGAGATGCCCAACACTTCTGTGTGTCTGCAGAGCTCTGCAGGCTGCTGTTCCCTGACGGTACGGCTGCCTGTCAATCATTTAAAGGAAGTAATGTTTTCACCCGTTGGTTGGTTGGTATGTTTATCAGCAGGGTTCATTCCTGGCTGATGCCCCATCCTTCCACAAAGTTTGGTGGAAATGCGTCCTGTTTTAAAAAAAAAAAATCCAGCTGACAATCAAAGCAACCAATCAATGGACACGGGTGAAAATATAACCTCCTTGGCAGAGGTATTAATCATTCGTTGCAGGCAAAATGTTCTATTGTGAGCTGTAAGTAGAGCTGTAAGTAGAGCTGTAAGTAGAGCTGTATCACTCTACTCATGTTTCTTCTTTCATCAGGTAACGTCAACGTTTGGTCTAGTAAACATCCCAAAACTCTTCATCCAAAAGAAGAAGAAGCCAAAGCTGCTGCCAGCAGCCTGCATGCTTTTGTCCATTACCAGCATCTATACCAACACTGGTGGAGCAGCTCCACCCAGATCCAGAACGGGCTCCCCCTCTCAGCGGCTGACTCCAGGTCTGCAGACGAGGTGAAAGACAAAACGGTGAACAGAGACGTAGGACAGAGCGTCTCCTCGGCGACCAGGAGGTCTGAAAAACCGGAGTTTGACGCATCTCTGCTTCTGTCCGACTGTCACGCTGCCTATCAGGCCACTCAGACGTCGGTGAGGGAGATCCAGGAGCGGCTGGCAGCCATGGTGCTGCAGCACAGCAGAGCCCAGGGAGGCCGGCTGGACTCTGGAGAGAAGGAGGACAACGATCCGGCGCAGATCTCTGCTGATGCTGGGCCACGGTTAGAGCGCCGTGATCGATGAGAGACTCGTCTGTTGTTCTTTTCCAGTTTGGGATTTTGATGTTTGTGTTATGAACTCAGAAAATAAGTCAGAAGAAATATGAAAATGTGTAACTTTGAGTCATTTTTTGGATGTTTCAGCTGCCTGATGAATGTATTTGTAGTTTCCTGCAGGTGTCTCATCTTGAATGTTTGATGAATGTCCGTCTATGTTTGGTCTCCATCAGGCCCGAGGACCAGGACTTTCTGCTCCCTTTGTCTGCCAAGATGTCAGAACAGCAGAAACAGCTGGCTGACCTGCCAGACACAATGAAGGTACAAACAGCTCGACACGACACGCAGGCTTGTGTCTGCGATCACACGGCTTCTTTACTGCCTGATGTTACACATGTAAAATATTAAACCTCTGTAAGAAGTCGGTCTCAGGCCATATTATTGTCATTTTAAATGAACTCACTCTGTAGAGCTGATTTATGCACATAGACACAGCAGATGTTGGTTCGTCAACATGGAAATATGCATTCAGCCTCGCAGCTGTAGGAAGCAGCCAATCAGCTGGAAGAAAATCTAACAGGTGGAAGCAGTGAGAGTTTAAGCTGCAACTTGCAAACTGCACCGCGGCAGTAAGAGAAAAGTTCTCCGACAAACTGAGGCAGAAATGAGCCGATGTAAGAACGTAACCGATAGACAGTTTCAGTTTGAAGCAGTAAAGCTAACCGCATGCATCCAGATTCCATATCATCATCAGTGATGATTAACAGCTTCACATTTGTTCATGTCTCCTGTACAGATGTATCCTCACCCAGATGTCCTTGAATGCTGCCTGGTTCTCCTTCACCTCAGCAAGACCTCGCCGTCCGTCTCCGAGCCCCTCCTACAGGAGGCCAGAGATCTGCTCCGCAAATATGGAACGAATCCCTCCATTCTCAAAGCCTCCAAGAGATTCCTCACTTAAATATCTCGTCAGTAGATTGAAAGAAGCACTTCCACTGTACAGCTGTTTGTTGAATTAAAAACTTTGATGACAAAAAAACTTTTCTGAGTCTTTTATGGCATGTCCATCTCTCTTTTATCAGTTCAACAATGATTCCATGTGCAAAAGGGGTTTTATTTAGTCTCTGTTATTTATAGGTGTGTTTTTAATGAACTCTCCTGCCTCAAGGCCACATGTCTGCAGCTGGTGCATCATTCAAACAGTAACACCTGTCTCACTGAGGGACAGGCATGTGGGAACCATACCAGTCCTGCCATAACCATTAATGGGGAAAATATTGATGACATCACCTGCAGCAGAAACAATAAGTGTGTCTCTGCTCACTGTTGAAATAATGATATAACCAAATGTTTTTCTCTTGTTTAAGCTGTTAAATCCACTTAAAACTGTTCAGTTTCAGATATATTTAAAAATATATTTATTAAATTTATCAAGCAAAATTGTAAATCTGAGGTTAAGATTTGCTGCCGTTTTAGAGAGTTTCAATTTGGATTTTAAAATGTTGGTCTGGTAAACGAAACATTTTATAGACATGACCTTTGACAGGTGATCTCTTCAAATCTCCTGCTTTGTCAGACTAACATTTCAACACAGACGTTCAAATTGGGATGTTATAAAATGGAATAAAGCAGAAAATCCTCAACCTGGACAGGCTGGATATAGTTAAAAATTTTGCTTAAGAGATAAAAGTGATAATTTCTACATTTTCCTTCATTTAGTTGGTTGCTTCACCTGCAGCTGAAGCCATTCTAAAGATTTTAATGTGTCCCTTTTGAGAGGTAAGAAACACTTTAGATGATAAGATACATCATATGACAATAGGTGGCAATGGCATGTCAGTGTAGCCTACGTCATAACATAATGTAAATATTGGCTCATGCATTTAATTGTGCATAAACTGTATTGATCTGATCCATTCTTGTTTACTTAAACTGATAATTGGACAGAATATCCTCGCCACTTCATTCACTTTGACATCAGCTGCACTGCAGATAAGCCTGGTGGTTATGACGCAGTGACACCACAAGGGGGCGATAGAGCAGCAAAGTAAAAGCCCTCACTTAAGCTAACTTCCTTTCTTCAAGTTGGCTACAACTACTAACGATGTTGTAGGTGTAAACGCTAAAAATTAAAATTTTCATTGTATTCTCATGGCGTTTTCTGCCATACAATATGACCCAGTACCAAAGCTCACAGTAATCACTTCATGATAATCACCTATTTTAATAAAATCACCTGTTTGCTACCAAGATGTTTGTGAAAAAGCAGCTAGCATTAGCTTTCTCGACTTCAAGCTAACGTAGTTATTTTGAGGCTAAGCTAGTTCACGTTAGCTCAAATTCTTACCGTTCATCATTCGGAGCGGTGGCAGGTTCATCAATTATTGTCGGTTTGGGTCTCGGTTGGGCCAAAAACATATTGAAAGAAGACGTAGATGCTACACCCTACCGTTCTTTACCGCGAAACTCGCTCCTATGACGCGCGCTCTCGCCGGTGGCCCTCGCGCTCTGGTAAATATTTAGCTGCGCTGGCTGCAAGTTCAAAATACCAGGAGACACTCAGCGTTAAATATATTTTTAGAAATTCAGAATTTTACATTTTAAAGGACAGGGATAATAGTCTGGAAAGAAATATTTTTCCCTTCCAGACCTCGGTTCTTAAAAAAATAAAATATAAATGTAACCTTGGATCTGACAGAGGCACTTGTTGCTGGAACTTCTTCTCAATCTCATCTGGCTGTTTCTTTTAGCTTTACAGCTACAGTAAAAATTTCAGATTAAAAAGTGTATAAATAACGTCTTTTCAAATCCATTTTGGATCACGATGAAACATGGAATACGCAGTATGGAGTTTCTCTTTTTTAAACGAGTCCCCATCTTCTTCTGTTGTTTAGGATAATGCTGCAGCGCTACTTTGAAATGAAGCTCCAGAAACATTTAGCTGACTAGGAAACTTCACCTATTCTCCATCAGTATGATGGTTAATAGATAATGACTGAACTTCATTTTTAGGTGAACGTCCCTTTAAGTCTCATCTAGTAAATTTCCCCACTGTGGGACTAATAAAGGGATATCTTATCTTATCTTATCTTATTACTTCGAACCCTTTTAAACATAAATGCTGAACAAGCTGCAGTTTAAAAAATCCAATACTTGACATTTACATTGAAAATACAAAACAATTTAATATACAACT
This sequence comes from Chaunax sp. Z400, assembly GCA_037577475.1. Taxonomy (NCBI): domain Eukaryota; kingdom Metazoa; phylum Chordata; class Actinopteri; order Lophiiformes; family Chaunacidae; genus Chaunax; species Chaunax sp. Z400. The sequence goes on from CM075201.1 coordinate 25,277,826, forward strand.
GTTTAGAACAATGCAGAATGTAAAAACAACAGTAACCACAACATCTGTAAACCTGACGGTGGACAGTCTGGATTGGTGGGTGAATGCACATGACAGTAGTTTGCCCATTGAAACATGCATAACCAAAGCAAAGTTATACACTTTGACACCCGCTGTTAAAAGTTTCCCAAAGTGGAAAGGAGCTAAAACATTTTTATTTTCATCAAAATTATACATTTTAAATTTACAGGCCCTTGTGATAACTTAAAAAATGAAGTCCCACTGATGAAGGGTTGACTGAACTGAGGAATCGGACTGTTTTTGTCATGGTTTTGGTCTGAATCACAGTTTGATGCTGGAGCTGGTCCCATGTGGTGTCACTAATGCTGTAAAAAAAAAAACCAGATTAAAAGAAAAGTGTTGTGAATATATGGCCGTATACTCAATAAAAGCGACTAAAAAGAAACAAGCGACCAGTGAAGGGTCCGCTGTCACTGGGAGTCCATCTTACAGTCACTCAGGAGGAAACGATGCGTTTAGTTTCTTGTTCAGGAGGATCGGAGGGGAACATCTGCTGGCTGGGATTAAAACAACTGCGTACTCCACTTGAAGATCATGCGATGCTCAGTCAGTGCTTGTTGTTCGTCTCCTCTTGTCCCGAGTTGGAGATGCCGTTCTGGGGTTGGCTGGAGCCCGAGCCCAGGCCGTACAATCTCCCACAATACTTTGCGTCGTCGATGTTATCTTCAAAGAAAAGCTGAACAAAAAACAGAATTCCGTTACTAAAACACAACTCTTGCATGCTTCACATTCACAAGTCCCACATAGGTTTCAGCTCAGTGTTGGACTAAATAAAAAATAGAAAGCACTGTCAAAAGGATCGTTAATAATGACCAGTAGAGGGCAGCAATATGCTACTTTAGCGTCTAGTCTGCCTTATCCAAAGAAGTACTAACAATCTTCCACCAAGACTCTTTCAGTCTAATAAATATCAGGTTGGTCAGGAATTTCAGACACAGCCTTTAAGGAAAATTACATTTGGAACCGACTGCTTCAATGTGAATTGGTACCCGGTAGTATCAACATATTTCATTGGCAAGAATACAGAGTTCTGCACACAACCCTACTGGTACCTAGGGTTGGGCATCGTCTGGATTTTAATGATTCTGATCCTGGTTCTGATTCCGGTTCTCGAGAAGAAAAATAGCTAAATATGATACGCGGACCGTAAGCAGTTTTGAGTAAAAAGAGCAGGTAGTGAGGGCAGCGAGTAAAGAAGTGAAAATCCATAGAAGCTGATAAACTGCTACAGTCCCACAATTTCAAATAAGTCACTAAATAAAATAAAATACTCTGGATATTTGTGACTGTACCTCCTTCATCCTGAAGAAAGCCATGCCAGTGAGCAGCGAGTCTGATCCAGCCTGATGCTGCCGCCCGATCCTCTTCAGCTCCAGCTGGTCTGCCACTTCCTGTAGCCCTCCCTGCACAAACATGCAAGTCAGACATCAGGAAATGTTCCAACAGGAGTTAACAGATTGTGGCTCCTGTGTACATCTGGAGGACTAAACACCATCAACAGCTATAGTCTGAAACACCTCTGACAGTTACAATCTGACCTTCAGGTTCTTGCAGCTCTTCATCAAGTACTTGACATCATAGATGGCAGGGAAGAACAGATTGAGGATCTGGAAGAAGTCGTGTTCCTCCTCAGGGAGCCGTGCATCTGTCAGGAGCTTCACCAGGTAGCCAAAGTCGTAGCCGCTGAGATACAGAACAGGAGGATTCAGGTCTGGATGGACTGGATTACACTGACTGGGTTCAAACTGATGAGCAGTCACACTGAAGCAATCTCACAGTTCCTCTGATCAGTGCAGATACTAATAAGCTTCTCTACATTTTATCTACATTTTTATTCAAGTGGACTTTATTTGAGACCATCTTTGCCTCGATTTGCAGGTTTCTACAGGTGCTTTCATGCAACAAACTCACATCTGTTTACCCGTTTAGTGTGGATCATATGGGCTGGTGTGAAAGCTGTCCAGCCAACCCTGGAGCGGACAGGACAACCAGAACAAGACTATTTGAAAAGGAGAGTCTTGGTCTGCTTACATGCGAACTCTGGAGTTTATTTGTGGCATGAAAGCAAGCGGAAACAACCACAGGAAACTAGATTAATTGCCAGAAAGGGACATAGATCCTCTTAGAAAAAGAAGTCACAGGGTTTGGAGGATTCACAGTCCTCTGACCTGGAACCTGAAGCTGAATCAGAACAAATGACTAACCTGTGGAACGAGAGCCACTTGACATTTTCACACAGCACCAGACCCGACGTCATGAGGAGCTCAGCAAAGTAGAGTGTGTTGATTCCTTCTTCTTCGTGTTTTTTAAACTGGAGGCCCGAGTTCTGCAGAAGGTCTATGGAGTCCTGTGAGTACATGTCTTCTCTGTGAGGAGTAAAAAAAACAAAAAACACAGACATTCAGGTAAGAGCTATAACTAATCATCTGTCATAAAAAATAACACCTAGAAGACGAGAGTCGACCTACGTGAGGTTGAACTTGAAGTTGAATTGCCACGTCGTCGTGCCAGGAGGATAGTCTCCGTCCTCGTTCATGAACGTGAGGCCGAGCTGGATGATCTTCAGGAGGTCGACGTTACACCTCAGCAGCTGGTACTGGTAGTCCACTGTGCTGCGAAACTCTCCGATTGGCCGGACAACCACTCCAGGGAATTCTGTGTCCTGATGGAAAATAAACACATTAACAAAAAACTAGAAAAACATGTCCAGGTAATAAGAGTCTACAGATTTAAGTGACTTCTCCTCAAAATTCATACAAAAATTCAATTTAAACTGTGACCTATTCAAAACAAATACTGATATGTTTGTGGTTACAAACATAAATGAATCACCAGCCCCACTAAAACAGGCTAGAAACTCTGCTGTCACAGAATACAAATATTTATGTTTTTCACACCTATGTCCTCTCCAAAACCAGCTGCTACTGTCTTACCATGGCAATGTAATTGTAGCTTTGAATAATCTGCCTGATTTTCCTCATTTCCTCCTCCACATTGCTCGCCCAGACCTCACAGATTATCTGGCTGGAATCTGTAAGTGCGGCTGGCATGTTGGCGCGTCAGGAAGAGAACTAAAACCCCAACAATGCTGCAGCGCTCAAGGAGGGGGCCAAGATGAGAGGCGGTGGTGTGAAGAAAGACAACTCTGGTGGAGGATGAAAGGAAAGAGTTGGTGAATGTGTTCAAATCTCACTGCAAGACTATAGAGATAATAAATTAAAAAAGATTAATATTAAAACTACTACTGCTGATTCCACTGAGAATACACATACTATGAGAATGTCCTGTGAATACTTGACAACAAGCATTCAAATATTTTACTGCTTCTGTGAACCTAAGACTTTGGTCAAGCACCAAAACAATGTGTCCAAAGGTGTATTTTCACAAGAGATCTATAGATTTAAAAAAAAATAAAATTCAGAATTCAACTTTGCAGTTTTGGGTTAAGTCATTTCTTCCCATATTGCTCCAGGATAATTGGGAACCTAATTTTCCCGAAAGCTGAGCTTGTGCTATAAATTATTTTATACAATAGTAAAGTATTATGTTGTACCTTAATAAGGCGAATAAAAGAGGAGATGTAAAAATAGAGAAAATCCACTTAGACTCCAGACGGTTAAGAATTTAAAGATCTATTTAGAACAGAAAAACTTCTGTGTCCCATCTAGATGGTTCTGAGCTACTGGAGCCCACTTTTCTTCTGCTCTTGGGTCAGTACTGGTGAACGTCTTGGAGTTCATGGAGCCCTGATGTAAATTCAGGCTTTAACAGAAAACACTTAGGGACTCAGTGTTTTAACAAGATCTGATTCCCCTCAGAGGAGGGCTGATATTCAGTGGTTGAATCATTTTGAGATTCCAGTAGTCGGTAAAAATAGCATCTTGTGTTGAAGGTGAAAAAACATTCTGTTGCACTGAGCTATTTAAACTGTTCGTGATTGATCTGGTTACTGCAAACAGCTGATAAATAGTATATTTTCTAGTAAACCTAGTACACAAATGGGTGTTGAATCATTTTGCTTTCAAATTTAAGTGGTATTTTTCCTCTGTTAGTTGCAGCTCTTTCAGAACATAAGTAGGGCATTTCCTTTTACTGGCTGTGATACCGTATCAAGATGAATTCATCTCATAAAAAGTGAGCGAGTTGTTCATAATATCAGGCTAGCTACACTAAGGAGACAAAGGACCAACTCTCGTTTAAATTGTATTATATTTTTTTTACTAAGAGTTAGTGTGTTTAGTAGTAGTAGTGCTTAACAACTCGGGAGGCTTCAGCAACAGCAAAGTTTGAAATACAGTCCTGAAAACTAACGACGTAGCGAGGGATTGAAGCACAAGCTAGCTGCGTATTTAGCACGGACGGCTAACGTTTACAGGCTAACCCTCGCTTTACAAAGCTAACATTACCAGAGCAAATATTTAATGAAACGTGTTTATTTAATGAAACCACTCAACATGTCACAAAAGCACACTAAAGGCATGTCAGTGTTTTACTGTGGACAGTATAAAAAAAATTAGGTTTACCTCAGAATTTCCTCAACGGACCCTATGAAGCTAGTTAAGAACGCTTGTAGTCTTCTTCGTCGTTTTCTCCGATTCTTATTTCTTCTTCTTTGTCTATAATGGCGAATCGCAATTAGCCGGTGAATGTGCTCATCGCCACCTAGTGCATTTGAAAGGAAACGACGTGATTACTTCATTCAGCGGTTTTAGTTTAATGAATCACATTTTCTTAAAATTTTGATACATTAATTCTGCTGCCAAATTAAGTGAAATGTTTGAACTGTTTATAAATCTAAAATGGTATTTAAAAACTGAAAAGAATTGCATATGAATAGAATTACAAAATATTTATCCTAAATGAATTATTGGTCACTAATCAGTGGCAGTCTAAAAGTACTGTAATGGTATTACTGTATTTGTACTTCACTTCTCAGTATTTAAAATTCATACTGCTTTATAATACATATATAATAAATATATCTTGGATGGGGTTGAGGTTGAAACAGAGAAAACACACAGCGAAATCTCATCATATGCTGTAACTTTAAGATGTCCATTTATTGGAAACGAGTTGTCCTAACCAGGAAAGTCACACTCAGAAAAAAAGGACACAAAGGTACATGACCTCTCAGGGTTTCAACTCTTTATCACTTCATAATTGATTAACATGTTTTTGAATAAACAATAAAAACAGTCAACTTCATCTGTAATTTCAACACAGAAATCACAGATTTGGCCTGTATGAAAGAACATTTATATGAAAACCATCTGATAAATAGGTTCTCATGGCAGACAGAAGCTCCTATTAAGAAACACCTGAAATTACATGAATAATAAATTACATTCCAATTATGTATGCATTTTTCACTAACTGGACAAAAGAATGGAATAAAAAGAAACTAGAGCTGTGCATGTGACGGAAGACTTCTCATTAGGTAATAGTTCTTTTAGGGGGCAGACGGTGATGAAGACACAGGTAAAATGTGGTGTAATAGACTTATCAAGGTTTTACTTTGTCAATTAATTCACTCATCTGTGAAGAAAAATGTCAAAGATCTGAGAAAGACTGATTTTTAAAATCCATTTTCAGGCATTAATCTGAGTCAAATTCTGAGTCTGTTTAAAGTCTTTCAAGACTCTGAAAGAAAAACGGCATTTGAACATTTAGATAAGCTGTTAATAAGATTCTTTAAAAGGCTTAATCTTCTCAATGCAGACGTCTTATCAAATAAACGCAGGCACGGAAAACGTACCTGTTAGAGTCAAATTAACTTTTTGAAATGTTCTACATTTTTATCTGGTCAAACTTGACAGATGAGAGAACATGATTGTTTAAAGCTGATATTGTTGTACAAAACTAGTGAGTATTTAGAGTGAGAGGCAAACAAAGCATGGAAAGCAAATTGAAAGGCCTCTAAAAACGTCATTAACTCGACACCACTGTAGACAATAGTAAGTATAACAAGGCTGCAAAAACTAAAGGAAATTTAAGATGTAATGGTGCATTCATGTGGTGTCGGAGTAATCAGAAAAATGAGCTCCTGACTGGAAAAACACACATGTACACCTCCTCAAGTCGGAGCAACTTGTAAAATTTGTCACGACTTGCCGATTTTGACGTCACAGATGTAGAAACATTGCAGACAAAAGTAAATATTTGGTTGATGGTAAGAAACTTTTTATTAATTCATATATATATTTTTTTTTTTTGCTTACGTGTAATTTGTAGCATAGTTTTAGGTTGAAACCATTAGTTTCTGCTCACATGCAGTGAGCTGGATTATTTAGAAAAGCTATTTATTAACATCAAACCTGATAAAAAGTCGGATGAAGCAATACTTTAGTGGTTTTGGGGAATGTACTGGTGCAGCAACAAGACTGGGACCTAACTGCTCCAGGACCAGCAACAATGTTTGCATAATCAATGTTCTGCATATTGAAGGAAACACACCTGTTTGTCTTTTTAAGGCAAAATTTAGATTTTTTTAAGTCAGGACTAAAAGTGCTGTCAGAAACAAAGTCATGTCCATGTGAGAATGAAGAACGGTATGTTGCTGCCTGTTTAACACAGATGCATTAGTTCCCCTTAGCTAGCTAGCACGGTACAACAAAAGACCCCAAAAGCTAACACTGATTTACAAAAACACATTTCTCCTTCCAGGCGTGAAACTTGTCCTGAGCTGAAAAACAGTCTTAAAGAGTCCCCCGTGTCGTGGCTGTGATGGAGGGCAGAGGTGACGTCAGCTGGTCACTGCTCTGTGGATTCTGCTCTCCTCTGGATGTGGGAGATCTCCAGGATGGGCATCAGCAGCTGGAAAGCATCCTGGATGTAAGAAGCACTGTTGGACGCCTGTGAGGAGAGATGCAGAGTTTTAATATCATGCAGAAAATATTTGATCCTGTGAAGCACGAGGACACACACGCAGAGAAATACGTTACTTCTCAGTAACTTCAGATAACATAGGACATTTTTTAATCTACACTGTTACTGCAGATTGCATGTTAGTCACAAATGTGTGGTCAGAGCAGCGCGACACTAACCTCTAAAAAGACTCCTGTTATCAGCGGGTTGAGGACGTCGCCCTTCTCGTTGGACTGTGAAGAAGAACATTTAGAATCATTTACGATCAGGTTCGTCTCAGCTGTTTAGGATCGACAGACATGTTCAGCAAAGAAAATAAAAAACCTCATTAGCAATAAAAGACATTTATTGATGTGACTTCAGGTGTGTGTCCTCTAAAGACTATTAAAAACTATTTAGTGTTCACCTTCTACCGTGTTGGAGACTTGAGAGGAATTTTTTTTATAGTTGAGTCCTTAATGCGTGCTAAGCCCCTAAAGACCCTGGATACTACACTTCCCATAATGCAACTCAATGGCACCACATATAATAAAAACAAGATAAAAAAAACCTTGTGAACCCGACCTTCACCAGAAGAATGGTCTTAATGTAATATTTAGTTCTAATTTCACATAAAAGTGAACTAGAGGGACACTCGGAGAGCACAGACCTCCGCAAACGTAATCCCCTCTTCCCAAACGTAATCCCCTCTTCCCAAAGGTAATCCCCTCTTCCCCGTCCCTTGAGATGTTCTACTGACCACAATAACCTCCTAGATGGAGGTAAAAAGTCAAACACTTACCCCTGTTGTTGTTAAACAGGAGGTGAACTTCTTGGAAAGCAGTGAGATTTCTTTACACAGGACAACAGTCAACCTGCAGCCAGACAGCATGAGAGTACAGACATTTAAAGTACAGACATTTAAAGTACAGACATTTAAAGTACAGATACATTTACAGTACAGATACATTTAAAACACAGATACTGTACATCAACCATTAACCATTAATCAGTTAACCACCGAGGATATTTTAGACCATATGTCGGTCTGTAGGTTAACTTGTTGATTTGAGACACAGTCCAGTGTGCTCCTCTCTCTGAGGTCGGACCATCAGACTAAAAGGAAAGCACCTCTAACATTTCACATCATTTAACGGTTGACGGGTCTTGGAAAGCAAAATGAACTGACTGTGAACCGTCCCTGAATTCTCCTGTTCAAACTGCAGGTGTAGCCTTACTGTGACAGAACGCTGGCCTCTGCGCTGCCAGTGGAGAAGAGGATCATCTCAGCTAGTTTGTGGAAAAGCTCGATGGATCGAGCGGTCAGTTCTGCCAGACTCCTGATGGCTGCAGCATGAACCTCCTGATGAAATTTAATACACACATATATATAGAATATAAAAGTTTTAAAGACAAAGTGTTTGCTACCTGTTTTAAGGAATTTTGTTCATTGATGAATGAATTTGAGTTTGTTTGTTCAGAACAATCCGATGCAAGGAGGACAAATTACAACAAGATGTTGGGGTAAAAACCCAACAACATATCCACATGTTAAAAGCAGCATCTTTTGGATAATTAGGAGCATCACAGTGTAAAGAATGTTCATTAATCAGTGAGACAATAGAAAGTGTAATACCACATATTTAGTTTTCTGCTGCTTCCACTGTCTCGAGGTTTCAGCATTTGTTCTGTTTTCTCTCATTCTAGATTAAATGTATTTGTTTTTGGACTATTAGTCAGACAAAATACGACTCATTCAATTTCTGACTGAACAAATGATGGATAGATTAAGTAACATCTATTTGTTACCTTGCAGTATCAGACCAATGTCTGCTTTATAATCGCTGAGTAACTTAAAACATAACTTTGTACCATTTTACTTCAGTTATGTTGCTTCAAAGATGACAAAACCAACCATCTTAGAATAAAAGCTATATGTTTAACCTGTTTGAAAAAAGTCCTCAGTCAACCTCAGATGTTTTTTCCTTTGTGATGTTAAAGATCGATGATCTGCATACCTCCACAGAGAATCTCTCTACGTCCTCCTCGCTCTCGTCCTCTGGTTTGGTCATGTCAGCGATCTGCCTGCAGGTGTTCCTACAGGCCTGTTGGAGGTTAGAGACCACGCTGTTAGCATATCTGCCACCCTGTTCACACCACATCACTTCACATAGTGAACCAAGGGACAACAAACGGGAATCAAACAACAGCAGCACAATAACTAATATCTTAAAATGTGAAAAAGTGCTGGTTGATATTTGACCGGATTTCACTTCCTGTTAACCAGCATCAACAACTCTACAAACCACAGCTTCACAAAGTGTGTTGGTTCGTGTCCACTGTGGACACGTGACCCGAGGGTCTAAAGACAGACGGTGTCGTTTGATCGACACATTTCAGATTCTGGGTTTTACATATAATATTTTTTTATTTAACTGAGAATGAGAATGTGTACTTGACGTGTACCTTGCTGAGTTTGTCAGTTGTTGCGGAGACACTGAGACCCTCCAACGCCTCCGTTAACTCCCTCTCAAACTCTGAGCCATCTTCATCTGGAATGAGAAACACAAGATCGATCATTTCAGGTCTTAAATCAGTTCTGGTGGATATAAATAATATCCTCTGGCCATGATATTGATATTTAGGTTTGTGCAGGTGTAAAAATGGCTTATCTAAAATCAAACTCTTAGCCCTGTGACCAGGATTCAGCCTGACAGAAGCAGGAACCTACGCAACCCTACCTAATCTACAGAGACCTTACCTTTCTTCTCATCCACTTCTTCATCATCAAACTCCACCAGGGAGAAAGAGTCCTTGATGAGCTCCAGCTCCTCTCTGAGCTGAAGCAGCTCATCTCCAGACAGAGTGGTCAGCACCGACTTCACCTGCAGCAAACACACGACACAAACACAATGAGAGTTTACCAGATTCAGTCTGTCAGTCTGTCTAGTCACAGCTCTGGAATCAGACTCCCATCATACCTTTGACTCGCTGTCTCGAGACAAAATCTCCAAAGCCTCGAGGTGTGACAGACCCTGAAATTCATCAAAGAGCATCCCATAATGAGCGGCCACCTTCTTCTCTGACTCGGAGTCTTTCTCGGCTGTCTGCAGCTCCTCCCGCTCCTTCGCCTCCCTCAACACCTACGAGACAGCAAGAGATGAGAGGAGAGACCAGACGAAATGTCAGGGAGCTGATGGACAATCAGGAGTCAAATGTTGTAGATGAAGTTTGTCTCTGTTTGGTTTACTAAGAAAACCTTACTCTCATTAGCTTATCTTAGCTTATCTTATCTTAGCTTATCTTATCTTAGCTTATCTTATCTTAAACTTCTTCGTCTGTTTTGTTTGTCGGCTTAGTTTTGATGAAGAAGATGATGAAATACGGTTACAGTTACTTCTATGTAAAATCTCCATTGGACTTTGAGTTAAGATTATTTTATTTAACAACTTTTCACTGTTTTTAAGTGCGTCTTATGACATCTCACTTTATTTAGATGCATTAGAATTATTTAATCAAATCTTTATCTTTAAACCTATTTGCATAGTAATTTAACAAAAGGAGTTAAAAATGAAAGAAGTCTCTTCTAAGTGTTTCTTATCTTTGGTTCTACTCAGATATAAAGAGACAGGAAAGTCTCATCTCATCTGCCTCCATCTTGTCTTTGAGCTCTTCATTCACTGACTCTGGTCTGCTTACCTGAGACAGAGTGGAGTTCCTGATCATCAGTCCTTTGGTTTTCTTAAAGCCGGGATCACCTTCTGCTATCACATCCATCGTCTTCTTCCCAATGAACTCCAGAGCATCCAGACCGCCGGTGATCACCGTTTTCCCCTGAGAGGAGAGGGAAATATCAAGAGTTTAGTTTCAGTTAGGATTTTAAAACTCCTGTAGTCTGAACCTGACTTAAGACAAACTTGAAAATGTGAACTTCTCCTTCCATCTTCTAAGAAACAAAGAGAATATTTCTGCTTACTGTGCTCTGGACAACGCTGGTGAGCGACGTCAGCATTCCCATCGCGCTTCCCACCGCCGCCGATCCATCTGCTGCCGCTTTGTCTGTCTCACTGTTGGCTTCAACTGCAAGAGGAGGAAAAAAGACATATGAAGGAAATAAGTGATGATGTGTGATAAATATCTCGTATGTACATTAACCCGTACTACATAGATTAATACCTCACCCTGCTCTCTCTGCTCTTGCTCAACTTGTGCAGAGAGTTCGGTCGGACTGGGGATTCCCAGTGACGTTTCTGCTTTCTCTATCACCTGAGTGAGGCCCTGGCCTGGATGGACAGGAGAGACAAGCAGTGATAAGATGATGAATAGTCGGAGCTTTTTTAGGACAGCTTTCTAAGTAAGTTAACTAAAAGACCATCAGTTACAAAGAAAAGCTGAGCCTCTATACTCACCCACAGTGGCCACAGTCGCTGTTGCTGAGGATAAAATGGATTTTCCCCAGCTGCCCCAGTATCCCCAACCACCCTGAGACACAGTGGATGTCTGAGAGAGAGGCCATGAGGATAAGAGGGGGAATGGGAGAAAAGACAGTGTTTAAATAAATGTCACATGTTCAAAACTCCCTGTTAAATCTGTGTTTAGCTAAATAAGTCAAACATTTGGCAAGGCATTCCAGAAAAAGTTTTGTCTGTGCCTTTGCTGGCTGCTCCTCTGCTTTGGGCATTTCCTCGACTTCGGCTGCAGGTTTGGTGTCTGGTCTCCTCCTGGCTTTCCTCGTCGGGGCCACATCAGTCGAAATGTCAGGTGTGGTCGGCGAGGAGCTGTCAGACGATTCGGCAGGAGAGGCATCCTGAACCTCTGGTGCCGCCTCTGGACCCTCCGCTGCTGTAGCTTCAGTGTCTGACATCTTAGTGTTTTAGTGCATGCCTCTGAAGAGAAAATATGACAAAGAATATAACTATTAGCCAGACAAGTATCCAATTAAATCCTGCATACAGTGTGTGGTTTTGAGAATGGGAGTATTTGCACAGAGGCTGAGCTGGGAACAAAAATTAAAGCTTAATTAGCTGAATTTTATATCATAATGGTTAGATTGCCCGTGATCATGACAGTCCTACATATGACTAGGTCAACATTAGGTAACTGTTAAAGTGACCAGGTGGGATGTTTGAGGACATATCTGATCATTTTTCCACTGTCAGGTCATGTTAAGGAAACAGCTTTCCTTCAATTCCCAGGATGCAATTCAACAACACCCAAAGAACAACAGTCAGCTAGTGTTTACATGTGCAGGTGTGTTAGGTTAAAGTACAGTCTTACAAGCAAACGCGGCCCACTTCACACAAATATTGGGCATACTTTAACGAAAGCCTGCTGTATATCTGTGCAAGTACAAATTGCTGAAACAAACACCTCACATACCCATCAAAAACAGGAATTTATACGTAACATAAACCCTACAATCAGATCTACAAGTCACATATTATTTTAGCAATTAGCAGGCCTATGACTGTAGTACTGGATGCATTATTTATGCTTTATCACGGATCGCTAAGGCTAACTTAGTTTTGGTGAGCTCGTTCATATGTTAATATGGCGAAGAGGTGCTTTAGTCTTTTTCAATCTCTACTTAATATTACACGTTTTAATAATTATCAACGTATAACTTCAGCGTAAAAACAAGATAAACTATTACACTTTATCTTATCTACAGACTCACCTTTTCTCCTGTCAAAGTCCTGATGCTAGCAGTTAACGTACCCCCAGTCAGCTAGCAACCAGTTTCCATCCTAAATCAACGAGCAGAAATGTGTCTTCTTTATTTCTGTTTTCACTGTTGTTTCTGAATGTTACACCTTTTTAATTTTCCAGTAAACAGTTTAATAATTCGGGTTTTCTCGCTCTTTGGGTCCACCAGGATTAGCCACGTCACTATTTGTTTTCACTGACCATGTCCAACAGCAGCACACTAGCAAAGAGTAGTTCCGGTTAGAATCTTCAGAATAAAGATAAATTTAGAACATAGGGGATTCAACTAAAATACAATAAAAGAAAGGATGCGTTTTAGTGAGTATATATGTCACCAAAATAATTAAATGTCCTCTCTAAATTCATGTTTAAACAATTTGACTTCTGGAGAATTTTGCACGGATTTTAATGATATATTTGGCTTTACTCTGGGCGGTATGATTATATTTTGAAGGAAAATCCACCACACTACCGGTCTCACTCTATCGCTTGTTACTCAGCATGACGCAATGAAAAATAAAATTATTTATATTTCCGATAAATGAAAAAATAAACTCCGGTTCTCAAAAAATAATATTCATTTGTCGTTAGTTCTGTCGTTTAAAAAAAAATAGTTTTCACCTCATTTCTTTTATCCTCGAAAATACAGACAGAAACTAAACTAGAGTAATCATTATTTACCTAGACAAAACATAAGTCAATACTGTAAAAGAAACAAAATCAGTATATTACATTTCGCAAATAATATTCTGCCTTTTCAAAGTAAAAGCGAAAAATATCCATTTCGCGGTTTGCAAAATAAAAGAAGTCTATAATTTGTGATTCTATCGTTTGTTCAGCCTTTGTGTTTGATAACAAATGGATCAAAAATTTGTAAGATTTTTCAACATTTCCAATATTTAAATAAATAAATGAATAATATTGGAAGGGGGAAAAAAGTATTAGACAAAATATCTTCAAATCGTCCCAGATTACACTGTGTGCCGGGCCTACCTGAAGCTCCGCCTACTCGGTGACACCTGTAGCAGGAAGTAAACTGCGCGGACGGACGTGTTTGCCTTATTTTAACGCTTTACGATAAATTCTGGCTAAAACAGGAGTTTAAGGACTTTCTTTGAACAATAATCATCGTATACAAGCAGTTTGAAGTTTATTTCCGTCGAAGATTTGATGTTTTGGTCGCTGTCCGAGCAGCAGGTAGGAATCACAGCTTCTGAGTCTGGTTGGTGTTTACCTGTGGGATTGTTTCTGAGGCATATTCTCGATGGTCCACTTTAATGTCAGGGAATCTTGATTTTAATAATGGAATCATAAACTATAAGCTTCATAATTATTTATGTCAGCTATTCCTTAGACCCTACTTATTTTGTAGCCTATTTATCTCCTGTAATCAATTAACAGCCTCGTATTACTGAACAGATTCACAGATTGTGATTTAATTGACATTTTTTGCACTTAAATTAGCATTTTAGCTTCCTCTCCACTGTGGAGACATAACGTCAGAACTAATTAAAAATCATCTTAATTTTATTAATTTTCAGTTAAAATTTTAAGGCATTGCAACACGAACACGAGGCATTGGTAGGGCTCAAAGATACCAGTCACATTTTGCTTTGTCTGTCAAAGCACATTTTAAGCTGTTTTTAAAGTGCTACATAAATATATGTATTATTATCATTATTATAAATTCACATATATTTCAGATTTAAACTAATATGCAGCAAGAGAATCAAATTAAAACAACGAAAACACATGTATTAAAAATCCTAAGGGATCATAACATTACACAGCATAATATCCAAGTGTTTGATATCAAACACTATCATAATATCATAATATATTTATTATACATAAAAATTCCCATAGAAAAAAACACCAATCCATGTGTGAGGAGGCAGATAAAGAGCACACTGGTTTCTCTTCTTTACTCTGGGCGATATGATTATATTTTGAAAGAAAATCCACCACACTACCGGTCTCACTCTATCGCTTGTTACTCAGCATGACGCAATGATTAATCACGTCAATTAATCGTAATACAATTGAGGAATACTTCCGGCATTGTCAGAATAAAATTATTTATATTTCCGATAAATGAAAAAAATTAAAATAATATGCAGCAAGAGAATCAAATTAAAACAATGAAAACACATGTATTAAAAATCCTAAGGGATCATAACATTACACAGCATAATATCCAAGTGTTTGATATCAAACACTATCATAATATATTTATTATACATAAAAATTCCCATAGAAAAAAACACCAATCCATGTGTGAGGAGGCAGATAAAGAACACACTGGTTTCTCTTCTGTGTCCTCTGGACTCACGGACGATATTGTGAGAGGAAGAATATGGAAGAGGAGAGTCTGCAGATTCCAGCAACATTTAAATCTCGTGTCTACGGCAGTTTATCACAATGATATTGATAGAAACATCTAAAAAATGTGGCAGTGTGTCAATAGATTGACTAAAAATGAATCCATGTCTCGAGGATTGATGCATGTAGGTCAAAATACTGAAGACTACAGTAGATAATATTTATTAAATATGGACAGGACTATAGATTATTATTGTTATTATTATTGGTGCATGAGCCGTAACAGCTGACTCTTATTGTTTTGCAGGTTTGTCTCCTGTAACTCCCTCTAACATGTTATCCTCTCAGAAACACCAACTGCTTCTCACCTTCCTGCTGCTCAGCGGCTGGACGGCAGATGGAGCTCACAACGAGTCCGACGCTGAGGCGGCGTCCCTCGTGAGTCTGGCCAGCCTCTCCTCCAGCAGGATCATTGTGGCCAAGGAGGGAACCAGTACGCTGATTGAGTGCAACGTGACCGGAAGCCTTGATGACATCAAGTGGTACAACTCTAAAGGAACTCTGCTCAGTGAGATCACAGGTAGGAGGAGAATATGAATGACTTTAGTTGTTTAAAGAAGTCATATGAAGAGCCAGGGGTGTAGCTAGATCCATTCTGAAAGGGGACATGCCCCAGTCTGCTGTGCCCGAGTAAAATCTCACATTCGAGTTTTAAGAAGCTCCTATTTTTGGCAGTAGATTAATTTAGATAGATAATAATGGAAAATATAATAATGTGGTGCATTTTCCTAATTCTCTAAAGTTTTAATAAAAAATAGATCAGTCTTTGTCCTGGTATCTTCTGTGTTTTAACTCCAGGTGGGAAGTGGCAGATTCAAGATAATGGTGTCCTGAACATCACCGTGGTTTCCTTTGAGGATCGTGGTCGCTACACCTGCGTCGCCTCCAGCAGCGCCGGCAGCACCAAAAACTACACCGTCACTCTGCGTGTCGCCCTCACCGACAGCAGCCTGGGTCTGCACTTTGTCACCGTCTGCCTGGTGGCCTTCAGCATCACCATGATCCTCAACGTGACGCGGCTCTGCATGGTCAGCAGCCACCTCATGAAGACGGAGAGGGCCATCAACGAGTTCTTCCGCACCGAGGGCGCTGAGAAGCTGCAGAGGGCCTTTGAGGTCGCCAAGCGGATTCCCATCATCACGTCGGCTAAGACGCTGGAGCTCGCCAAAGTCACGCAGTTCAAGACCTTGGAGTTCGCCCGTCACATGGAGGAGCTGGCACGGAGCGTCCCTCTGCCGCCCCTGATCCTGAACTGCCGCATGTTCGGGGAGGAAGTCGCAGAAATGGCGAACCCTGGGCCTCCAGATTACATCAGAACATCAATGTCTGGGAACAGACAAGCTATCGGCCCGCCCTCCTCTGACAGACCAGCAGAGGAAGCTGAGGTGTGTGAGGCACTGCTGTCCAGTGACAGGCAAGGGAACAATAAAGGTCTCGTCGACACCAAAGTGTCAGTCCACACGGTCTCTGAGACGGTCGCTGGCGAGGATAAGGAGGCTGAGATGCGCCTCCATGACGTCGCACCAGGATCAAGAACAAGTGTGACCTATGAGAGCAGCCTATAGCCTGAGTCCCAGCTGAAGGAACTGGTTTTCTGAAGGATAAGGTGTCTTTACAGGGTTCTGTGGTGTTGGCTTATCGATTCTTATCATTCTTATTCTTATCAATCTTATCTTATCTTATTAAGGTCAAAACTTGTCCTACTGTCTGAGAGCAAAAGAGGCAAAAATATAAAAGCAAAATAAATCTTTTTTTCAAGGTGGTAAACAGTTTTAATTGGCTTTGGTGAAAGGTTAAATAAAGAAAAATATAAGTGATCTTTCTGGCATCAACGAGTTGGATTCTGGCTGTTTTTGACTTGTGTTTCCTTCAGATGAACATCTTGGACATCTGTGACATCAGAATACATTCTTGTTCCTTCCAGTACCTCCTTCTTCCTTTTACCACCACAAAACAATGTAGATAAACCATAGACACAGTGGGATCTGAGAAATCATCGTCATTTCACTGCTTTCAGCTTGTTCAGCAGCTGAAAACACAATGAAGAGTGAAAATATGGAGCGCCATCAGGCCATATTTCATGGGGAAACAACATATTTGATAACCCATTATTTTAGAAGCTAACATTAGCATTCAACCTATTTCCTAGCTAATATTGTTTAATAGTTCAATTTTCAAGCACATCCTGGACACATTTAAGACGCCCTGCCAAACGGAAACGTTAAGAATGCTAACGTTATTGTCTGACGGTAGCTAATGGGCTAGCTAATCTGTTGTTCTACCTTGAAATATGATTTTCATTATTGTTTTTATTTGCTGATCAATCAGGAAGAAGTTAAATGATAATGATTTGTCAGATCTTGTGACGTCAGAGGAAAATGGCCGCCGTGTGAATATGGTCTATATGCTTTGTTTACATTTTACTGGTCTTTCATCAAGATTACAGAACTCTGACTTATGTTACAACTTAACTGGTACAAACCAGTCACGATA
Organism: Chaunax sp. Z400; assembly: GCA_037577475.1. Taxonomy (NCBI): domain Eukaryota; kingdom Metazoa; phylum Chordata; class Actinopteri; order Lophiiformes; family Chaunacidae; genus Chaunax; species Chaunax sp. Z400. Next base: position 25,295,310 of record CM075201.1, read on the forward strand.
AAACAAAAACATAGAAAATTGTATTCAATACAACCCCCATATTTTTATGATTTTTTTTTTGGTTTAGAGTATAAGACAGAATGTCATGGTATTATCCAATAATAATGAAATGGGGAAGGAGTTAAAATGTTTTATTGTTTCTGCTGAATCTTCTAGAAGAGTGTTTCCGGCTCTTAAAGTAAAAATCAAAAGACTGCCATTCTCAACATTACATGAAGACTGAGGTCATGAAGAGAAGCTAAAAAACAAGTCAGAGAATGTTGAGGAGCCTGAAAGTTTCTTCTTTGTTTCTTCTCAGAGGGACGTACAGAACTGTTGTATTATGTGAGCTGTGGAACTTGATAACTCAAGTAAAACAATTATACAGTTATTTTGGGTAATCATCGTTCTGTGTTGTACTGTTCTGTGTGAAATGGTTTCATAGTTAGAGGTAAACATCTACAGGTGGCCCTGAAGAGGCCTCACTGACCTAAAGGGCCAAAATTAAATGTTTTTGGATCACAATTGATTAAAAAAGATCCTTAAATTAAATAAACAATCAAAAACTTTCAGTTGTTTTTCCTGTGTCTTCAGGTAACTCTGACATCGAGCCTCTGGGTGGAGCTGTTGGGTAAAACATCACTGCTGTGTATCAGGATTGTTTGGCACTTTAACAGCAGTAGATTTAAACACTATATAATGTTAAAACAACAGGGAGAGCTGACGTGTCATCACCGTTTAAGTCACAGTTTAAACAGCTGTTCACACAACTTCTGAGTCATTTCTCAGCAACTGTTCATAACATGAGGGGAAAGCTAGAAAATGCAGTTCATTGGTTACCAGCAGTTACAGTGGACGCTGCATGGTTGCAATCGTTTCAGGTTTTATTGCATGTCATAACTCCTCACTGTTTTTCACCATCAAATTCAAGAAAATCCACTGTGGTCTGTAATATTTCAACCAGTGCATAATTACTCATGTTATCTAGAGTTGTTTTGATACCGATACCAGTAAAAAAATTTAAAAAATGCCTCCAATACTGCCTGAATCATTCAACCTTGTTTTATCAGATAATGATCAGATAAATCTGATGTGGAATCAGTGAAATCAGAGGAAAATGAGCAACATTTTTGGTTTGGTCTCCACTAGATTGACTGAAATGTTAATAATAACCTGATGTCTTAGAAAAGACTCAAATGTCAACACTTTCATTAAACTAGACTAAAATACTGACGGTTTTGTTTCATACAATAAGACTAATATGTCCAGACTTTTAAAACTATACTAAGAAAAACAGTATCATGTGACTAAATTTGTTAAAAACTAAAAAAGACATTTGACACAGGACTAAGACTAAATTAAGAAAACTGACAAAATTAACACCAGCATCAGGATTAAATACAGCAAAACTAATGAGAAACAGGTGAAAGTCAGGGAAATCTTAAAGGAAAAAAACCCATGAAGACAGGAAGTGGAAAACAAACAAAAAAATACACAAAAGGCTGAAACCTTCAAAATAAAGCAGTAAGATTAAAACCCAAAACCATGTAATTCCCCTTTAAAAGGAACTTTAAAGTGTTCTTTATGGACTGGAACTCTCACCAAAAACAGAACCAACAACTCTCCAGTCATCCAGTCACTGAAAAGGTTCTCTGAGTAGAAATAAACCAGTTTTGGCTGTAATGTATCTACAGTAACACTAAAACCAACATGAGTTTTCCACCTGTTAATGATCCACTCAGGCTTCTCTAAGCTCGCTGCTGATTTGTACTTTCTCAAAGGTTAATCTCCTGAAACACCGAAGTGTTTCGCCTGCCCTACCTGAGAAATATCAAGTTGGAGAGAAGCCCAAATAACAACCTTGGGTGTCTGAGTTGAATAACAAAAAAAAAATCCATCCTTCTTTCCTTTCCTGTCCTCTCTGGAGGCAAGCTTATCTAAATAGAATTGATTGGTCGGAGCGATCATTCATCACGCTGAGCCAAAGCAGACATTTAAGGAGATTTTACAGATAGGATATTTTCAGCAGGCCCTCTGCGGGTGCAGGTAAACCAAATAAATTGATTAGGTTAAAAAGGACAGCCACTGCAAAGACATATATAGAAGTATGAGAGACTGATTGGCTTAAAGGGCACATTTATAGCAACCTGTTTATGTGCGAGACAGACTGGAGTGTGTAATCATGAATCAAGGTTATTTATTTGTCATTTTACAACACAGGGTTGCACAATGAAACCTAAGTTGTGGCCCCTTCATGCTATATTACATAAATTAATGGAGCCTGAGTGTGTTGTAAATTCAGGCCCCTCGATTTGAAATTGCTAATAAAATTGGCTCTGAAGAAAACGGCCTCTAATTTTATTTCCAATCAGCCTGAAGGAACAAGACGGGGAAAAAAGCCAAGGACAGCACTGCAGATGATGAATTTGATGGCAGGATGAGAGAAGTCATATCTGTTCATTAGACAAGAGGAGTGAGTGAAGATGATTAGCTCTGCTGTTCCAACGGTGTGTTTAATTTTGCAATTCACTGGCCTGATCCCAAACAGTGTTGTTCTCTTATTGTATCTGAAGGACAGTCCAAACTGTTTCTCCTCTCTGTTATGACTAGTTCATCCCAAAGGAGGGACACCAGCATAATGTCATGGGATGTCGTCTTAATAACATGACACTGTTAAAGGAACAGTTCACCCAAAACATTTCTGTGTGGATGTGGATGGAAGATGACAAAGTCGCATGAATTCCGATCTGACGATTCAGACTGAGGTCACATTGCAAGAAATCCAACCTGTGTCTGATTTAGGACCACATATGGAAGAGGCTCAAATCGGAACTGGAAAAGATCAGATTCCATGTGGTTTGTGTTTGTTCACACTGCCATGAAAAAGTCACATTTGAGCAAAAAATCTGACCTGGGCCACAATTTTCCTGCAGTGAACGTAGCCTAAGCTAACAGCGTTAGCGTGCTCCTCTTCTGGGTGCACTAGAATGAATGTCGCTTCATCAGATAAATGAGAACTTGTGATCCCCGCATACCTCAGTCCTAAAGAAAATGTAGCATTAGAACCATCAGAGGCATACGAGCTTTGTGCTTACACCTTATACAGGATGCACGCTAATGTTTTCAGATAAAAGGAGAAGAATTCAGCTTAAAAACTGTAAATAAAGTCTTTTCAAATCACTTTGCATCTTTAGGCCTCTGGAGACTTGAGCCAGAGATGGGCCGGAACGAACACTCTTTTTCTACGACGCCTATGTTTACACTGAACGTACCAGTGTTCCGCAAACAAGTAGGCGTGGCGTATAACTGCGGCGTCTGCATCTATAGTGCGACATTTTATATTAGCATCAAGCAGCGCTTCGTAAACAATGACATGGCAACAACAGTCATTTAGTGTCCCTGCTGTGTTTTCTTCAGCTCGTGGCTCAGCCTCTGGTCTCTGGTGGCATATCGGACCAGAAAGACCACCGGAAGTCTGACAGGTCCGGAAGTCATAAATATTTCTACTTAAAAACAGTTATGTGCTCCATAAACTGTCTTTTCACGGTCCTGTATTACGTAGCTAATAGCATTAGCTACTATGCTAATAGCATGTCGTGTTGTCCCGACAGGACATCACGGCGAGCCGAGGATTAACGAGCAGGTAGAGGCCTGACAGTGATGAACAGATAGATAGATAATAGATCGATAATAGATAGATAGAGAATAGATAGATAGATAGATAATAGATAGATAGATAATAGATAGATAGACAGATAGATGATAGATAGATAATAGATAGATAGACAGATAGATGATAGATAGATAATAGATAGATAGATAGATAATAGATAGATAGATAGACAGATAGATGATAGATAGATAATAGATAGATAGATAGATAATAGATAGATAGATAATAGATAGATAGATGATAGATAGATAGATAGATAATAGATAGACAGATAGATGATAGATAGATAGATAGATAATAGATAGATAGATAGATAATAGATAGACAGATAGATGATAGATAGATAGATAGATAATAGATAGATAGATAGATAATAGATAGACAGATAGATGATAGATAGATAATAGATAGACAGATAGATGATAGATAGATAGATAGATAATAGATAGATAGATAGATAATAGATAGATAGATAATAGATAGATAGACAGATAGATGATAGATAGATAGACAGACACTCAGTCAGTAACTCAGTCTCTTAAATTAAATTAAATTAATGTAATGTTATACATAAACCCTGTGTTTATAGTTTAAAGGGAACTTTTACATGAACATATTATTGTTAATAATGACCTAATAAACATTAAATTAATGTATTTTTTAAAAATGATTAAATATCCTGAAATATATTAAAGTTTTATCATTTATGGCTCAACGTGAGAGAAAAACTTTGTATTGAATGAGACCCTTTAATTAACTTGAATGATTACATAAGAATAAATAGAACTTTTACTAAATTAAAATCCTTAAATGCCACAGAAGTCAGAAGAATTCTTCCTCTCATCCATCCTTGACCACTGAAGAATGGTTGGGAGAAAATTTTTTTTATACAGCATCACTGAAGGTTTTTAAACTTCAAACCTCTACATGTTTTTTCTCTGTGCAGCATCTGTCCAACGATGCAAGGAGCCATCAGAGGATGTGACCCCAATACCTTCACCGCAGTCCCCAGTGAGCTGCCCGCCGCTGTGATGCCTCTGCAGCCATTATTTCCCATTAGTACCTGACAACAGGATCGTTTGCTGCAGTGGGTCCCTGCAGAGAATCAGGTCAGCCAAAAACCTGTCCTGTTGTTTGCACACATGTTTGACCTCACCTGAACCACTACTTGATAACATTTTGTTGGAGGTTATCTGAACATAAGGGCATAGTTCAAAACCTACATTTGCTGTAAATAGGTCACTTTGACTCAAAACAAATACGAAAGAGTAGAGTTTAATCCATCTCAGTGTAAAAACAGATGATTATTCAGACTTTTCCTGTTCACCACTTTCACTGGATCTCTGAGGGCTTTTCATCAGGGAGGAAATAAAGAAGAACGTTCTCTCCGGCTGCTCCTCTAGTGTTAATGTAGAATCCTTTCTTTGGCTCAGACATTATTGACGGTTATTATTTTGTGTAATGTGCAATTTTGCAAAGCAGATTTGCGAAGCCATTAAAACAGAAGCCCTTTTCTCTAACATTCAATTGACACTTTTATATTTCCCTATAATTCTGCTTTCCTGCTGAGAAATTAGATATGCACCACATAGAGCAGCAACACAGATAGACACCCAAACTCATCATAATTTACAGCGCTCATGCTCTTCATTTGAAATACAAACTTAACACCGCAGCAGCCCTGTTGTCATTTCGCTGTCGTTAAAGGCTCTGCAGGTTTCACTCTGCAGGATGGCTGAATGCGATGACTCAGCCTCGTCTGCGCTGCACGGCTCAAGTTTATGGCTGTTGGGTTTAAGATTGTTTCGCAGCACGAACTCATGCAGATTTACTGAGTGGCAGACACACTATAAATATGCAATAATGAAACTCATGAAATATTTATTGACAGATTCTCCTCCATCTTTGGCCCGACAGGTGGAATGTGCTGCTCTGGGAAATAAGCCTGTTATTGGATGACTTAACTGTAATGACTGCAAGTTGCTATTCAAGCCACTATTTGGATGAGGGATTTTAGCTCTGGTTATATTTACATGAATCATAAGATAAGCTGTCAGAGGCCGTCCCTCGCTGCAGAGCTTTGTTTTGCCAACATGGGTTCCATACGAGCTGCATGGCAATAACAGTCTGTCATATGTAGGTCATGGCAACTGGTAAAGTCTCTGCAGAAAATACATGACACAGATAACTTTACAACGTGTGAATGTGTGTTGGCATCGCTCACATTGAAGTTTGCATTTAGACTGTTGTTCCAGGATTCAAGGAAGCTTTAGGGAAACGTAGTGGCTGTTATATTTTCTTCTTTTTGTTTTGCAGCACTTTGGGTTTGAAATGAAACAGCTGCAAGTCCCGTCTTTCAGTTTTAATCTGAAGTTATTCCCATCCATGTTGAGTAAACATTGTAGGATTTGTAGATGTTCTTGTACACAGTCACACAGCTGTAGGGCAGCAGGACAGTGATCCTCAACACACAAACCAGCAAGCCAAACAGTGGAATCGTATCAAATCTCTGTAAGTGTGTGTGTGGAGTTTTGTGTAAATGTATTTATAGATTAGTGAATATGTCAAATAATCTCAAATCGTACTGAGATTCATGAATGTATGCATGAATCTTAAAGGGTGCTTTCAGAGTGAGATGTGTAAACATGAATTCTGTAAATACACATAAATCTGTTTTTTATTTAGTAGATAGATTTCTGTGTACACTAAAGGTAAGCTACTAAAATTATACTAATAAAAAAACTATAAAAATATACATAAATGATAAAGAACTCAGGAATTATTGCACTTTAAAAGCTATTACACTGTTATATCATAAATAGTAAATACCATAAAATATATATATAATATAATTTAATTCAGTAAAAGTTCCACCTGTTCTTATGTAATCATTCAAGGTTAATTAAAGGGTCACATTCAATACAAAGGTTTTCTCACTTATTGAGTCATAAATGATAAAACTTTAATATGATATATTTCATTTAAAAAATAAATTGATTTTATGTTTATTTGGTCATTACTAACAACAGTATGTTCATGTAAAAGTTCCCCTTAAACTATAAACACTTAAAAAAGGATCATGTGACTAAATATAATAAAAACTAATAAGGGACCAAATTAAATAAAAACAGCTGACAAAATACTTTTTGGAAGACTGTTGTCATCCTCCTGTAGAATACAACATAGAAAAGCACTATATGATTTTATTGTCAATAATTAAACCTCATCAGATCTGATGGTGGACAGGGATGCAAAATACCTGTAAAGTTCATTTGTAGCTGAGAAAACAGAAACTAGTTCATCCCCTGAGAAATATAGAAGTCTAACTTCAAATTGTATGAAAGTCTGATGTAAAGGAACGTTTTTAAAACAGGACCAACATGGCAGGACTATTTCAGGGGACTCATGCGGGGAAGATGAGAAAGACATGAAGCCTTGGTTTTACCGTTAAAGGAGAATGTCCTTGTCTCATTCAGGGAGCTGAAAGATGCCTCATTTCTCTGCTGTCTACAGCCTTGGGTTGATTTCTCTGATGTTCTCATTAAGCTCCCCTGAGTGGCTGCTCTTGGATGACATTGACTATTTATGTACCTTCTTATTCCATTCAACATGCAAGGCCTTTCTCTGTTATCGTCCATTTCATCTGCATGATAATAGGCCGAACTGAAGAACAGGAATCCCCTTAAAAAACTTGTTTGCAAACATCAGTCCATTTCTCTTTCTGATTGCATGCCGAAGCATCAAAAATCACACCCTATATACCTCAAATGGACCTTGGCGAGAATGCATCTCATCTGCCGTAACGACTTAGTTTTATCTTTTGGAGTCCTGCAGCTGAACGGTGCCAAACGCTGACAGTGTGCGTTAGCTCATTTGACAGCACTTTTAACCCACTGAGATTTTCAGAAAGCTTTTATACAAGGGGAAATGCCACATGGGAGCAACAGCCTGTGTAAACAAAATCTAAAGCAAAACCACCCACCGGTTAGCAGCAGGCAGCCTCACACTCATATCCACAGCACAAACACACTGCCTTTGTCCTCCACCACCGACAGCGCATCACAGAGCAGCACATTTCCTCATAAAGACACTGACATGCCAGCAGCTCTCAGATGTCGTCACACCGCAGGTCGACTCATTAACAGTCTACTGAGCTGCTGAGATAGGAAAACCAATTAGGAGCCCGGAGTTTATCTTATGGAGAGATGAGACAATGGTGGTTAAAGCTGTGCTGACTGGGGTTAGAGCTCAGAGACGCAGGATGTAGGCAGCAAGTTCGACGCCGATTTCTAAAGTTGGGATGCCCCATTTCCACTGCGTAGTACCAGCTCTACTCGTCTCTACTTGACTCTACTCAACTCTATTCGACTCTATTCGACTCTGCTTGACTCTATTCGTCTCGCCTTGGTATCGGGTTCTTTTCTGTTGGTCGTGTTCCATTACGGGATGATGCCTCCTCAGGGCAGATGGACGCTGTGTCGTAGTCTTCAGGTACCAGGTACTTTTTGCAGAATGGAAACACAAAAAAGACGAGTCAAGTAGGGCCGGTGTTCCAGATGTTCCTCTTTCCAGTAACACTTTCCAGCTCCTCCTGGGGGATCCTAAGGGGTTCCTAGGGCAGATCAGATGTGTCATCCTTCCATTGAGTTCCTGGTCTACCCCGGGGTCTTGTCCTAGTTGGACATACCCAAAAACCCTCCAAAGGGAGGTGCCCTGGAGGCAGATGCCTCAATCACCTCAACTGACTCCTTTCACCACAAAGAATCTGTGATACAAAAAGATAAAATGATTTTAAAAATTTCTTTTCACTTCATACTCAGTTGTACAGAAGAGTATTTCTGCCACACAGACAAAGGAAAAACAGATCACATTATAACTTGGAAATGATATTTTTCATGATATTTTTCCTGTTATTACAAGACATTTTCATGTCATCACGAGGTGCAAACTTATTATTATTGATTATTATTATTATTATTATTATTATTATTATTATTATATGAGTTATTATGACGATATACTATTTATCTTGTTATAACATGATAGATTATTGTTGTAACGTAACGTTTCACATCATAACCTGATAAGTTTTATTGTTATAATGTAAAACTTATCATGATATAATGTGAAAACTGTATTGACATGAAACAGCTATTTAAATGGTGCATTATTCACAGAGTTAAATGTGCCTATAAAGGCAGATTCACAACACGTGAACACTTAGCTTGTTACACACAGACTCACACCTAAATGGACATTTCACTGCACCGCTGCTGTTGCCTAAAGCTTTATCAGGAGCTGCTTTACTCCAAACAATTTCACCGTATGAGTTTGGATTTAATCATTTTATTTTCCTCATTAATAATGTATTATTTTCCCTCCATTCTACAAATACAGGTATTGATGGGACAGAGGATTGTTAGACCCATCCTTGAAGATGACTTTTCAATAGCAATGCTCCAGATGTAGGTGAACCTGGGTTTTAAAGGGAATGGGAGACGACTCTCTGATTGGTTCAATTGAAATTACGCCCACAGTACACCTGTGAATAATTACGGGACACCTTTGCGCCTTGTGCCTTACTTTGTGCCCAGATTATGCACCATTTAACCAAAAAAACTGTGTCTACATGCACAGTCTACTCCCTTAGTATGAGCATCCTTAAGACCATTCATTGCACTCTGAGTTTAAAGTGGTCCTGATATGGTGAACACCTCTCTCATCGACTCACATACTGATGGGCTTTATATTGATTTCCTGACCAGTTTGGTTTCCTTCTCTTCCCAGTCTGTTGCCCATCCTGAGGAGTCAGTTAATGGTGCGTTACTAACTCCAGCCCAGTCATCCTTTACATGCTGCTCTCACAAAAACCCCTTCACCCTGAATATCCATTACTGTTGGACTGTATAGTAACGACAGGCTTTGCTCATAACATATTTATGAATGTGCCCTGAGGGAAGATCGCACTCTGAATGCTGATGTCATGCTCAGACTTCACCTTCTGAACACTTCTTTCCCTCCTCTGCTGTTTTAGCGGGGGACGGAGCTGAATTCAAATGTCAGATGGACAGTCCTTAAACAGACCTGCCATGGAATGTGGAAATATCAAAAATGTGATAATAATTCAAACAGGTAGAGAACATCCCTCCAGCAAGACCTTCTCTGTTTGAACCCAATTAAAGAGGGCTAAAGGCTAATGTTGCTCATGGCTGGTACACATCAGGATCTCCTGAGGGGATCTCACCACTGACTGACTTCCATAGATCACATCAACATTTGTGTTGTATAACCCGACTCCTCTTTAAAGTGCATCAGTTCTCTGTTATACAACATAAACTGTTCCTCCAGGAGCTTTTTTGCAGGGCTGTGTTGATGTCAGCGCTATTAAAAATGGCAGTAATGAAGTTCTGTGACCTACAGCTTGTGTTTCGTGACGCTGTCGCTAATCCGTTGATGAAAGCAGGTCTCTGTCATTGTTTGGCTCCGACTTAATCAAAGGGTGTGAATTCTTCTTTGATCAGAACATGTGGCTCCTCTGTACATGCACACAAGATGTGTTCATTTAAACAGCAGTAGGATGGAGCAGCTGACAAATCTTTTGATGTTACAAATTACTTTTTTAATGGACATGACAAATATCTGCATGTGCAAAGTCCCTTTTAGCCGCCTTCCGACGAGCCTACCTCTTCATTAAAAAGGCAAGATGTTGTAATCCTACACCTGACAATCCATCCATCCATCCATCCATCTTCCACTTATCCAGGGTGGGGTTGCGTTGGCTCTACCACAGGGTCTCCTCCCGCAGTTGGACGTGCCTGGAAAACCTCCAAAGGGAGGCGCCCTGGAGGCATCCTGACCAGATGCCTGAATCACCTCAATGGGTTCTTTTCTATTAAAAGGAGCAGCGGCTCTACTCCACGCTCCCTCCGGATGTCCTAGCTCCTGACCCTACCTGAGGTAGTGAGATAGGGTGAGGACACTTGACCTTAAACAATCATTTTTGTGACATGAATCATAAAAATATTGGTCTATTAGCCATATTGTAATCAATTAAATCAGAAATCCATTAAGTCCATGAAAATATTACCTATAAAATATCATCTGCAGGCCTGAAACGTGGCTGGATAAGTGAAATATTTGTAATTTCTTCTTCATGGAGGATGGCAGCTGAGGTCAGCTTGTATTCACAGGCATCACAAAGTCCGTTGAATGTTGGATCCATTATTGTATTGTGAAGTTTTTAGACCATTAAAATTCAGTATTTGTAAAACTTGGAACGAAGAAAAAGCTATTTTTGTATAAGGGAGGTTGAAGTCTTGGAATGTGGTATCCAGTTTTTTTAAAAATGCATTTAAGAATAGGAATCAATAAGTGAATCTAACAGGCTTTCAAAACCTCCAACCAAAAGGGAACCACAGTAGAGTCCATTATAGACAAGAGATAACTGACTTCATCCAATATCATCTACTTCATCGACCATCAAAAGCTGATGTCAGAAAGATCAGCCCACATGTAATCTTCCCTGCACCTCACAGTCCACTCTCTCTCTCTCTCCGCCTCATAGAACACATTGTTCTGGAATGATGACATGGTATTTGAAGAAGGAGATGGACGCTGCTGACTGAATCAAGTTTACAGCCCTGAAAAACAAGGCTGATATTCAGCCAAGTGAGCAAACTGAATATAGGTGGCAGAGAAAATCTCCCTGACTGGCTGCTCAGAGAATCAGTGCATGAAAAGAGAAGCAAGGAGAGCAAGACTAAAGTCGAGGCTCTTCTCATTTTTTATCGATCATTTCAATGCACAAATATTTTGACAACATCTGGAATAAAGCATGTGAAGGAAGACCGGCTGAAACCTTCTAAGTGGTGAGAAAGATTGTTGTGGAAACGGTGAGGAAACACTGAATATCCACAGTCTGTAGAGACGACTGTCATCTGCTGTCAGGGAGTTCTTTTCTGTGCAGCAGCAGCAGAATGTGCGTCCTGGTTCGTCATCGGATTCAGGCTTCGTGGTGACTATAAACGGACATTTTTAGCCCAGACACAGACGACATGAGGCGACACAAGTTCTTTGATGGCGGTTTGAGGTAAAGGAGAACGTATAGGGAAGAGTTTGGGTTGAGGTTTCCTGCCTTGCAGTGATCGGTGGATAAACCTCACAGAGGCAGTTCAAGTGGTGGACGCTGTGTTGGATCATTAGTGAACTTTGTGGAGGGGTGGGGCATGGTTTAAACAGGCATGTTGGACAGCATGAGGGCAGGAACTGCTGATGGATTTGTTTTGGCCTCAGGTCTAAATACTCTAGGTGCTGCTACAGGATACTTCGGATGCTGTCATTTTATCACCCAGAGTTAAGCTGGAAACCAATCAAAGAGAGACGTGCAAAGTTCAGCCGAACTGAAATGACATCTGGAGGATTTCAGACACTTCGGCGCCGAGCAGCACCTGCAGGAAGACATATGGCCTTCTAGCTTTTGTTTACTTCCATCACCATATGCGCTGAGAAATACACGCAGCTCTAAGCATTCATATTTACACACATAGCCTCGTGTGTTTGTGTGTCGATACACAAACACATCCACACGACACACAATCACACGCATCAGCTCACATTTCCTGACGTTTAAAAAAAGAAAAGCGAAAGGAGGACAGTCGTTCTTTCATCATCTTCACCTAAATGAACAGGAGAGGACAACAAACCAGATGAACACATGGTGCTGGGAGCAGTGATGGATGGCAGAGAGAGTGGAGTTTCAGATGCTCCAGAGATCCAGATGACAAGGCTGCAGGTTTATTCCTTCAAGATGGTGTACAGACAACCCCTGCCTCTCACCCAGACGCCTTTTCATCATTCATTAATCATGAACCCCCTCTCAGCTCCTGAGCAACTAGAACTTTCTTAGAAGTTTCTTATGACAGATGTCAGTGTTTGTGATGTGTCACCAGGCCCTGATGTCACTGGAGGAAGCAGGTGACAGTGTTCAGCTCTCAGAGCAGCAGACACGGTTTCATACGATTTCTACGGAAGCCGAAGGGTGCAAATGATTTCTTTTGGTTCTGTCGTCTCAAGATCACAAGATAATGTGTTAATTTATCTTGTTGTCTTTACAAATCAAGTGGAGTGGACCATGCCGTGCACACACTGCACTGTGGGGCTGGGTTTGGGACGTTAGAAGGAAACTATATAAGAGTATTTACATCATGGTTACTGCAAGGCATGTTGCACCAAAAGTATGGTTATGTTTCTTCTCAGAGTTTTTCGAGTAAGACTAGCTGGCTACAGTGTTCATCATGCCTTGTATGTAAAGCTGTGATGGATTTAATATTAATGTAAAATGTTTTAATATCCATTCTGTATAGTGTAGATATATAGAGTTCAACTTCAAGCAGTCAGGTTTGTTTGTTTATGTGTAAAAGTTGTCATCAGATTGAACCCTGACCCTTTTGTGAAGGATGTTGGGCCAAGGAGGAGTTCATTTACTTTTGAGGAAGATCTGGGAATGGATGCAGATTATGAGTCACCTCTTCATTTTCTTAAACATGCAGCCATTTTTACCTCCGCCAAGGAGGTTATGTGATCGGTTCGGTTTGTCTGTTTGTTTGTTTGTTTGTCTGTATGTTTGTTAGCAGGATTACGCAAAAACAAGCATTTCCTAGAGGTGATTACATTTTGGTGATGATCCGGATCAGGATCCGGGAATTTTTTTAAAGGGTCTTGGTGGAGGTTTGCTCTTGTTTTAAACAGTTTGCTTATGTCATAAGGAATAATAACGGGTCAAAATAAAAATACCCAGGAATGAACATTGCATGATGCTCCACCACATCCTGGTAGATTAAAATATACTGTATGTCTGGAGGGGCTTGATATATATTTGATTACAGTACTTTAACAGAGAGGAGGAGAGACACACTACTGCCAACAATATGTAGCTGAGACAGTCATTAAATGGATTTGATGTATGTGTGAAAGGTAAATTATGGAAAGTCTTTTTTTTTTTATAACTAATGATAAACGCGTGAGACCAAATAGTTGTACGTTTCTAGGGTCAAGGAATTCGGTCGTGTTACTTCGTTTACCTTGAGGCAGATCTGAGTAAAGCTACATCATCATGGTGACATCATCATAGTGTGTGCTATGCCCTTGGTGCAACAACTGATGATCTCCTCATAGTGATGCAAAAAGAAATGCATGTGTTGTGCAGACTTACGAGCGCCGAGTGCCAAGTGAAATTACTGAAAGGGCTCCTATGTGAGAATGCATATTAAATGTGCAATAACACAGTAATTTCTTTATTAGAGTCTGCAGAAAATGGTGTATTTTTATTCATAACATTTATTCATATATGTTTGGATATTATGATTATTCAAGGATAAAAATCACTTGAGGGAAGAATTATTCATATTTAGCATAATAGTAATTCAAGACAATAATTTATAATGAAAATTTCCAGTGAGTTCAGTGACCACATCTTTTACAGCTTCAAACATTGTAGTTACCATATTTTCCTGATCAATGACTGCCTATAATAATTTTCTACATGTTTTTTGTGGTCTTATGGCATGATCCTGCATGCTTATGTGATCTTTTTCTAAGTTCCACCACTGGGACCATAAGGATTTATGGGATCCTGGCTGGTGTTCAGCTCCTTTACAGCATACAGATAGGCTGCTGGAAGACTTGTTAGTGAGGAGGACTGAAGGTCTGGAGGCCAAGGTCAAGGTGGACTGACAACCTGATAACAGGAACCTTATCTGTCAGCCCTGAGGGTCCTGTATGGAGAATCAGGTCACCTTAGGTCTGATCCACATCTCATCAGTGTGTGCAGAAAAGGGACATTTGTCCTGCAGAGGTCGACCTGAAAAGGTGGGCGTTCCTAATTGGTTGTGAAGTGCAGAGCAGAGTGCTGTGACTTATAATAAAAGCCGTCAGATTCAATCATCGGAGCTCCACCGCTACACTTTGTCTTAGTTGACTGCTCATGATTGATCCCCTACCAGACACACACACACCGTCAGCGACCAGCTGCAGGGATGCATGCTGTGTAAAAGTTGGATTCATCAACCTATAAGGCTGGGAAGTCAAAATTCCCATTTAAGTTTACTTATTATGGAATCAACATAAAAACTCATCGTTTTGATTATTTAATCCTCATTTCGAAGAGGAAGTATTTGTTTGGGGGAAAAAACTACAAAACCCATGAGCCTTAGCTGCAATTAACAAAACTCCAGTCAAAGGAAGGAACATCAGATTCATCCCAAATCATCCCAAACCTTGTAAACAAAGTGGTGAATGTTCACTAGAAACAGCTGCCTTGTTGGAGGGTTAGTGAGTTCTGTTTTGTTAATGGAATGAAACCTTGTCTGTTTAATGTATTATTCACAATTAGCTTTTGTTGTAAATGTAAAAAACAACAAAAACCACTACATCTTGTACTTTGCAGACATGAAACACGTTTGTTAAAGTGTTTTTCTCCCTCCTGGCGGTGATTACACTCTGAGGTGAGCTGTGGTTGCTGCTGATACAAGTCATTTAATATCATGCTCTATGCTTTCATGGTCCCATTTAGATGATTGATTCTGGTATCTCCACCAGCTCAGCTATGCATTAGTGATAAATGGTGCTGTGATTTAATGTTCTCTTGTGGAGGCACTTGGCAATCAGCTAATTCTGTAAACAACACCTGCACACTGTGTTCTTTCCATCAGAGGGGAACAACAGTGACTATCACAATAAATGACATCACATGATGTTAAAAATTTTATCTGCACATGAACAACTGTGTTCATCATTTTTAAAAATCAATCTGGCCTGGTTGACACATGCTCACTAAATGTTTACATGAGAAAATATCTTTTTAGATGTGTGTCGTGCTGCTGTCACACGAATTATCTTCACTAAAGTATCTCTTCATGTCTGTCTGTTGGTGAAACGGCTGCAGGCTTGAGGGAGAATTCTATCATCTCCATTGATACGAGAGTCAAACCTCAAGGGTACAGTGACAGAAATCCCCTGCTGCCTTGGTCGCAGAGCTGGAGTCCGTTATGTTGCCAAAATAATGCATCCTGTTTTTTTTTTCATCTCCAGCACAAAACTCCAGAGCTAAATTCTGATGAACCTGGAGTGTCTGGCAGCGCTGGTGAGATCAACGTTTTGGCTCAGCTGCCAAGATCTGATTGGAAAAATAAAAAAATTCTCAATTAGAGGCACTTTTGCAGCTGAGCATGAGGAATCTGAGAGAAATAAAAAAAAGTGAGCGTGAGTGCTCCTCTGTATGTCCTGAAAACATTGCCATTCATCTCTTAAAAGCTACTATTTTTTGTTATTATGTTGTCTATTTAACTATAAAAATGAAAACACCATCTTTGATCTTGCTTAAAATATATATTAAAACATCAGTAGTATGTTCAATGCTTGCAGAACCTGGGATCCAAGCAATATGTGCAAGACTTGATCCCCTGGAACCTCAACCCAGCACCTGTATTTATATACTTTATCAACATGATACACATTTTGCATAACATCTGCTGTCACCTTTTCTCTAACTTAATAAATCAGGCATTCCCAACCACATTAGCATTATGCTGATCCTGTAATACCTGTGTTGTAGTGTATTATCAGAAAATAGACTGAGACCACTGGTGCTTGCAAGACGAAGACGAGGAGCAAGGTCATTATCAAAGTTACGAGCCAAATTTATTGCTGGTAATTGATGTGGCTTTTCAAGCGATCTTTGTCAAGAACGCACAAGGGCTCAATCTATTATCCCAGGGCATCTGGGGGACATATCAGCATATTTAGTGGTTGACATTATCATTTATAATCAGCACTGATTAACATCTGCATCTCACATTACATTTGGAAGTCACGAGAGACGCCATTATACAGTATATGAATAATAAAGAGACAAGGATGTAACATTAACATTGACCTCTCCCAACAAATTATCTGTTATTTTCTCTGAAAGTCTCATTGGAACGTCAATAGAAAGATTTTCTCTACCTTTGATGGAAATGTGGACTAGACTAGAAATTAATCACAAAAACAAAAAGATTTAATTCATATGAAAATTGATTTATTTACACAATAAACACGTATCTATACAGATAATCTGAGGAGCATTTTGAAAGAACGACCTTCTAAATCTTAAGATTCCTTACATACTGTGTGTGTGTGTGTGTGTGTGTGTATATATATATCTATATATATATAGATATATATATATATCTATATATATATATATATATCTATATATATATATATATATATATATCTATATATATATAGATATATATATATTCAATCAGGCGAGACAAGGGAAGTAAATATAATTGTTTCTTACGTCAGATGGTTTGTGATAAGTAGCTTAGACTCTTCAGGGAGATAGAGGGCGAAGGGCAGTAGGAATCCAGACACCGATGGAGGTGGTGGTGGCTGATGATTCTGCTGAGATTGAAATGATGAAGCTGGTGAATCTGGGAGGTAATGGGACGGTGAAGGGCACGGGACAGCAGCATGAATGAACTTAAGGCACAGAGAGAATAATAGAGAGGCTAACAATGACGGTGGGATTTTTTTTGTTATATTGCCAACGTGTTAAAAATCTAAAGTGACAAAGTGATCCAGAATCTGCATCCATACCTGCATCCACCTGGTATCTTTAATCAACACTTCCTAGGCCCAAGATCCACCACTACACAACATTCCTTTCAAATCTGTGGACAACTTTCCGAGATACCTGGTGGACAAACAAACAAACAAACAAACACATGATCACAACCCTCCAACTCATTAGCAGAGGTAGCAAGGGTAGCTAACAAGCTAGCCTTTAGAATATTTTGCCCCTTCTTTGCAAATTAAAGCTAATTAAAACTGTGAAATGTAGCATTTGACATGTGATTTTTTTCATCACAGATAGTTTCAACATGTGAAAATTCAAATCCATATGTGAACATGTGTATTTCCTAAATGGAAACATCTGAAATATTTCATGGAAATGAAATATTTGTTTGCAGATATGAAAAAAAGCCATTCATAAGTAAATCACACATGAAATTTTAATTTTCAAGTGAAAAGGAAACTTTTTCATGTGACATTTTCATAAGGGGGGGGGGGGTGGTTCTAGACCCAGGCTAACGTATTGCTACAGCTACCTTATTTTCTCTCCCATGGATTAACCTTTAAGAATGTTTGGCCTGATTGTAGTGAATCGTTTGTGTCCCTCCTGTTTCCTCTATAAAGTAAATAATTGACAGTCTGTGAGAATCCTGACTCCGGTGAGCCGGATGTGAATATGAGCTCAGAGAACAGATTTATTGTGACTTTCGTGTGACAGCGGTGTTACAGATCACGGCCCTCCGATGCTCTGTGGTTAAATGAGACAAGAATTGTGCATTAGAGGGCCACAGACTGGAGCGTCTGCAGCGAACAGTCATCCAGAACAACAACAAGCCGCAGCAGAAGTAAATACATGACGAGAAAAGACGGCCGCGAAGGAGATAATGGAGGGAGGAGGAGGAGGAGGAGGAGGGACTGGATGTGTCATTATGGCAAACATGAAGGTTTGCTTTGGAGCTCTATCTAGAAAACAAATGGACCTTCCATGTGTGCACGGCTGAGCAGGCTGTTTACACTATTTGCTTATGCGTGGCTAATGTAATAACTCAGCGCTTTAAACCAACGCTATCATTTCTCACATGTGGAGAATCTGCTGTGATTTAAACCCTTTCATATGACAAATGGTCCACATCTTAAATTGTGCAGAATCAATAACTTGTGAGACAGAAGCTAATTTTGTTGCTTTCTATCTATATTATCAACCGAGTTGTTTGCCATCTGTGTTTCATTAGGCTTTGATTGCAATATGTAAAAGATGAAGGCAAGTTAAATCAACACGTTGTCATGTGATGTGTGGAATAGAAAGCAGCTGTTTTCACGGAGCCTCTTGTCCACAGAGGCGTGGGAATTGATTGGATTTGTGCTGGAAGAACGTCGCTGAACAAAGCTGTGAGCTGCCTGGGGCTTTGAGCCTTCTAACATCAATCAGTGATAAACATGCAGATAAGCTTTCACTGCAACAACGACTCAAAGACAAACCAAAAAAACTTCTTCAATAGAATCACAAAACTTCTTTATTTGTCATATGATTACAATGAAGCAGTTGACAAAGCCCTCAGAGGGAATGTCACCTCAAGATTTAATGGAATCAGTGACTCAAGACCCACTTGGTCTAAAGTCAATGGTGCAAGTTCATTTAGGGCGTGTCCATCTCCCTTTCCCTAGATTAATGGCATAAATCTGGGCAAAAAGTAAGGCACAAGACGCAAAGGGGTAGATTTAGTCTCTTAATTATTCATAGCTGTGTGAAACATGAATTCAACCAATCAGAGTTTGTCTCTCATCCCCTTTAAAAGACAGCTGTGTCTCACCTGCAGCATTATTTAACCAGCATCACTGGTCTTCACTGAGGGACAGGTATGTGGTCCTGGTGGACCCTCTGCCTCCACCGTCTCCAAATCCTCTGTCCCATCAACAACTATCTGACTGCATGTGAGCAAAGTCAGCCATGTTGAAAGTAGAAAATATCCTTGTAGTAGTTTTACTGATTTGGTGGTAAGCTCCAGTATACTGATAGGGATTTCTGGTCAATAGAATATCAGAATATCCTGGGATACATGAACAATGAAGACTTAGATTTAGAAACCGTTTAACTTTCCTGCTCACTGCCTTTTACTCACCTACAGAGATCCCACATGAATTTTTAGCTTCTAAGAGATTCTCTTAGAGAGTCACACCAATCACTCATTTTCACCCCTGCTCTTTTTCACGGTCCTCCCCCACATGAACTGTCTGTCTGCTTAAAAGCAGTGACATCTCAAGGTCTGGCTTCTTCCAAATCTGTTGTGATGGAGCATTTTATCATCCCACACTCATTTATCGGATGGAGAGAAAGAGCTAGACGGGGACCAATTAGCATCTCCGTGGAAGACTTAAGCCCCAGAGAGTCTCGGGTCGTCACAAGGTTTTCATTATGCACAAGATTGTTCATGAAACTTGCTTCAACTCAGTTCAACAAAACTTCCTCAAAGAAAAAATCCCCAAAGTGTTAGTTTTCAGGAGAGAAACTTCACCTGTCAATCAATGCCAAGTACAGAAAATCACAGCTTGCTTGAAATTTGTGGAAGGTGGAAAGTTTTTTTCTCTCTTCATAATAACACATGCAAACTTAATGATAGTGTCTTGCATGTAACTGCAGCTTTAGGTGTCGGATCACGCAGAGATGCATCATGTGTTTGCAGTAAGAGGCTGATCACATCGCACAACAATGACCCCTCTATGTCACCGAATAAAACGGTGTTTTCCGGTTTGTAACTTTAAATAGCGGGCAGTGTTCTCCAGGTAAAAGCATGTATATATGATGTATAACACAGCATCATTGGCGTGTAGTGTGACATTTAACAACAACAATCGTTTACCTTCCCTGTTGTATGGCGGTGGATCTCATCCTCTGATTGGACGGTAAGGAGCTCCCGGACCTCACGCTGTCTCCCTGATTTGAAGACATTTTTGGTTGATGTCTTCTTCTCTGATTTAGCTTGTAGCCGCTACTAGCTGCTGTTTACACATTCCAGGCTGCTTACACAATACATCCAGATGTCAAACCCCTGTCCTGTCTTTTCACATCACGATTCAACTCTTCTGCCGTCACAGAGGCAAACAGGTTGTGTAAAAAGGGGCTTCAGAGACTTGTCGCCAGAAATGCAACACAAGCTGAACAATTGCTTTCCTATGGTATGACATGCATGCCATGTTGCTTCTTTGTTGCTCCATGCATCACATGTTTGTGGCAGTTTTTAGACATATAGGCCCCGATCATAGAGAGACTCATCTCTATAGACGCGGCAGCTTTACTAACAGGGAAAGTAGGACAGCGGCAAAGCGGCGTTGTGTGTCTGTGGAGCAGGTCTGTTGTGCAACCAAAAGTACCAAATGGGAAAATAGTGCAACTAGCTCTCTATTTTAACTTTAATCCACATCTAAAATAATAATAATAAAAAATGTCTTTCCTTCTAAAAGAAAAGTCTTTCTTTTTCTTGACACACAAATCTTCCAAATAACTCAAAGTGAATTTTGAAACCGTCTTGCTTTTTTAAATTCATCCATTGTGTTCTTAAGGACACTTCAAGTATAGCAGACTTAAGATTGAGCTGCCAAATTGCTTTTTTTACAATGATATCTATTATGTTCCTAGAGGAACGACATCGATGAGGGGAGCCATTCAGAAGCTGTTGTTGCAGTGTCCTTGAAAGCACTGTCAAAATAACAGTGAAACAAAAGGGCCGTTATGTGAGATGCAGCATGTCATGAATAGCAAATATAATGATCGTATATTCCTCCAGAAACCTTCTGATGCTTTTAGAGAAAAATTATTATTTTTGGACGTTTGACACCAGATCATTGTTAAAACAAGTCAAGTCAGTGAATGAACTTGGTATCATCCCGGGTCACTGAGAGCGTATTTAAGACACATACGATTAGCATTAAATCACATTTAATACAACCAGGTAACATTAGCAAAGATTTTAGAGCTTATTCCTGCACCAAAAGGCTTCAGTTAAATGTTAATAAAGACTTCATGTCTCCTACCTCAATATTATTATTATTATTATTATTATTATTATTATTTTTATTATTATTATTATTATTGGTGTTATTATCAAACTATGTTTTGTCTTAATATACCCTCACAAGCATAATTTCTGATTTTCATTTAATTCATTTTGTTTAGTTGTGTCATCAACCAGCACAAAACCGGTTGTCGTCAACAGGCATTAGCTTGAGTCACTCGCGTTATTTTCACCAGCGTTTTCAGACTTCCAGCATCAGGAATAGTTGCTGTGCACCAAGATTTGAGCACATGATATTTGACTGTATGTTTTTTAAGGTTCACTGCTGTCTTTTTGTATCACCCAGAGTGTTTCTGACACTCACAAGAAACTTTTTTGTGTTTTCTTCCTTTTTAATTTGGGCAATTTAGGTGATTTTCACACCAAAATATGGATGGAGTGGAAGACATTTTAATATCAGTGTTGGATCAGGAAACATTCATAGAATTAATTTTTAAAAGTGATAGAGAGCCAACACACCGGTCACATTCAGGCCTTTATCAGTACGAGGAAGGAGGAATTAACAGCAACTGTACAGGAATCAGTCATCAACCTGTGGAACTGTCTGCATGTAGGAAACTGACACATTGCATCTGTAACTAGATCCGACATCCATCAGAGGAATAACGGCACTCTGCCTGAAAAACACAGCTTCTGAAAACATTTCATTATCCTCTGTTTTTCTTTCTAGCTGTGAAAAGAAAAGAGCCGAATTAATCAAAAAGAGCATCAGAGCTAAAAATGGAACATGACTGACGCACATGTGATGTATCCTTCACAGCAAAGTAAACAGGAATGGAAAGATCAAAATGAAATATTCACTCCTCCAGCTGAGCAGATGTTTCTCCTCTTTAGAAATCTCCCTTTCCTTTTTCTAACTTCCCATCTCTTCTATGCCACATTTTCCATCTTTGTCTCTTCCTCCCCCTCCTTGTCTTCTTCATGTCACCTCCTCATCCTCGATACAGTATTTGCACCCATAATCCCCATGCAAATAAGTGCTTCCTCACCATTATACTCTGCCTCTACCGTTCTTTGTCTTGCATTAATTAGTTTGTCGAGCATTAATTCATGATAATGGACATTAATTTATATTTTCTTGTGTTCTGTAACTCCTTTTTCCTGGTACAAACCTGAGGTTATAACTAATACCTGGAACATGATCATCATCGCAAGGTTCCTATACAATGGAAGCATTGTTGATACTCCAGTAAATAGGACAAAGCTCACATACAACATATTCAGCTCATAGGAGGCTTTTTCTATGAGGCAGAAAACTAATGTTCAGCTCCAAAGTCAAGAACACAGTAAATAGGATTTATCTTAGGGGCACAAATTACGCAGTGGTCAGGGGTTCGATTCCGATCCGTGGCCATTCTGCACATCCACACACTGCTGAGCATCGGTGAACTCGAGGGCACCCCCGCCCGTCCCAGGCTGCCACCAACCCTTTGCTGTTGAGCGTGATGCATGGTGGATGAGCTCCACTGCCCTCTATTTTCTCTTTTCCATACCCTCCTCTTCCCCCCCCCCCACGTCTCCCCTCTCCATCTGGAAGTCGGATGAAAAATTGGAGAAACATTGTCCTCACTATTTCCCAGAACCTAAAATAGACCTGGCCTCCTGACACGACCCTTTCTTCACCTTCCCCTCGGAACTGGGCCAAAAATAAACCATCGGAAAAATAGCTTCTTTTAAAAAAAATTGTATTCCATCATTAACTTTGACAAACTTGAACATGTTTAACAGTCTGTGGTGACTTCATGATATATCAGCTGGGGAGTTAGTGAACCAGATGTAATTAAACTAGTAGTTAACATTTTAAGCCCTAGTTGTTGGACTTTGAGCTTCGCCTGAACTACTTTCCCAAAATAAACAAAGAATAGCTCCACAACTATCAGGTGTATAAGCATAATCATGGTATCTATGGATAGGTAAGACCTAAAGGAATGTAATCCAGGACATTGATTCAGTAACATTGTATCAGTTACTATGTCTGAGGAAACTTGGATTAAACAAAGGAGAAATTGACATTTTTATCCTTGCCTGATTTTTTTTAACCAGATAAAATAGATTATAACATCATTATAACAATAATCCCATGGACAACATCCACAACATCTGTACTAAATTAGATAGAAATACAAATAGAAGAGATTCTCAGGCGTGGACAACTCATGATGTTCCACCATTATTCTTTGTCTGAGACCGAGAAAAGGCAGATTAAATATGCAGTCAATTCTGAGAGACTAAGAATTCAAAGAGACTAAGACCTGATCTGGAGAACAACAACAACACTCACAGCAAATTGTTTAAATCTGGTAAAATGGCTTCTAAATTAAATAAAAATGGGGCAGCAAATCATGACTGCACTCTCGTCATAAAACAGGAGAAAATGGTTTCTCCACAGTATAACAGCAGTTAAAACATGTCATAGTAAGAACCGAGTCAAACTGTTGAATCAAGGTTAAATATTAGAGCTTATTTTTAAATGTTCCATGAAGGGTTGTGTTCAATGATTGAATAAATACTCCTGTAAGTCAGAGAAGAGGGCAGAAATAAAAAGTTAATTCCTGATGACAGACACACAGATGCATACAGATGGATACAGATGGATACAGATGGATACAGATGCATACAGAAGGATACAGATGGATACAGATGGATACAGATGGATACAGATGGATACAGATGGATACAGATGCATACAGATGGATACAGATGCATACAGATGCATACAGATGGATACAGATGCATACAGATGGATACAGATGCATACAGATGGATACAGATGCATACAGATGGATACAGATGCATACAGATGGATACAGATGGATACAGATGCATACAGATGGATACAGATGGATACAGATGGATACAGATGCATACAGATGGATACAGATGGATACAGATGGATACAGATGGATACAGATGCATACAGATGCATACAGATGCATACAGATGGATACAGATGCATACAGATGCATACAGATGGATACAGATGCATACAGATGCATACAGATGCATACAGATGGATACAGATGGATACATGCTCAGTCAGGCATTCACTCATTCATATCCACCCCCTGCAGACCCTGTGCAGACGCAGCAGACCTCATCTCTGCCTCATATACTGTTGGCTGTAACGCCATGAAAGATGCATGCATGACATTTTGGAGGTTCCACCCCAGGAGCGGATGATTTCATTCTGTTTGGATCGGATTCATTCGGCGTTCTTCGTCTCCTGCAGGGCTGCAGAGTTTGAATGTTGTCTCAAAGTTACGAGAAGTAACTGTTTTAAAAGAGTTCTGTACTAAATCCGTAGAGAGAAGGTCATTCTGTGGTTTGGAACTTTTGTTGAGTAATGAAGGTCATCCTGTATCTTCTCTGTGAAAAGGAGTTTATCTCTGAATTGCAAATGGGAGTCGCTGTAGAATTAATGTCACCCCGTGGCTCCACCATAATGTGCTGTAACATTTAAACGAATTGAGAGGCCAAGGACATAAATCTCCATTGATTCATAGAGAAAAATTCTAAATAAGCATATTTCTATAAGCTGCTTTTTAGCTCTATGTCTGGATCACAGCTCAGATAAAATGATCCCGAGACAGTAAGAACACAGATAGCAAAAAATGGCTGCGATGTGATGAGGGTGCAAAAACCTTCGAAGCACTTTCAGGCTCCAGGAACGATGTAAATAATTTGTTTGGTTGGCCGCTTCTGATCCAGTACAGAACACAAGGGGGCAGTTCATTAGGAACATAATTTATATCTATGTACACATATATGTATGTGGAAGAGTTACTAGTCACTGCAATCAGTCGTCCTCTTCATCGATTGTAAAGATAAATCTTCAATCCTTCCTTCTTTACATGCAAAAAATGCATTGTTAAGATCAGCTGATTGAGACATCATGGGTTTGTTTTATTATATCTTTTATTAAGACATAGGTTTGAATGTTCAGTTCTGTGTTACAGCCAAACAGACACTGCATGTTGCATGTAATACCCCCTATGCAATAGGCAAATAGGTAAAACCATCAGTAAGAATGTCAAAAACAAGTCTTTAAAGTATTTATTTAAGGGCCTCACCTTTGCTTTTATGCTGGTTTTCAGCTGGAGGCCTTCAATCAGTTGAAAAATACACCTTTTTTTATGTGTAAGTGCATGAAAAACACATCACATTTGAAATCCTGCAGGATCTCAGAGACCTGCCTCTGAGCTCCCACATTAGCTCCACAGGACTGACTACGATGATGGCAGAAAGTGCCGACTCTCAGAAAAACGTTTTAGTTATGAGAAACAGTGAAGAGGCTCATTGTGGCCGTCTGATGTGGAAACACCAATCACAGGCAGAGTGAATGCTCAGCAGGAGCTAATGAACCTTTTTACATGAAAACTGCCGCCACTTAAATTCTGCAATCTGGTGACTCTGAAAAGATTGTCCATTCCATTACAGCAGTGACCAGCAGACATGCACGCCCACTCGTACATCTCCCTATGATGGTCCAATTAAAGTAATGCCTTCCGGTCTAATGTGCAGCTTTTGCAAATTGAGTCAATATAAAGCAGGAATAATGTTTTTTCTCATCTTAGACAAACAAATCACTTGTTTGGCTCTAAACCGCTGCAGTTCAGCCAAGAACCTGTTGACTGCCAGCAAATCTGCAGCTTTAAGGCCACCGTAAATATAAAACTTTAAAAAATACAACCGGCCGGCTTGAAAAACAATAATTTAATGAATCATAAATTTTTGGACAGATGTAGCCTTTGCTCTGATGTCGCACGCTTTTACCACAAGTCTGCAGAACTTTAGCGGAACCCTCAGAGGGGACTGGTCTGCTTTTAGAAAGGGTAAGTGATGTCATCAATTCTATGATAAGAAGGAGGGCCTGGTGGAGCTGCCTGGTGGAGGTTTGAACTCTCTTTTTTTATTTTCGCACAGGAAACTGTTCTCGGTGTTTAGGTGGTGTTTGATGCTTCCTCTGAGGGGCCGTTTAGACGACACAGGTTTTACCCTAAAGCTAACTTTTGTTACGTGTTGGCCGTTTGTTTACACATGCAAACTTTTGTAAACAAGCTCCAAAGTGTATTCTTTTGAAAACACAACCATCACTATGGTAAAACGCAACTCCTCTGAAAACGATGACATCACAGGCCCGCTTCCTGTATGACTGTATTACGGTTCCAGCCTGATTCAGGTGCGCAGACAAAAAATAATGTCTGACTGTCTGGTTCTGTTTGTGTTACAGACTCTGTTGAGTTTATTAATGCTCCTATAGTTTTACTGACAGTGATCTTATTGTGTGGTGTTGATTTGAAAGGTTTCAGCGCAAACTGCTGGCCTGGCATGTATACTGCAGCGTTTTAACTCTACAGGGCCTGGATGTTTTCTGGTTTAATGGGGTGTAACTGGTGACTTAACTAGTTTGCCCAACCCAAGACTGTTGCTGTTGTCTTAGTTTGAGCCGACTAGTTTTGAATGTGCATCGTTTTTTTCTTTTGTATTTTGCTTAGTTTGCCTTCCGTTTCTGATTTCTGATTTCTTTTTGAGGACTAAATTATGGAGGCTTTCTATAATTCTTTTAGCCCCATTATGCTGTGTTGTGACTGGTGGGACTATTTATCTTTTCAGTCTTTTAAATGCACTTATTGTTGTTTGGCTAAAAGCCTCAGCTAAATAAATGGAATATTAAAAAAATCCACAACCTGAACCACTCCTGGAAACAAAACAAAAAAACTCCAGTTATCATACAAGTGTGAGAAACTAAAAGAATTGGCCCCACTGTGGGTTAAAAAAGCTCTTACAAAAAATAATCTGAATACAGTGCAGCGTTAGAAAGAATAAATAATGATTAAGAACTTGACTTCATGAATTTCAACACCATTGAGTCTCCAGGAGTGTAATTATGTCCCAAACCTATTTTTATTATAATTGCAGACTGCAAAAGACAAATAAGCGCAAACCCATTAGTATGTTTAAAGTAATTTAACATCCAGGTTGTAATTTAAATGAAAATGTGCTCTGAAATATTTAAACCAGATAAATCATTGATACTGAAATGGTTAGAACAGACATTGTGATTCACAGCGACTCTCCCTACATATCAAACATTAAATAAGAGGATAACTTTCTCATGCATCATTCATATAGAGATATATCTATAAACGGCTAACCAAACATAAAGCTTGTTCATGCACTGTTTCTGGCTGCTCATCATTTTTACAGGACAGCAGAGACCTGCACAGAGCTGGGAATATGAGGCTGTAGCATCGAACATTATCCATGGCAACAACCGTGTTCATCATCCCATCGACTGGGCGCTAATGACCGATCCATATCAGTGAACCTCAGAAGGCAGGAAGGCTGCAAGCAACAAGAGAAAGATCTACAGCTAGAATGTTACTCAGTACAGCAAATTACATTTGTATAAATCTATGCAAATAATACATTACATGCAAGGTGGATGTAAAATTCATAATAATAATAATAATATATATTTATATAGCACTTTTTCAAAGTGCTTCATAAGGGCAGCAAAATAACACAAACAATACCATTACAGAAAGATTAAAAGCAATTAAAAAATATAAAATATAAAAACAATAGATTAAAAAAAGGCTGAATCTGAGAACACAAAGAGCTCTCACTTATTTCACACTGGGCTAATTTTCATTTTCCCTGAGTTTGATGATTTTCAGTTTGTGTAGATCTGTTAAAGTTTGTGTTTTTAGAAGTTTGAAAAAAAACCCTCAAGGAACGCAGGTTGAAAAGAAAAGAAAAAACAAACCTTAATGACATAAAAGTCAAATCCAGGCAACAAAAACAAAATGAAAAGAAGGAGAAATACACAAATTAAAGAAAAAAACAACGTGGTGAGACTCAGGAACAACAAGACGAGAGGAAAACACAAGAAGAAAAAGTAAAGGGACAACTAAAAAAAGAAAAGAACTAAAATACACAGAAGGATAATTACAGAGCAGTGAAAATAATTAGAGCCACCAGAAAGGCAGGAAAACTGAATTTTCATCTTTATTCTTAAAACTAATTTTATGTTCACCTGAATGATTGACAGGTTTGAGTTCTGTCTGTTTCCATTCAGTGTTAATGATGTTAATTGTCGACGTGGAGCTGAAACCAGATCATGTTCCAGGTCTGGATCCTTAAAAACAGGATAAAATAAAACCACTAAACATCTGACACAGGATCAACACTACAGTATATGCATCACGTAAAGAATCCCATCTTTACGGTGCTGATGTGACTGTTATAATGTGGTGCAGATCTAGATAATAATCCACATCCTGGAGTCTTTATTTAGAGCCAGAAACACTCAGCAGCAGAGATAATGGGTTCAGAGTCGTCTCTAATGGTTTCAGGAATACATCCACATGTGATTTATCTTATGATTCTTGGTGGTTGCTTCGATGTTGTTGCTGTTCTACATGTTACAGTTTTAAATTGATCATTTGCATAAGCCTGTAGAGAGGAGCTTGTTATTTCAGCCTCCATACAACAGCATAATTCTATTCGCACAATGCAGTTTTGCTGATGCAACGCCGACCCAATCACCATCTGTCTGTTACCTCTCCACGTTCTACTGGTTCCTGGCTTTCAGTGGCTGTTAGGTGGGGCTTGGTCTCTGCTCTCAGAGCCCCTCTGGCTCCCGGTTATCAGTCACTTATTCTCTAATCTCTCCGTCCAGGAGCCGCCTTGGTCTGGATCCATGTGGCATAGAAGTGAGGTGGCAGCTGGCCTTTTATCACAGCAACAAAAAAAAAAAGAAAACCAATCCAGGTTGCATACTGAACACACACACATGTGGTGCAGAGAGACGGTACCTGCAGCCCTGCAGGCTCCAGCCAGAACACACAAATGCAGCACTGCAACACAAACACACACAAACACCCGTGAGAGAAGAGACACATGTATGGGAGTCAGCTCAGAATCTGCCTTCCTCTGCAGCTCCGTCTCCTCCATCAAAGGATGGTTTTTGCCTCTTATTGAAGGGGGTCCGTCTCTGGTCACTTTGTCCCTGGTGTCATTTTGAGAGC
The DNA here is from genome assembly GCA_037577475.1 of Chaunax sp. Z400. NCBI lineage: Eukaryota > Metazoa > Chordata > Actinopteri > Lophiiformes > Chaunacidae > Chaunax > Chaunax sp. Z400. Next base: position 25,324,682 of record CM075201.1, read on the forward strand.
CTTTGTGTTTAAAATGACCTCTTTATGTTTTCTGAACAAATGATCCAGAGAGTAGGTGACATAAGTTCACTGTTTCATTGCTTCTCTTATTGAGCAGCAACTGAAAACACAACGGATGGAGAAAATCTGACTGATCATTGTCCTGTTTTTCAAGATAAAACAGCTTATCTGATAACCCTTTAGCTAAAACAGCTAATGTTAGCATTCTTAATTAGCCTATGTGGCTGTTATGTAAATAGTTTTCAAATCAATAATAAATATTGGACTTTCTGATCAATCCATCGATTTCACACCTAAATGAACAACTTCCAGTTGAAGCTCCGCCCCTTTCAACTATGACCATGGATACAGATAATTTACATTAATCATGATTCATACAGTAAATAATATAAATTACAGGTTTATTTAATTTCCAGTTAAACCTTCTATCCTCTTTTTTGGTGATTTATTGATAATGTTTGAGGTCAGATGCACAATTTCTTTAAAAAAAAAATCCATAACTAAAATCCAGTGAACCTTTTAAGACAAATGAAAGGAAAGGAAGAGCTAATTGATCTTCTATAGATATTTCCCCCAAGACTCATATTAACAATCAATGTCTCTGTGAACAGTCCAGTCTTCACACTGACGTCTCTGTGATGGATGGCAGAGAATCTTCCAGCAGTCTAATGTAGTATCAATTACTTGATTTCTGGCCGCAGTCAGTCAGATTCATTGATACAGCGTTGGCTGACAGTGTCCAGGCTGTCAATAGAGCTCAGCTAGAGGCCAGAGTGGCATCACTAATCTATGTAATGTATGTGGAGACTTAGGACAGGAGACACACTGTAAGGGCAGCTCATTAATCACCTGCAATAATCTACTGTATCACCAATAAGTTGATCAGTGACTGGTCTGAGCCAGATCTATTGATACGGCAGTGAGTTTCCTCTAATGTGCAATGAATAGATAGTGTGTGTGTGTGTGTGTGTGTGTGTGTGTGTGTGTGTGTGTGTGTGTGTGTGTGTGTGTGTGTGTTCCCTGCTGCAGGCTGAACAGAAACAATGGTGTAAACTCATTTAAAACTGCATTAATTGATTTTTTTCCACTCTGGGGCCCCAAAATGTTTCCCAGATGAAGGTTGTAGAAAGCATTAACACTTCCAGCAGACACACAGCAATAAGGAATCATTTGTGTGTCTGTCACCAGTGTGAATATGAATGTGATTTTCACTCACCTTTGGCTTCACTTTGGTTTTTCATTATTTTCAGAGCAAAGTTTAGGCAACAGAAGCTTTGGTTTTAGACGTACATCGTATGTTCTGAGCCCGTTTTTGACTCCATTTTTGAGACATGACTCATTTCAGAGTCGGCCCAAACTGCAGCCTCTTCTGTTTTTTGGTCAAAACCTGCAACCAAGGATTTTTGTTTCAATTAAAATTTATGAGAATATGTTGAAAATGAAAATATGTTAAGTGGACAATTTGATATTAAAATTCATTGCATTCGTGTTTATAGTAGAATTAATTGATGTTTCTCTTTTTTCAGCCACATAAAGAGAGATTATCATTGTTCAAAGAGCCAGCCTCCCTCACCACACATACACTTTAGTATGCACACAAATGTGTGTCTACAGACACATAATGTAATCTTTAGCCATTACACAAACATATGCATTCACATTACATCAGAGGAAAATACAGATTACACTGTCATTGATGCTATCTGTTGAGGATTCTCATGTCTGCAGAATGAAACGCATAAAATTTCAGTCTACTCTCAGCTCGCAGCATGAAAGCTGCTGCAGTAAGCAGTTAAAGCAGCGATCTGTGTGTCTGTCACTGTCAGTCAATACGGAAACCATCGCTTTGCTCTGCTTTCATGCAGGGAAAATCACAAGGGAAATAAAGGCAACATGAAAAAGACGGAGAGAAAACAATCATTCATTCGTGCATTCATTCTGACCAGATCAGCGCCTCACTGGTTCTTACCTCTGCTTAAAGTGGCTTCTTGCAGATGAGGATCTGAAGCTGCACACTGACAGAAACCAGCTTCAGTCAGGAGGAAGAGGAAGAGGAAGAGAAAGTACAGGTGGAATTTGGGGTGCGAACTAAAACTTGTCCAACTGAAGTAAATTGTTTATTATGAATCTATGACAGAAATGGAAACATTGATGGATCTTATATTTATTTATTTCCTAAAATGTCATCTGATCTGTTTCGTCTCTGAGCTCGAGCAGCGAGCTGTCAGTTCCATCGGTCCGGTGAGGGTTCGCGTCACGTACACAACCGCCTGTCATTGTAAAAGTCCCCGTCGTTTTGTCAGAGACGTTGACAGCTGGAGAACAAACGCAGCCCCGCTCCAAACAACGGCAACGCAAAAAGCAAAATCACTCTGGGTTTTAAAAATGAAGCCGGAAAGTTGGAAAAGTGTGACAAACGTGGAAAACTTCCTGAGTGGTAGAGGTAGGGCATCGACCTATGATACACTGACCGTCTTTAATGCACAGCGAGTTCACAACCCTGATCCATCACCAAAGCAAATGTACATAAACAAGGTGTTAAACGTAAAAGGAAAGATTTGATGGAACTCCCGTAATGAGATCTCACTGCCTCCAGTTTGATTTAATCCCCATAGAAACAGATTTTTTTTCCTGTTGTGCTTCTGTCGTTTGGATGGAAGCGTCGCTGCTGTCCCAGCGTTCGTCCCTGTAGGCGGCGTTGGACGAGGTCCTGCATCATTTGACTTTAATGAATAATAGATAGAAGCTCAAGCTGAACAGCCTCCATTCCCTTTGACTTGAAATATCTAGTATGTCTGTTGGATTACAAAGCCAGTAGTCGGGCTGGAGGAGGCAGTGAAGTGTAGATGTACAGTATGATCTAATTTGTCATCTTTTTTTCCCTCGGTCTGCTCCGTCTCTCACATTCAGACTGAACAGGCTCCTCTGTCCTCCCTCTGCTTCTCAACCCAGAGCCTCCAGGCTGGGGTTTAAATATTTTACCAGAGGGAACACAGGCCTGCATACGTCTCAGGCTCATATCCACGGTTTCATCCCAGGAAAAATTACAACATGATTTCAAAAACTTTTTGCATTTTACCTAACATGCTTATCCAGTGCGACTCCGTGGAAAGTCTTCTTTGATTGGTGTTGACTTTTTGCAGATGATGCAGTTGTGCAGTTAATTTGGTCTGTTTGTCAGAAGTTTCATGACTTTGTTCACACATGGCATCTGAACACACAAAATACATTTTGAGAATATTTCTTAAGTTTTGGGTGTTTTGTTGAACCGATCATTAGAAACGCCCCTTTTTGGCTTACATGGCAACCCCCACAGGAACCTATCCCCAATAGAACTTTTACCCCATGGGAACCACACCTGTTGGTAATTATCAAAAACAACCACTTTTCCGTGAAATCTACAACTTTCTCTCAGCTGTGGTGTATGAAGCTTTTTTTGAGGCTCACAGTTCATTCTGTAGCAGCAGGATGGACAAGAGATATGAGCTCAGGTCAATGAGGCCTACAGGTCATAAAGAGCAAATGGAAGATCAAAAAACATCAAACACAACATTAGGTGATAATATATGTATTATTATGGTCATTTTTGACTGGGAACACCAAACTAGTTAACAGGAAACAAACACAACAGGGAGGTTCACTGTAGTAAGAAAAAAAAAAAAAACCTGTACCAATCTCATGGTTTTTTACTTTCATGATCGTTGGAAGTTGATTGGATTGAGAATCGATTCTCGATTGACTGAATACACAGTTGGGCACCTTTTTCAGTCTTTTGTTAGGATACAATGTTCCAAACCATTTCCTGCTCTCTGGGCCTCTGGTTCACAACGTGAAAAGAAAATAGCAGAGAAGATAAACAGTCTGGTCATTTTTATATTTAAACTAGCCTCCATCTTCTGCGGTTGTTTCAGAAAACGCTGCAACGCTGTTTCACTCTGAATCGCCAGGATTGTTTTGTGGACTTCACCCAACTGTCCATCAGCATGGAGGTGAGTAGACCTGAAGTCAATTTAAATGTTTGAGCGAAGTGTTTTTGAGGCTGATGCAGGTATTAAGAGAGCAGACGGGAGAAAAATAGGTTATAAAATGAGAGGAACGGGGATCGACTGGCTGTTTCTGGAAGAGGCTTCATGAAGGTATGAATATGTTTGTGTGTGAGGATGATCACTGCTGAGAGGGCTGATGAAGCAGCAGAAACAGAGATGGACCAATACTGGCAGACAGATAGAGGAAGAGCCACATATTATGATTGCAGGGTAGAAAGTGATGTGTTGTTTTTATTTTTTAAATGGGTGTAATTTTGAAAATGGAGACGGACGGTTGGAGGATAAACATCAGAGAAAAACAGAGTGACTGAAGAGCTGTGTTGTTGGATGCAGGTGGTCTCCCTTTGGTTCCTAATGGAGGCCGATGAAGTCAGTCACATCGAGGTAGTTTCAGAAGAAACACTCAGACCCTCATAATGGAAATAATACGTAGCTCTCAGTGGTAAAACATCCATATGCAGTTCAGATACCTCTGTGAGAGAAGCTCCTGTTTGATGGTTGATGCAGAAAGCTCTTATCTCTCTTCCCTTACATTACTATGAGGTATGGATCAGATCTCGTTGACATTTAAATAAAATGGAAAGACGATGAATTCCATTTTCTCCAGAACCGCTCCTCCGTTTGTCAGCTGTGCTGCAATGCTTGGCCAGTATTTTTGGTTTAAAAGGTTCAGAGGATGAATAACATTATCAGCAGTCTGAATGAATGATGAGCTGGAAATGTATTTATGCTACTGCATGGAAAAAAAACACTGCAATAAAAAAAAATCATGGCTCATCTTATCAGGTATTAGCAAGTAGTCTTACTCACCTTAGTGGTTTTACCAGAAAGCTCGTACCGAGTTTCAGCTTCACCGCTTAGCTTGAATGCCACAAAAAACACATCTAAGATGGGAAAGACTGCAAAGAAAAGAGAAGCTAATTCATCCGTGCAATTCATTAAAAAAAAATCCGGAGTTCCAGGCACTGGATCATGGATCTGTGGTTCAGCATCTGTGACCAACAAATCCTCAAAGCCTTCATCAGATCATTTCAGGTCAAACCAACATCGTCGGCTTCATAAAGTCACTCATACAACTGCAAACATCTGTGCATCTGAGTTTAAACATGATTCTGCATCTGAAATCAACCATGTTCCTGTCTTTGGACCTCTGGTTCTTTGGTACGGTGTTAGGATCACCGTCGAGTCCAACTGCCTTTAATTAAAGACCATGATTGTTTTACTCCCGGTTTCGTAGTTTCTCTGACTAAAGGTCGCCGTGTTTCAGGATGTTTTGAAAGGCCCATTCATGATCTACGTCAAAGACAGATACGGATACGGAGCCTCCCGCACTTCCTCTGCGTTCAATTTGAGCATATTTGGGAACGTTTTTGGAGAGCTACGGATACGGACAATATGGACGAAATCGAGCAACACCACCAGAAATGGTTGGGGGGGAAGTGTAGCTACAACTCAAGCAGGGCACGACAGATGTGTACGGAAACAACTAAGAAGAAAAAAGTGAAGCGAAAACGTTACGAAACTCTCCGTCCTCAAGTCTCGATGTACCTGATGACCTCACAGACCATTCATTACCTTTGTATTTACTAGTTACGTCATCACAACCTCCTCCGACCGTCGCCATATTTGTTGTTGTCTAAACATTCGAAGCTTCGCTGCCCTCCTGTGGTCGTATCGACGTCGACATTACGTTACATTAAAAACTTGACCCTCAGCTTGGACTTCCAGGTGTGAAAGGGCCACAAAGACTTAACCATCGGTTCTACAAGTCAAACCGATAAGGCTGTTAGAAACGACGTTCACATCCCAGCAGAAGTGGTTTGATTTAAACTCATAGACCGACCTGCACTAACAGGCTGACAGCCCTGAACAAGTGTAACATGTTTGGCCAGAAGGTGGCTGCATAATTACATTCTGCTGCCTTGTTTAAGGCTGTTTCCACGGTTCAGATCTGTCTCTCTCTCATCACTTTTCCTCTCAGCCTCCATTAACTCCCAGGATGGGTTGTCAAAACACAGGTGGAGGAAATAAATGAGCAAAAGCTCCGTTCTATTCTACAATAAGGGGGAATTTAATTCATCTATTCGTTTTGTGTGGAGGCAGAGAAAGAAGAAAACACAAACAGACGACCTTTATCTTTTACCTCTGTTTTCATTTATGTCTTGATTTGAAGATGATTTTAAGCAGGATTATGAAAAAAAAAATACCAGACAAACATTTCAACATTTTACCGTTCTTCACAAGGGAAACTGTGTCAGGAAAGCTGAACAGATGTGTCGGGTTGTTCAGTCTTGTTGGAGGTATTTGCTCCATTGAGTTCCATTCTGGGTCTACCCCGGGGTCTCCTCTTTGTGGGACATGCCTGGAATACCTTCCCAGGGAGGTGTCTGTGGGGCATCCTGACCAAATGGCCAACCCAAACTCCTCTTGATGTGGAGGAGCAGCGGCTCCACTCTGAGCCCATCCTGAGCCCAGACACCCTGCAGAGGAAGCTCATTTCAGCTGCTTGTATCAGTGATCCTGTTCTTTTGGTCATTACCCAGAACTCATGACCACACATGAGGGTAGGACCATAGACTGACCGGTAAATCTTCTCCTTGTAGCTTAGCTCCCTTTTCACCACTACAGAACGATACAGAGTCCGCATCACTGCAGACGCTGCTCCGACAGGGGCGGATCTAGAATTTTTCAAAATCAGGGGCCATAGAGGGGCCACATTTTTTACAGAGGGGCCAACTATATGTCCAACATTCATGCACATTTCCTTATTCAGTAAGATGTATACACAGAATATTTCACCAGTCATTCATTGTTTGCTGTTGGCTCCATAGGTTTTACTAAAGACACACATGATTTAATATATTATGCAAATTGTGCCTTTTTCAAGCACATTTTGTACATTAAAAAAGTTTAGCAGTTATTGAATTTTAAACTAGGATGCATAAATAAATATAAAACACAAGACACTTTTTTCCAATTATGTAATACATAAAATAATTTAAAAAAAGTTTTTTTTACAGTAAAGAAAATACTTATATACTATATTACAGAATACACAACAGTTTAGAGGAGAAAAACTTGACACAGTCAAGTATTCAAGTTGTAAATAAACAGGAAAAAAAAGACAGACAAGTGACAGGACAGGTGCACTTCAGGGACCAAACAGATTTCAGCTGGGGCCAGTGCCCCTCTGGCCCCGCCCCTGTGCCCGATCCTTCCATCAATCTCCTGCTCCATTCTTCCTTCACTCGTGAACAAGACCCCGAGATACTTGAACTCCTCCACTTGGGGCAGCGACTCATCCTGACCTGCAGTGAACAATCCACCCTTTTCTGACTGAGAACCATGGCCTCAGACCGGGAGGTGCTGATTCTCATCCCGGGAGGTGCTGATTCTCATCCCGGGAGGTGCTGATTCTCATCCCGGGAGGTGCTGATTCTCATTCCGGGAGGTGCTGATTCTCATCCCGGGAGGTGCTGATTCTCATCCCGGGAGGTGCTGATTCTCATTCCGGGAGGTGCTGATTCTCATCCCGGGAGGTGCTGATTCTCATCCCGGTGGCTTCACACTCCATTTCATACGTCATATCACAGGTTCACAGCACTGCAACATACAGGAGGCCAAACGGCTCCAAACACCAACAGCAGGCAGGAAGTCTGGGCACCGCAGCCAGTAAACTGGGATGATGGGGACTATTTATGGTCCCACTGCTGGGACTTTGTCCGAGATCATTTTCAAAAGCAACAACAAAAAAATCAGTTTTGGGAAAGATTTGTATCTGACCAGCTGGCCTGTGATATTTAAAACTATACAGCCAAAAACTGTCAGGGTAAATAACCAAATACAGATGGACTTAATATGAGGGACACTGTGGGACCAGAGAGAAGGCAGCAGTCCAGGAACAGCCTAATGCTTCTGTCTCTGCCAGTTACACCAGCAGTCCAAGGGAATACTGATGGCACAGAATTCATCCACACACAAGGAGAGACTCCATTATTGTCAACACAACACACAGTTTTTATTAGTTCATAGAATGAATGAATGAATGAATGAATTCATGTGATTTTAATTTGTGACATTCAGTGGATTCCAGGAGTGGAATAAAAAACAAACTGGATAACGTGACTAAATATGATAAAAACATAATTGCTGGCTGACTTTCAACGAGCTGAGAAAAGGTGTGAACAGACAGGTGTGTTGTTTTATGGCCTCTCCTCCTTCAGGAGGATTCTCCCTCCTCAAACCCTCCACATGATGATCGATGGCTCGGCTGCAGATTTAGCCAGAAAAGCCGAGCAATTAGAAATCATCAGATGAGAAAAATAAAGTGGAACCATAAAACTATTCTGCCTCAGTTCCACTCAGCATATCAGTCATGGCTGATATTATCAGCCCTGCCATGTGCTGCGGTAATTTCTCTGCTGAATTACCACTTCTTGACCTTTAATGGCATTAAGAAAGGGCACTTTCACACATAAATAGTGTTTGGAGTCTTCGTCCAGTCTCTTTATCACCAGCAGAAAGAAAGCAAAGGCAGGTCTCATGTTTTATCCAGACGTATCTGTAGGTTATGTTAGTGATTAAATACTGAATGCATTAAAACATACCCTCAGGTAAAAATGAGCCTGTCACATATCCAGCTGACTCAGAGGGCGTGGTTCCTAATTAAATCCTTCTTATGTGTCGTTTTTAATTTTGGTGTCGACTTCATCAAACAAGTTCATCCCAAAAGGCAATGAACAAGAAAAATGACATTTGCTTCAGCTTGATTTAAATACTAGCTTATAAAGTTTGAATGACTCTCATACTGTAGATATAAAGGATTTAGTGAACCAAAATAACGATGTAATGTTCTGTGACAGAGAGAGGACAGATTAAAATAAATAAGTATGAGTATTTCTATCTGTGGGGTGAATTTGTAGAATGATCTGGATATGGAGTTAAAAAATTAAAATGTAAATCAGTTCAAAATTCATTTTAACATCTGAATCAATCGTCTAGCTTGTCTGCGTTTGTTGATGTAATAAATTAAACTATCATAGAGAATCAGGTGAATACAATGAATATATTCATTTATATTAAGAAATCATTTTGAAATATTATCTGAAATATGTCATCAGAGTTGAAAGCAATACCAAACATCTCAGAGTTTTGTGACAACTGCAGCTAAACGAGTATCCATGTAAAAATATCACCCACTTAAATTCTTCATATAAACAAAGTAGACACCAAAAGATCACAAGACGTACAAAAACTGACCCAGTTTTAACTCATTTCTCCCTGATGTTTCTTTTCTAAATCTCCTTGAGTTCCTGATAATGGACATGTCATACATCATGTATGTTCACCCACATGTTCATGACACTGTAGATATAAAGGCCTGGAATTTTACAGCTCAACAAGGATAAAAAGAAGAAGTACTGGTCATTTAATTATTTCAAAAGTGGAAATGATCCACTGTGAGGACACGTCCCTCTGTCTCCCCCCGGGATCTGCACCCATGCATCTGATAACAGGACGGTTCTGCAGGTTTGCAGTGAGGCGGTTGAATCATTGGTATCGATCAACACTCTTATCAAATCCCCACCGATGGCATATGTTCATTTCATGCTGCAGGGCGAACACAATCAGCCTTAATAATTTCAGTCTCTCGTTTCCAGGAAGGTGAGGCGGTGAGAGAGAAAAATAATTACTAACATTTATCAGTTTTGTTTCTAGGAAAACAACGTCTGCAGTAAAGTTCAGCCAATCACAGTTCAGCTCTATTAAAACCCAGCACTGAACCGTGAAGCAGACACAGAACCAGTATGAACATGGCTCTGGTTATTGGGTTATGATGACTCTATTGTTCAGGTGTTACAATCATCTCACCCTGTTCTGATGTAAGTAAAACAGAGCTTCAGTCTCACCAGCATTCAGACCTTGAATCATGATAACATCCCACAGTCCCATAAGAATCTATGTGTTTCTGGTTCCTGACTCTCCTCTTAGAACTAAATACCATCATTGGTCCTCAGAGAATAGTTCTTTATAGAACATTAATGTGCGTTTGCTTTTCGTGTTTGTCAAAGAGGTCGATGTGTATTTATACAGTTTAAATCCAATCAGAAAGGCATCAAACTTTGCCTTATGTATGTGAAATTTCCCAAATGTTATAGAGATTTATTATCACATTCAGATGTAGTCATAATGTTATTGGGTCTAATTTTTATAGAATATCGAGTCTTGTTTTTTATAAAGTTCTCTATGATACTCCAAAACGTAGATGAGGAGGTGATAAAACAAATGCATAGCAGTAAATCTGGAAATGATTATGTTACATGAGTAAATATTATGCATAATGTTAAAGTGAATTTCTCTAATCTTGTTCAAAATACAGACCTGAAAGGGGCATAACCAGGTTTTTATTATCTAATTGTGAATTCCACAAATGTTTCCCTTTTGGGTGAAATCTGATTAAAGCTATGAAGCATCTTTCTTATGTAACCTTTTCTTTTTTTCATGGGTCATGACATCATTCATATGTTAAACTTTGCTTATCAGTTGACACAAATTAAATTTAGTAAAAGTTCACTTTCATTACGACACAATCTGATCATCTCTAGCGAAGAAAACCCCGACCTCCTCTTCTGAACCTCAGATTGACTCCATATTGTTTCTAGTCGCCTCCCTTCAGCCTCTGACACATGATGAACAAATCCCAAAATTTCTAAACCCGTCAAGCATCTCTAATCTCCTCTAACCCTCGTTTACGACAGGCCTGAAGATTAGCCACATTGTTCAGGAGTGGACTTGAACCCAGGATGCGTCGGAGTAATCCTGCTCTGGACGACAGAGAGAACAGCTCATTCCTCTCTCGTCCTCTCCATCTGTACCGGCCTGAGTTGGGACAGTTCAATCTGTTCAGCGTCGCCGCACATGAATTATGGATGAACCCTGCAACCTCTGAATGTGGCAGGGATTAAGCTTTATAATGGCTCCTGCTTGTGTCACCGGCTCCATGTGGGTTTGAAAGAGGTTGGCAAAGAAATCAAGGTTATTCGTAGAGCATCAAAAGAGAGAAAATGTCAGTATTAGCCTAATATCCTGTGATGGCAGATCACTGATTCGCTCCTCTGCGCTGAAAGCCATTAGCAGAGCTCATTCAGAGACGACTGACTCTCTGATAAGCAATTACTGAGGCGTCATTCTGTTCCAATGAACTGAGCTGTAAAATCTGCTCCTTCAGGTCAAATAAACAGAACGCTTCCTTCAACAGGAACGTCAGCAATGCAGACGTACAAAGGAATAAATATGAGAAGAAATGTTGTAAAGTACATTCATAATAGTGAGGGGATAAGAAAGTTTGACCATGAGTGAATGGAAAGCTCTCTTATAATGAAACTCATAATGAGGCACCTAAAGCAGATACATTAAATAACAAGAATTCATACCAAAAACAGTAAAACCAGGATTAGATTTTGAATTAAAGGTCAAACTAGTATAAAAGCAAAACCTAACAGTACATTAGGAAGTCAAACTAGGAATGTAAACTTAACAAAAAAAGGAATTCAGCACTTTTCTTATTGAACTTAAACATTTGTATGTCATTCTGCTGTTTTTCACCTATGATAGAAGTTATGGACCGTCTGTGTCCTTGGACATACATAAGATTCACAACATCTTTATTAACTCAAAATACTTATTTCTTATATACTTTAAGCACAGATTTGCTACAATCTGTGTCAGTGATCACTTATGCTTTGCTAACATATTCCATCCACCTGACAGGTGTATGTGACTTATCAAGATGTGATTAAACAACATGATTATTGGTGATTATTACTGGTCACTCGAGCAAGAATTATAATATGCAGGTTGAAATTGAGGTTGTTTTCAAAATAAAAGCGATTTCTGCAAGAGTTGTTAGATGAGAGGGGACAAAGATGGGAAGAAATATAATTATATGACGAGTTCCTGTTTTTAATTTGATTGGCATCATTAGTATCACCAGCATATAAATGTAAATTTATATTGTGTTTTTTAATAACATAACAAAGTGGTAGCAAATGCATGTAAAATAGTAAGGGTCCCGAGAAAACAACTGTGTGGAACTCCATATTTTAGCAGGACTGGTCTTCATTTTTAACCCTCCCCAAAAGAGAATAGAACCACTTTCTAACCAAATTCTTATGAGCACAGACTCATGCTTCTTGTAATTTCATCAAATAGCCTACAATTTGCCATCTAACCCATGGAAGTGTAAGTGCAAAGAACCAACCTTCAAACATGGCCTTTAAGATGGCTGTTATTACCTCTGCTACCTCTGAGAGCTGGAAACGGTTATGTGATCGTCCACATTTGTCTGTTTGTTTGTATGTAAACTTGTGTTTTGATGACTGCCTTTAAAACGAGATGGTTTAATCTCAAGGGGCATATCCTCTTATAATAATAAAGTTTCAACATATCTTGGAAAGTTGTGCGTGGATTGTGATGAAAGTTTGTGTAGGGGCGGATCTTGTGTCAAGGAAGTATCAGTTAAATTTCAAAGGAAATCCATGTATGATTGCAGATTCTGGATCACTTTTTCACTCTCTTCAACATTAGGAGATAGGGCCATTTTTTTAAATTTACAATATCATGAAAAATAAGATAAAATGGGATAAAGTTTATTGTGAATTGGTGCCACATAAATGAAAATGAATTAACGTGACATTTTCCTGCTGTTATAAAAGATTAGTTGTATTAATTACAGCATCAGTTTGACCCCCAAAGAACCTTTTTTTGTTGCAAGAAACAGAACATTTTTTAATTGCAATCCTACTTCAGAAAGGCATTTTATTTTGAAAGTTGGGACCGGACGTTGCGTCAGTGAGGAGTATTTCTACCTTGACCGCAGTTGGAGTGAAACTTGTCTCCTCCCGGAGAAGCAGGTAGTCTGGACTCCGGTTCCCTCCGCCGCAGCTTCTCCCGCGTTGTCCCGCAGAGATGAGGCGCAGACAGAAGAGGCTGCTGCAGGTCGCCGGGCTGCTCATAGCGGCTCTTCTCTTCCTCCCCAACGTCGGCCTGTGGTCTCTGTACCGGGACCGGGTGTTCGACAGCACAGTGGACGGTGGAGCGGGCGGTATCGTCCCGGTGCAGGTGAGGAAAGCTCGGTTCTCACGTTGCTTATGTACCGTTTCAGTCGCACCGGGTTCAGCACCACGGAGAGCGCGTTTAGACCGGCTTCTGTCCCGCCGTGGTGAAACACGGAACCAACCATTAAGATCTTACCGGTTTGTCCTGCTGATGTGATTCTGGGACGATTTAAAGCAGTGATTGTGAGATTTAGAGCAGCTTTAGTTTGTCTCCTGGAAAATAATCTGAGCTGTTTGTTGTTTTATGAGCTGCTGGAATTTCAACATGATTTATTTCTCCACAGAGAAACTTTGTCCTCTTCATGCTGCATTATAACAACAAAGCTAAATAGAATAAAATAGAATAAGAATAGAGCATTATAAACAGTTCTTATAGGTACAGTTTTGAGTGAATTTCTCCTGTATTTTCATTTATTAATTATTATTTATTTTATTGCCGCCTGCGATGTGACATTTATTTATGGACACACACTCAAACATTGTGCAGCCCTGGAACATTTAGAACAATTAGAACAATTACATTTTAAATAGATAAAGAATAAAATTTATTACATGTAGAATTTTTTCACCCAAGAATCTGCATTTTTAAATTTACATCTGGTTTACTGTAATTATAATAACAGTATGGTCACTATCTTCACTGAGAAGTTGTTCATCAGCTGACGGTGTTTGAGCTCTGGAGTCCACTCATCAGAAGGTCGGTGGTTCGATCCTCAGCCCATGTAGTCTGCGTGTTGAACCCAGTGGCTGTTTGTGTTCATCTCTCCTGATCAGCAGCTGTGGTCTTGAATCATAGCCTCTGCCATCACTATGAATGTCTGACTGCTGGCTTATGGTCTGTCAGACTAGAAAGGTGATATTTAGCATTTATATTTGATTAAAGAGGCTTCCTGTCTGTGCGGTCATGAAATATCCAGTGTGAGACCGACTTCACTGGTTTATTATGTTATAATTCTGGAGGTATTAAAGCAGTAACTGTGAGTTTTCCAGTAGCTGTGGAGCGTCTCCTGTAAAGTAAGAGTAATGAGCCTTTATGACAAGCAGCTGTAAACAGGTTTATTTATTTTATGTGTGTCTGTGCAGCACAGTGTTGCACAGCAGGATGAAACTTTGTATCCCTTTAATGCAAAAACAAAAACACAAAAAAAACAGACATTGCCATATTTTTCCCCCTGTGATATTAAATCAAAGCAAAAAGGATGTTATTAATGCACAGATACACAGTTCATCATCATCTATGGTGCATTAAATGTCATCAACATCCTTCTTCTACCACAGCTGGTGTTAAAATGTGGAGGAAGATAAATTGACTTTTTTTTTTACATCTCTTCTTCATCAGTAAGGGAAAATGAAAACCTTACAAGTTTTCCTTTAAGCAACAAAAACCGTATAGAATGAAACTGCAGCAACAAGATGATAATAAAATCAGGATCTTCAGGAAAAGTTCCACATCTGGGAAACATTTTCCTCGAGCGTCGCTTCTTCCCCTCGTCCAACCAGAGTTCTGCCTGTTGAACGCTGATCTGGGACGCTCTGGTGGAGACAGGTTTCTGTCCCGTTTTGTCCATTTAATTTCCCTGCGGCTGGACGTTCGTCAGGAGCAGATGGTCCCCTCCTGGATCTCCTCCCTCTCCTCCCGGAGCCGTCCGGCTGGTTGAACAGTAGAAATCTGCTGTGGGCAGAGATCATTGGAAAGAATCTGCTCTGCCTCTCTCTTAATGACGATGAGTGTTTTTCTCTCAGGGTTTCCAGCAGTAAAGCCAGTTAGTGATCCTGCTTTCATGGATGTTACAGCTTCTCCTCATCTGTTCTGCAGACGTTGCCACAGGGAACAGCTAACATGAAGTTTCTAGAATAATAATGACAAGCAGACCGTCATCAGATCAGACCGTAAAGTCTTCAAACTGCTGACCATCTTAAAATATGAGCCAGAGTGGAGGGATACTGATCAATCACTTTAAATGATTGATTGGTTCTGATAGTTTCACATCATGGCAGACGGCTGTGAAGCTTCCAGTTCCTCCTGAACTTCTCAGCTGGAATGACTGACTTTGAGGGAAAATAACTAGTCAGGTTGATCATCTCCATAATGGATCAGGACTTTTTTAAACATGCATCATTTTTTGACATTTTCCTTAATTAAGGAAAAAAACTACAGAAAAAAAAAACTGTCTGCAGGATTTTAAAAATCCACTACTGTTCGACCACAACAGAGTAAAAACAGTCTGGGAAAAACTGCAAGCAGCTAATTATCAGAATAATCAATACATTATTTATTTATTTATTTGGTTTAACCTAAAATGATGCTGAAGGATTTACTGAAGGGGTCCATGATCACTATGTTGTCACCATGTTGTCATCATGTTTTCACCATGTTGTCATCATGTTTTCACCATGTTTTCACCATGTTGTCACCATGTTGTCATCATGTTGTCATCATGTTTTCACCATGTTGTCATCATGTTTTCACCATGTTGTCATCATGTTTTCACCATGTTGTCATCATGTTTTCACCATGTTTTCACCATGTTGTCATCATGTTGTCATCATGTTTTCACCATGTTGTCACCATGTTGTCATCATGTTGTCACCATGTTGTCATCATGTTTTCACCATGTTGTCACCATGTTTTCACCATGTTGTCATCATGTTGTCATCATGTGACAACATGGTGAAAACAGTGAAAACAGTTGAAAACAGTGTAAACAGGTGGATATTACTGCGCTCTTAGCCACCAGCTGTCTTATTGATGCTTGCTTCGATTTCTCAGCCGCCTCTCTTAGCAGATGAGAAAAATGGATTCGACTCATCATCAGGTTGAGAGACTGATGTACAGAATGGTTCATTTACTGGACGCTGACTGCAGGCCTTGTTATTTTCCACATCAGTTCATTAGGATTCATTTAAAGAAGGAATAAACATTCCTCACCGTTGCTGAGTATGTCAGCCATATAATGGATTTCTTTCTTCAGTCTGCCTTTGTGGAGCCCTGTTGTACAGAGTAGAAATTAAATTGCGTTGCTGTTGTTGTCTACCTGTCAGCTGCTTTGTGATGTGGAACAAATGTTCATCCTGAGAACAGTTTGCACAGATATCCTCTAATATCCCTCCAGATGACTATATCTTCATTTCTGGGTTCAGTGTTTCCTGATGAATATTATGAGAGCGTGAGATTATATATTATTATATTTATCCAGTTTCAATGGTCGTAGAAAAGAAAATTTTATTTTTGCAGGTCAGTTTGGCTCTGTTTATGTTTTGTTGTAGACATGCATGGTGCAGCTTGTTGTATGTCAGAGCCATGGGTTCAGATCTCATTATCTCTCTCTCTCTCTCTCTCTCTCTATATATATATATATATATATATATATATATATAGAGAGAGAAAATAAAGCATTAGGAGTTAATGAGAGTCTTTTCAGTCTACATCCACATAAACATCTGAGAGAAGTTCCAGCTGATATGTGTCACCTTTTCTGTCTTTATTGCTGCTTCTCATCACGGAGCCACATCACCACCTCCATTAGCCGTTTGTTCTTATTCCTCCACCTTTTACTCCGAGCTGAGAGACGTGTAGGAAACAGGAGGCTTTCTTTCTGCACCTCTCATGTTGCTTTATTCTGTTTACAATGTTAGGAGCTATGTCACCGTCTGCCCTCGGCCGTCTTTACAGGGGAAGCAGCTGTTTTATGGTAGGACCAGTTCCACCAGAGGACTCTCTTCTGATTGGCTGCAGGCTCAATCGGCACATCATTTACTCAATGACATCATGAACCTGTGATGATGTCACAGATGTACATGGCCAGGTCACACATCTCTTCTTCTACTGTCTAAACTAAGTGATGCTGTTCTGTGTGAATTATGTTAAAATTGGAGTCGTCTTCTTTTAAATACACAGTTTTAAATTACATAATTTATATTCAAGTAATTTGCTTATCGTTTTTCAGAAGTTGGCCACATTTGCACCCCCCCCCTTTATTTGAAGTTATTTTCTATATTTAAAATTTTCTATAATTTCTTATTTATGTTGTTATTTATGATCTAATTTTTAAATCTGATGTATTTCACTTTGTACTAAATGTATCATATTTCAGAGGGTTTTAGGTCGACTCACCACAGACTCATGAAACCCGGAGGGAAACACTGATGTGCTTGTGTTGTGTGTGTTTTTTTGTGTTCTCTGTGGGCTGTTATGGCTTCACTGAAGTAGATAAAAATCAATAGTCTTATCCCATTCAGGCTTTTCCCTCATAAGTCTTGTTCCACACATTTGTAGCAGATATTTTGTTTCCTTGTCCAGTGTTTAAACCATCTGAATAAAATCAGAGCAGATTAAGTCCAAACAGGATGAGCTGCAGTAATTCACTACAATCTCTCCCACTGATGAATGAGACAAATAGAATATAAATGGCTGATATTCAGGAGGCTTTTATTCATACTCGTCCTCCTCTACGTTTATTTGGCTGCACTTCCTCAATTATTCTGCTGTTTGTCCTCCTGGAACCAGTACTTTGTGATTCTTCATCATTATTAAATACATCATCTCCTCATGGCTCCGAACCTCAGACACATTGAGAGTTTTTAGAAATGTATTTGCAGCAACACCCGTTTCACTCCGCCTCTCTCTTCTTGCAGGTTTGTATTTTTTACTGAGAAGATGTGCTTTTTGGTGTCACACTCACTTCAGGACAAAGTAGTCAAATGAAGTCAGTTTTTTTTCTTTATAGCACAAAATCATAGCAAAAGTTCTCACGGCACTAAAAAAAAAACTGACCTTGAACAGGCAGAAACCTCGGAGCAGACCCCGCCTCTACTCCAGTAAACAACATTATTGATCATCTTATTTTTTATAATAATAATATCACTGGACATCAACCAGGACCACAGCAATACCATGATCCACGTGAACCTAGGAGACAAGAAAGCAAAAAGGAAGAAGTTAACATGCATTAATGAGACATGAATGTGTACAGAAGGAGAGAGAAGCCCAGTGCATCATGGGAAGTCTCCCAGTAGTCTGAGCCTATGGCTTCTGCTGCTTCGCTCTGCTTCTCATTGTGGATCATTTTTCAAAAAGACTACATTATATTTTATACAATGAAAAAAAACCCAAAAAGCATTTACATTCAGAATTATACACATTAATATAAAACTAATAAGATTTACCTGCAATTTTTATTATGAACATAAATCCTTATATAACAAGTAGGTTTTTATCTTTTTACAGTGTAGGACTAGCCTAAGCCAGCCCTAATTCTAAGGACAGTTTTAAGCCTCCTCTTAAATGTAGAGAGGGTGTCTGCCTCCTGGACCCAGACTGGAAGATGGTTCCACAGGAGAGGAGCCTGAGAACTGAAGGCTCCGGCTCCCGTTCTTCTTTTGGAGACTCTAGCTCTGTGTGCAGCATCGGGCTAACTTTCTCTACGCCGTACAGCCGTGTGGCTCAACGCCTTTCAGCGACACACTCTTGTTAAACCAGTTAATTTGCTGCTCCTGACCACAGCGAGCATCGATCTCATCTCTGGCTCCAACGCAGCACCACTCAGCCCAGCAGAGTGAGGAGGTGTACAGTACGGAGAGGGGAGCCGGGGGGGAGGATTGGGTGAGTCATTATCTCGTAGTAGAGACAAGTCGCTCATGTGTGGCCTAAATCCTACCGACAGATAGACATTCAAACACACAGAGAGGGAGAGGGAGGAGCTACTGCTGGTCATGTGACCTCTAAAAACTCTGGTGGTGGCCTTCATCAGAGGTCTTCCTCGTGAATCTCAACTTAATCTGTCTAATGACACCAAACAGAATGTCTTCTGTTGGGTGATCAGGATGATTTAATAATATAAATGAATAATATCTAATCTTATTAACAGGTTGTTTTTTGGGTCTGTCACTGCTGTTGTTGAGGTTTGGTTGGATTTAGGGTCTCAGTCTGTTGTATTAGATTTTCTTTTAAGCAATAATATAAAGAAAAAAAGATTTCATTTTCATTTTCATTTCATCTCCCATGGCAACAGCAATGCATGCAGATGTAGCAGCTGGTAGCTCCTTTTACCTTTTTCCATCCATCTGTGCATAATCACTTAGTTTATGGAGCATAATTCAAAAACTTTAATTTTTTAACAACATTTTATACACACCTCATGTACTAAAAGCAATTTAATGTTTTGGGAATTCAAATTTTTATTTTTATTATTTTATTTATTTACATTTTTTTCCTCTCAGATGAAGGTGGGAGTTTCATTTCTGGACCATAAATTGTTTAATATTTTTTTTAAAATTCTTAACCAGTTTGCTGCTACAGGGGTCCAGGATGGGAGCCCTGCTAGCCCTGCTAGCCCGGCTAGCCCTGCTAGCCCCTGCTCAGATTTAAGACTTCTGGCTAAAAATCTGGCCGCAGGATAATTAAATGGATTAATGGGCCTCAGACTGACCGGATGTGTTCAGAGAATGAAGGCAGAGTCTGTGTTGACATCAGTGTCGTCTGAACAAGCACAAGATGAACTGCCTTGGAATTAAAGAAGTAGTTTTGTCAGGTCTAAAAATCATAAAGGAGTTCCAAAGACATTTTAAATCAAATCAAATCTGCTCTCAGGATATAAAAACATGCCTTGAGTGGATAGAAAATATATAGAGAGGTCATGTTTTGCTACTACATGTGCACAAGATGCAGTTCATTAACACACTTTGATTAATCGTGTTCTAAACCCCTTTGTTTGGACCTGGTCTGTAGAACATTTCCGTATTTGCCGTGATTCAGAGCTCAGATGTTGTTGAACAGGAGTTGGTGGAGTCTGTTTGAGGCCCAGCAGTGAAAACACCGCTCTAAATAATTACAACTGAACGCCCAGCAGATCCATCCCAACACAAAAACAATGCATATTTACAAAATCATCTCTTTTATTACTAAATTCTCCACAGACCTGACTCAGCAGTTTTCATATTGGGACTGTTTCTCTGTTAAAAAGGAATCCCAATGAAAACTGTTTTTATTCTTCCCACTTTACAGCCTAATAACTGGAATAAAATGAGGAAACTGATGGAAAATCAGCACAAATAAAAAATAGAAAGAACCGTCAGAAGGATCATGAATACTAAACAGTGGAGGGCAGCATTGTAGCGTCTAGTCTGCCTTATCCAAAGAAGAAAGATGGCTTCTGTTATTATGTTGTTGTCTCTACCACAGTGATTGAATACTGTAACATCTCCCTGTAAACAGTACACAACTCACCTGTTATTGGTTCCATTCTCAGGTTTCAGATGTACTAAAAATATCACATATCGTTGTCGCATATTAAATCGCATGTTGCTGTGGAATTCGCCTTTGTGTTGAGGCTGAGTGTTGGTTAGTGCTAGTAAAGATGCTAAACTAAGGTCACACAAGTCAGTGAAAAAAAGCCCAGTTATCTCCAACAACAACTTTTCCAACAAGCTAACTAATGATGTCCATGCAGGTGTCGATGCCTCACTTAAAGCTCTGGCTGCAGACATGCTAACGTTAGCTACGGCTGCTGCAGGAGCCTCAAGTCCACGCTTCAGATTTTAGGCCCTGATCACACAGACAGCTGTACCTGTGGAGCGGGTGGTGACCCATGCACCTTGTTCTGAAAAGGTGAAAATATTAGAACTTTTATCCAAGTCTAAAAAAAAGAGTGCATGTCAGGAAAACACTGGTTATGTATTGGTCGTAACGACATCGGGGAGTAAAGATCACGACTGCTCCCTTTGCTAAAATACCTGTATGAGAACCTCGTAAACAAACAGAAACTCCTGCAGCGTTAAGTTTGATCTCTGAGAGGAAGTTTTGGAGTAGCCAGGTTAGCCTTATGGTTTGTACTTGACAGGATTTAAAAAACCCAAACTGACTCTGTCTGCTAGCGATAGCATGTGCATAAATATCCAAGTATTGAGGTTCAGTAATTTGAGTTCAGATATCTGCATGTTTCCTCGCTGTAGTCGACAACAAGTTTTAGTAATAAGCTGTAAGCTGTCTGGCTCTCTGCTGCCTGTTAGCAGGTGATAGGAGGTTCTCTGCTCTTAGTGCGTTTGTGTACAGTTTGTGCAGTTTGCCCTCAGGAGTGTGTGTTTGTGAGATACTTTATTTAGTGTGCACCTCTCGGTGTGTGCTTTCTAGACAGTTTTCTTTTGTTATTGTTTGGTGTGTGCGTGTGTGTGTGCACGATGTGTGCATGTGTGTGTGTGTGCATGTGTGAGTGTGTGTGTGCACGTGCGTGTGTGTGTGTGTGTGTGTGTGTGTGTGCACACGTTGATCTGTGCAGATGCAAAGCTGCAAAAAAAGAAGCTGAGTGCTGCTGTGTGAAAGTACAACCTACACTGGAAATGATGATGATGATGCTCTATGACTGAACCTGTGATTCATGAGCATTCTGAAAGGGAAACACGTTGAATCTTCTGGTTCCAGTATTTCTACTGGATTTTGCAGCCTGGCTGCAGGGATTTGCTCCCATCAGAGATCCAACACTGGTGTTTGGAGATCAGGTCTGGCTTTCAGTCAGTGTTCCTGTTCATCCCAAAGGTGTTGGGTGGGGTTGAGGTCAGGTCCCTGTGAAGAGCAGTCGAGGAAAGGAGGAAGGATCTTCATCACACTGTTGTTACAAAGCTTCTGTCTAAAATATGATTGTATAATGTAGCATAAAGACTTCCTTTGGAGCACAAACCAGGAGAAACAGACCCTGAACCAGAGTAAACAGGATCCCAAGCAGAGTTATTATTCAGACCAACATGGTAACAATTCATTATGGATCATTATCTCTGCAGAGTTTAGATTTTTTTTGTCTTTATTTTGTCTTTGAAAAGAACATTTTATTTATTCTATGGGTTATTTGGTAAACACAGACAAAATGAGCAAAACTGTCTGATGTTAGCATCACTGGGTTTATAATGAGTCATAATTTACAACACTTTGATACAACTTATGCTAACCTCACACTAGCGACTTCTCAAGAGATTTCACTGTCGTAATAAAATCATGACAAATCATTTCATCTGGATCGATAAAATAAGTCTCAGCTCTCTTAAGTCGCACTTTTTCTCGTCTCGATGTTCCGATAAAATCAGACATGTTTAATATCGTCATCGGTCTTTAGTCTTGCCTCATGCAAATAGTGACGTTCAATCAGGTGAACATTGTCAACGACAACAAACTGTGTAGATACGAGGGGCTCCGGGGTGACCTAAGAATACGAACAAGCCTCGATTCTCTTGGAACGGTGGAAAAAGAAGAGAGACTGTAGATGTGGAGAGAACATGAACGTCTGTCTGATGTGTCCTCCGTGGACAGACGTCCCTGATCTCTCAACCATGGCCGTGTCTTTATAAAATCATATCATGTGTGACTAAAAACCCTGTGACTAATGACAAATTGTCTTTAGATGTGAGTGGGTGTAAAAGTCTTGTGAAAGTCTTTTTCAAGTCTTCAAGTCAAAGTCAGGCATAAGAATAAAGGATTTAGTAGCTCAGTCGTAGTTTCCAGTGATCAGGCAGTGAGCTCCATGACTTCGCTGAGTTTCCCTCCATTTGTCCTGTTTTTCTGTAAAGAAAACACCGTCTTCTTTCCTGTGAATGACAGGCTGGAGAAAGGTTCTTGATGTGACGATTATAGAAAGCCGAACTTTTCACCAGAAGAAGTGCATCATTTGAAAGAGGAGCTGCACTTAAACCGTCTCACAGCTGCTCATTTCACGGCTCTCTGTGCCGTTAGGGGAAAACAACAACAACAACAAGGAAATAAAGGGCCACGTGATCCGAACCCGTCCCACAGCGTCTTTGTCGTGTCCCCGTCTTCAGCCTTCATCTTCACTTTGATTTAATAGTTGAACTGAAAAAGGGGCGCGAGCCTTCATCTCGACACGCTCTCTCAGAATGGAGAGTCTAAGGACAGAGGGTCGATGATGCACAGACTGCAGATGAGGCAGAATAAAAATGGTCTTGATTTGTGGATTCATCTCTGGCCATCTCATGGAAACAGTAGGTGGTCCTAACATTTTGTAAGACCAGTGTTCACATCAGAAACGATCAATATTTGGACAGAGAGCCTCAGGATTCCACGAGTCCTGGCCTCTCTCTCTGGTCCTCTGCCTGCTCTCTCCCTCTCAGCGGGAGTCGGGATAATGACTCCTTTTGGGAGATAATGGAGTGTGCAGTGGCCTCACTGAGCTCCTTTGTGATGGGGGGGGGTTTGGAGTGCCTCGCTGCAGGAGCCCCTGCCTGGAGGTCCTCTGTCTCAACAACATGACTGGCTGAGACGGGACGGAGAACATAGGCCTGGAAGGATTTCCTTGCATATCACAGCAGGGCTTCTGTGAGCCGCTTCCCTGAAGGTGTCGTTAAAGCTGACACACCTTATCTGGTTTCGGATATGTCTCATGAAGTGGGATGGTAAAGACTGCTCTGCATGCTGGAAATACCTCCAGGGAATAAAACAGATTAAAAGATGAAAATGTTAGAGATGAGCGAGGGCTTCAGTGTTTGTAGTATTAGTTGCTTTAACTGTTTCCAAACAGCCTCATCATTTAGCTTCTGATCACAAGATTAAAAGAATTATTTACAGAACAGGTTCTTTATAAACTTGAATCAATAAACATGATAAATCTTTTATTAAGCTTGGTAGAAGAGTTGTAGGAAGAAAGCATCCATTGATGTTTGGACTGAATCTGGATTCATTGTTTTAGAGACATAGTCTATATTCAATATAGTTCAATATATATCCAAATCTATATGTATTTAAATCTAAAGGCTGATAATTTATTTTTATGAGTTATAGTAAGAAGAAAGTGTCAACCCAGCCATATAAACTCAAATAACATAATAATGAATT